>JADRCH010000188.1:2780073-2845205 GCA_019843965.1 Rhynchomys soricoides | reverse complement strand
TTATTATTATTATTATTATTATTATTATTATTATTATTATTATTATTTGAAACAAGGTCTCTCAATGAACTTGGAATTCCCTGATCAGATTGGTTAGTCTAACTGGCTGGCAAGCCCCACCTTCTGCCTCTGGCTGGTTCCTTTTGCCTCTGGCTGGTTCCTTTTCCCCACACAGTGTTGGAATTATAGCTGTCCATAGTCACACCCATTTAAAAAAAAAACCAAAAAAACAAAACTTGGGTGCCAGGAATCTGAACTGAGGTCATGGGAAACATTTACCTGCATGAGCCATCTTCCTAGATCCTCTAAGGTATTGTTGTTATTGTTGTTGTTGTTGTTTTGTTTGTAGAACACTTTGGCTTCATCAATTGCTCAAGCTAGTAGTATTCAATATTTGAGCAAGACCAGTAAACTTTCTTTATATGTTGTCCAGCCATATATGTTATATGTTAGCCTTACAGTTTAAGACCATGTCACTCATTGCATTTACTCATGTCTTTCAAATCACCTGCCACCAAACATTGCTCTTTCCTGGAATATTGACTTTTGCTAAGCTGTACTCAGAACCAGACTTCTTCCTCATATTGATCTTCTAAGGGCATATGTGAGCTGATATCTACAGATAATAAGTACATCAAACATACATTGTTTTATAGATCTGCTCTTCCGCATAGGTGATATTCCACCCACCCCTCCTTCAGCCTCAAGCCCAGCTTTGCATCTCTGCTGCCCAGTGTTGTCCACCAGCCCTAAGCTCCTTGGAGGGCCTATCTGCTTCTTTTGTACTGTCCATTTCTGATGTCTCAAGAAATTAAGCAAGTAATAAGAAAAAGGACCCTGGTTCTAAAGCCGATTTGGATTAAGACTGGATGGAAGCTAAAAGAAGGAATTTGGATGCAGCCACGACTGTGAAATGACTAGGACTGGAAGTTCAAAGATTAAATAAATAGATAGCATTTCCATTCTTCTACGGCTTCAGTGTTAGAACAATGGGTGGCTAGAACTTCAAAGCTCCCTCTGTTATCCCTGTCAAGTCTGTGAACATAAACACTATCTGCCTTCCATCCAGTGGTCTCTGCATATCTTGTTAACACATCACAATAATTACCCACAATGCAGAGGCAGAAAATAGAGTTAACATTAGGAACTGGGTCAGGTTATTCTCGGCAGTGGTGGCCAGGATCACAGTCAAGGCTGTCTACCCCAACCAAGCTGTTTACTTTCAACCACTTTGTCCCAGAGGAACCTTCCCTGGCCCTATCACCAGCATCTCCCTTGAAACACAAATGGGCAATGAAGACCTGGGATAGTAATTTCTCTGCTCCCAGGAAAGGTCTCTCTGGAGATCCTCTGTGCCAAGTGGAGGTTTAGATGATCCAAATATTTAAGTGCATATTGATTGCAGTCAGATACTGTACCATGACCTGCATTACAAGCTCTGGACTGTATTTCTCTGGAATACTAGCTTTTTATGTATTAACCTCCCACTGTCTCCCCATGGAACAGAGCATAGGGCAAAATCAAAGGCCTGGACAGGGGTCAAAGTTTTACCTATTAAACTGTGCTGAAGTGTGACCCTGAGCGCTGAATGTCACATTCAGTTAATATTGCTACAGATTGTTTAAAGGATCTAAATCATTGGGCAACCATATGAATAATTTAAAAAAAAATAAAGACTAAGATTAAAAAAATTAAAAAGGCATCAAAGTGCAAATCTCTCTCTTCACTGAAGCTGTGAGGTTGTGCTCTTGTGGGAAGGGGAGAATTTCTAAGAAATGCCAACTCTACAGGCACTAGGAATAAAAGAGCTTTTAGGCAGACAGTAGTAAAAAAAGGTGGAGGGGGTGTTTAGTTATCACAGTCATAATCCTTTGAGCTGTAGGGGATGTCTTTTTAAAAAATCATCTGAAAGTGTTTGCCATGCAAGAGAGAGAGGCAGGAGGATCCCTAGGGCCTAGCAGAGTCACTGAATTCCAGGGAAAAGTGAGAGACCCCTTCTCAACAAGCAAGATAGAGTGACTGAGGAAGATGGCTGAGATTGTCCACTGGCCTCCACACACCCATGCACACAAGTGCATGTGCATCTGCACGCACACACACACACACACACACACACACACACACACTAAATAAACAAACTCTCTTAAAGAACCATCTGATTCAGTGGCCTGCATTCAGACAGAGAGAAACAGCATAGATTTTGATCAGCTGGAGAAACACATCCGGGTGAGGGCACTGAGTAAGTGATTTACCCAAGGTCACACAGCTAATGTCAGAGCGTCCTGCTTCTGAGCAGAGAGCTGGCAAAGTCGAGCTCAACTCAGCCACAGACAGGCAATGTCTGTTCCTTCATCAGAAACAAACTACCTTCGGGCCAGATGGCTAGAGTTATAAAATTAATATTAATTTTTTTTCCTCCAAAAAGCTCTTTCAGAATAGAAAACGGAGCAGTGCAGTGGAAAGCTCTGTCCAAGAGACAGGAAGTACACATAGGATGGGATGCTGTCAAGGACAACCTGGCAAGGGGCACTCAGGAAGGTTCATGGACTTCAAACCAAATTATTACTGTGATTTCAATCAGCAGATGGGAGTCTGCAAACAATAACATTTACAAGGTAATCTCTATTCTAAGTAATTGCCATTTCCCAGGAGCCAGTTGATGGGAGAAGGCACAGCCACTGCTCAGAGGAGATTCCTGCCTCTGAGCATCTTTCCTGCCTTCAATTAGCTTTTGGCTTAATGACTGCTTACATGCTTGAGTTTATTCTGTTCTTCAACATGTTTGTGTTCATGAAAACACACAGGGCTCCTCCAAAGGTCCCAGCCAAGGTCATCTGTAGGATTTTAATTATCATATGTATAAATTTCACACTGCCTCTACCAATAGGAAAGAACAAAACAGTGCCTGCCAGTGGTATCCCTGTATCAAAGAACAAAGTTGAAACTCCCATACAATTAGGTTTGATCACAGTAGAAGGTGAAATCATTAGATATTAGCGAGGTGCACTGGAATAAAAATGATGTGTTAGCGGGGGTTCATTACACTGTATTTTCAGAGCCAAGAAGATCAATGTGTTCATGCATCATGAATTAGGCTCCGGCTTTAGCCTTCCCTGCTCTCCGGAAACCCAACATGATCTATCACCGGCCATACATCACCGTTTCAGGATTGCACATTAACAAGAAAGCTGCAGTTTCCGCCTGTCAAGCTGACCAGCTGCCTCACTCTCTGCAGAAGGGGAGAGGGGGCACGATTCTAAGCCAGAATTTTACTTTTAAAACAAAAAGGGGCATAAGAGGTCAGCATCAGCTGGACAGCCTGATCTCTGTCGTCTCCACATTCTGATGGATGGCCCTTGCTTTCTTGACCTCTCGCCATCCTGGCTCTGGTCCTGTAGGAACTGGCTGTGACCGCTTTAGATGTTACCTAAGAGCACAGCTTACTTGACACACCTAGGGTCTCCTAGGGCACACCTCTTACCTCCTCCTCACAGGGCTGTGAGGTGCATCTCTCAACATCACTGTACAGTCAAAGTCTCAAAAAGAGCCCGATGGAAACAGCCTCCCCTTTTGTGCCCTATATCCTCAACTTCTCTCCTACATTCCCTACCTCTACTGCTAATAGAGGACCCTTTACCACCCAGCAGTTTGCCACTAACATTTCCCCTTCACTTACTCACAGCCCATTTCCCTCCTCCCTGTCTGACCCCACACCTGCCAGTGCGGCCCCTCTTGCCTGCTGGTGCTTAGATATAGTAGACAGTTCTGATCGCTGCTTCTAATCGGCATTTAGCAAATCTGTCCATATTTCGTTCATTTAATCTTTCCTCATCATTCAATCCCTCCAGCCTCTTCATCATTTTTTTTTTTTTTGGTGTGTTTCTCTTTTCTGAGTTTTATCCAATTTGTCTCTATCATCTTTCTGGCAGTGATGCACCTACCAGCCCCGGACTCATGCATTGCAGGAAGAGGCGGCAGGATGACCTGGGACTATCCTTCTCCTAGAGCACTCAAGTCTGTTCTCCGCTAATGGAAGAAGCAGAAGTTTGGGGGTGAATGCTGTCTGGGAAACTCCTCTCCCTTTGCCTGTCTGGCTCATTGCTGGACCCCAAGCAAAGATAATAGGATGAGCGATATCAGAAGAAGGGACTTAAAAGAGGCCCAGAGAAGAACGTCCCATCAATCCACGCAGGGAACAAAAAGGACCTTAATTTCATCTACCTGGCCTGATGACTGTCTCAAGAGGTCTTGCTGCCATCCTTCCACCCCATTTATATCCATCAAGGCTTGTAGAAGAACCTTAAGATTGATGACTTGGCTGTGATCACTGCTAAGAAGTTAGCCTGCCCTAGTTACATGTGACATGGGATGAAACTGAACACTTTCAAAAGAGTTTCTAGTTGCTTCTATAAATTCTAGTAAAAGTTGGCCTGAGGCCTTGGGTGGCTTCAGGTTGGAGCATTGCAACTTTCTATGGGAGCTCGAATCAGCAGCAGGAATTGTAAATTGTAGACACTGCTTTACTAAAGAAGGGAGGCATGGACCAGTAACTAAATCCCAGATCTCGGTGGTATATCACCAGAGATGTTAGAACGTGATGTTTTGGGAAGAGGGTTGGATCAGAGCTAGTTGGAGAAGTAGTTTTGTTTTATTTTTGTTTATTATTATGTGTGAAATAATGATAATAAATAAATAAAGTACATGATGAGGTCACACCACAGAGACTCTGGAGGTCAAAGGCCAACTTTGCTGCGTTCTCCACTTCCACCTATTTGTGGGTTCTTGGGGCTGAACCCAGGCTGCCAGCCTTGTGCTTGTTCTAGCCTTCCTGTTTGTTAGGAGCTTGGAATCCATTCTTCTATTTTACTCAGGTTTCTTTCCAAATGTCATTCCTTTAGAAAAAGCTTCCTTGAAAATATCATCTAAAATAGCGCACTTCTTGGCTCTCTATTCACTTCTTTGCAAATACGCTAGGTTCTGTCGGACACTCCAAGGGTCAATTCCCACCAGAATGTCCCCTGCAGTGACATTCTAGAGCAGTGACTTCCCCAAAGCAGCCACAGCAAACCTGGATACCTGTTCTGAGTTTGACTGCAGACCTGCTGCCCATAGCTTTGTGAAGCACCAGACTACCATACTTCACCCTGGCTTAGAACAAACAGGCTTAGATCAGCCTGGTTCTCTTAGGATCACTTTCCAGAGCCCTCCTAGTTCAGGGAAGGAAGAATGAGGTGGGAAAGGCTGCTCCCTCCATATCTGTTCCCCCCTTTAACTGCTCAAAGTGAGAGAAAAGCACACATGGTGCGGATTATGGAAAGAGGGAAGTGGAGGGCTCAATCCCCTCCGCCTTGCAGAGCTGCCATTGAACCTGTTTGTCCTGTTTCCATTTTAAAAGCCCTGTTCCCAAGAGATCCCCATTCCCCACAGAAGCAAGGCCAGTTGGCCTCGCAACTACCACTTTGGTTTTATGAATGGTTTCAAGCTCATTAAGACATGGAGAAAGAAACTCTGTTAAAGGGTCCCTCCTGCTCTCAGACTCTGAACACTGCGAATCCGGATGATCCCAACTCCACTTAGCAGCTACAGACTCACAAGCTCTGAAGACTTCTACCAGGGGTCCTGATACTATGTCTGCTCTAAGAAAGTTAACTTTACTGCTGCTCTCACCTTAGCTGTTGCTCTTCTCTACTTCTATTGTCATTACTCAACATCTGCTAGTTAGTTCTGCAGGCAGCCTTAGTTCAGCCCCATTCTCTCCTTTTCTAGCTTGTAGTAGCTTTTAGTTCTCAAGAATAACTATAGAAGATGCTGGGATCATAGCATACTGCTCTAGCAAAGGACTGACTAGAGGAACCTGGACTCCATTCCAGCTTCCTGTAGCCTCCCAGAAGCAAATGACCCTCAGTGCTTTAGCCCAGCATGTCCTGTAGTCTCTAGGATTATAAAACCCAGGGTGGGTATTTCCCATGGGACCCCAGTTGCAGTGTCCCTGGGGCGTCTGCAGATGACTTTCTATCTCAAGTCTTGGAGGACTGGCTGATAACGAACCCTGGGTTTTTATTATTCCCCCCCACCAATACTAAAGCATCTTCACACAACCTGTTACATTCCGGGGGTGTTCTGACTCATTGAACAAGGTGATAGATAACCAGGGCAGGGTGAACCAGCATCACCTTGAATGATCAAAACCCTGGGAGATTCACAAGTTGGACTTGTTACTGATTAGTTCAGTGCATTTTAGACTCTTCAGTTGGTGCAAGATAGATGCTGTCCTCCTGTTGGAGTAGATACCTGTTGAGTAGATTCCTTTATATCTGCAATTCGTATACCACAGGTTTTACATATTTAAAGTATGCAATTCAGTGGTGGTTTGGGTATAATATACAGATGCTAATTTTTTTAAAGTTGTGTTAACATGCAGATTAAAAAAACCTTATCATTTTAACCATATATAATATACATATTATATATATACATGTACACATTAATATATATCTGGTATTATTTATATTTACAATGTTGGCCAACCAGCACAAGCATAACTATCCATTTTCTTTTTTTTTTTTTTTTTTGGTTTTTCGAGACAGGGTTTCACTGTGTAGCCCTGGCTGTCCGGGAACTCACTCTGTCGACCAGGCTGACCTCGAACTCAGAAATCCGCCTGCCTCTCCCTCCCAAGTGATAAGATTAAAGGCATGCGCCACCACTGCCCGGCATAACTATCCATTTTCAACATTTCATCCCCATCTGAAGCTTTACCACTAGGTATTGTGCTGGTTTGTTTTCTATTGTCAACTTCACACAACTTAGAATCATCTAGCAGGGGTGCACCTCAGTGGGAGAACTGTCTCAATCATGGCCATACTTTAGCCAAGATTGCTCAAGACTGTCTTGATTGATGCTTGATGTGAGAGGGCCCAGCTCACAGTGGACCATCCCATTCCTAGGTAAGTGAGTCTGAGTCTGAGCTATGTATGAAAGCTAGATGAACATGAGCCAGTGAACACAGCAGTAAGCAGCTTTCTCCCTCGATTCCTGCCTTTTCTCCTGCTTGAGTCCCTGCCCTGACTTCCCCTCAAGGATAGACTATGATATCATTCATGTTCCTCTTCAAATTGCTTTTGGTCCAGGTGTATATTACAGCAACAGAAAGCAAACCAGAACAGATATCTTATTCTTTGGAGTCACCAAAGATCTTTAAGGAATCTTCCCACACTTAGACTTTATCCTATTCTTGACATCAAACTCTTTAGGCATTAAGTGTAGAAAGTCAGTGTTTTACAAAGACCTTCTCTGGTGATTCTAGCATGTCGTGTGTTTCCATGCTAGACTTCGCTGAGGTTTTTTGGTCATGACTTCCTACTCTAGGAAGGGACGTGCTTGTGTTTGAGACATAGCGGTAACTGTGCTTGTCATGTCCTGAAGTTAATTTTTCAGAGGAGCAAAGATTATTAAGGATTATTAAGGTTGCACCCGCACACACTTGGACCACTTGATGGGGAAGTGGACTCATCTGCAAGAATGGCAAAAGGTTGGATTTGGAGCTGTGGTGCAGACCTGAAGTTTATAATGTTGGACGTGTAGGAGGTCCTGGATGAGAAAGTTGTAAAACTGATCTGCTAGGAGGGAAAGATAAATTGAAAGCAGTTAAAAGTGAGTTTGGGAAAGTGGAACCAGAAGTTCAGATAGATGGGCAGAGGGCAAGCGGTCTCTAGAAGCCTTCAAGGTCCCAGACAGGGCAATAGAATTTTGTTTAGAACCACTGCCCTGGGGTTATTTAGAAAAAGACCTATTACTATAAAGCCAAGGCTCCCAGGGCAATTGTGTGTTGGTCAAGCTAATAGAACCGGAGTTTAGAGCAGAGCACAAAACTGAGATGTTTGTGAGCAGAATCAGGTGCTGTTCATGAACCCAGACTTAGCAAGAAAGCTGAAAGAGCAATCGAGTGAGCTGAAGCCACCACATAGCTCTGGCTCAGCACTGAGAGCACACCTGAGTGACAGCATAAAAAGATGCTCGATGCGAAAATCAGCAGATGACTGAGGGGAAGAGATGAGGCCACTTAAACAGGTTTGCTGTGCCGACTCTCTGCACCAATACTGACCTAGCAGATACCTACCAAGTAGAAGTTTCTTAACAAGCAGGGACGAAAGATGTGTCAGGCTTGAAACTGCCTGTGGGTAAGGATCCTTAATAGATTTAGTGTCTTTTAAAAAATAATTTAATCGATATACAGATATATGATTCATCCATTTTAGCGTACAATTCAATGGCTTTGGAATAACATATCATTATTAATTCTTAAAATTGGAGTAAAGTATAGATAGGGAAATTTTTAACCTTTTAATCATTTCTGCATACGTGTTTGGCATTAATTACGTCCGCAGCATCTCCAGGCCATCTTCAGTATCCATCCAGTTTCCACAAGTGTCCATCACCCCACATTCGGTGGTAATTAAGCAACCCTTCTCCCTCCTTCCTCTCAACTCCCAGCGATCTATAATCTCCTTCATACCTCTACGAACTTACCTAGCGCAGATATTTAAATGAGGTAGAATCGCGTAGTATTGGTTCTTTTGTGTTTGGCTCATTTCACCTTAGGTGACCTGGTTTTGAGACACTGGAAGGATATGGAAGAAGCAGAAGAAAAATTAAGTCCATTTTTCCCCCCTCAGTGATTTTAGTAATGGTTCGCTCTGAAGGAAGACTTGTGATTTTGCTTGGCTTCGTCTTGTTTGGTTTTGTTTTGCTGATGCTTTGAGAGCTGGTAACAGACACTACTCACCTCCCCCTTCCTTGCCCACAGTCACCTTGGACACAATTGGATTTCTTTTCTGCGTTGCTTTTTAAGTTGGCCATACAGTGAGTATTAAGAGGCAGGTGGAAGCCTCCCAATTAATACACGTCTCCATAATAATTAGCTGAAGGGTTGCTTTGAAGTGCTGGGATAGTGTGCAAATCCTTCTGCTGTAGAAGGAAGGGTCAGGGCTTCTTCTGTGTCCTCAAGCCAGGAGGAGGCTCATTCTCCACCTATGAAGAACTGCTGTTTCTGCACGGTTCTATCACGAGTACCCCTCCCCTCAGCCTCCCTGGCCTCCTTCTTGCTGTTTCCTTCTCCCATAAGCTCTAATTTTTTTTTAGGACAGCAGCCAACTTTTCTCAGTGCTTCTGGGGCCCTGCTGAGTTGCTGGTATTCACATGCTGGGCCCTGTGATACCAAAATGTGCTCTCTTGTAAGCTGGGGCTGAGGTCATCAGAAGGAGGAGGTACCAGCCTGGACAGTTATCCTCTTCAAACAGAAAGATGCTATTAAGGGGACAAGTAGATGGGAGACATATTCAATGCGACGTGGACTAGCAGCCTAGGGTCATTTTTGTGTGTATGGGGCGTCGACGGGTTGTGGGTATGTGTGTGTGCATGCATGTGAAGCCAGAGAATAAACTCAGGCTCCATTCACCCTTTTTGTTTGTTCATTTGTTTTGAGACAGGGCCTCTCACTGGCATGATTGGCTAGGCAGAGCCTGCAGAGTCCCAGGCCTGGCTCTGCCTTCCTAGAAATGGGATAGCAAAAGTGTATCACTATGCCCAGCTTCCATGTTCATCCTTTCTAGTCTCTAGAGAAGAAAGAATGACTCAGACTGGCTGAGTTTTGTGGCAACCCAACAGGAGCTAGAGCCATCCCAGAGAAAGGAACCTTAACAAGTCTATACGGCATTTTAAAATAGGTGACTGATGTGGGTGGCTCACCTCACTGTGGGTGGCATCAGCCCGGGCTGGTGGGCCTGGTTCTACATTACAAAAGAGGAAAGACTATGAGGAGCCAGCCAGCAAGCACCCTCTCTCGTGGCTATTGCACCAGTTCCTGCCTTCTGTTTCTGTCTGTTTGAGTTCCTGTCCTGAATCCCTTCAATCATGAACCATGATAGGAAGAATAGGCTAAATAAACCCTTTCCTTCCCAACTTGCTTTTAGTCATGGTGTTTTATCACAGCAATAGTATCCCTGACTAAAATACTTGTAGAAGCAGGGAACATGAGTGGGTAGGGCAGCAAGAGAGTCTGAGTTTGGGTTGGTTGCAATCAGAAAAAGAGCAAAATGAACAAAGGTCAGTTGGTGACTTTGCCTGAATTTAGGGTCCACCTAAATCACATCTGTTGACTGGGAATATAAGGCAAACACCACAGTTGTGGTTTGTGGGTGCAGAAGCTCTGATAATGCCAAGAAACTCTCTAAGAAATATTGTAAAATGCACAGACACTCCCAGAATAAAACCTTATTAGATCTGCCTTTTTTTTCTCCAGAGTTCCATGTGTTTCAGGTCCCCACTGTGGGACACAGGAAACATGACTGCAGTTTTGAACCAGGCTCTTTTTGTTCAGATATCTGTGTTGACTGACAGCTGATAGAGCAGAGTGCAGATACACCCTGAGCCCTGTATCATATTCAGTATGGTTCAGATTCTGCTTCCCATCTCACTAGGGGATTTAAGACATTTAGCAGAGCCAGTGATGTTTCTGTCTGAATTCATATTTCATCTTCTTAATTCTGTATCTTTCACTGCACCCCCTGCTGTTATGGACAGCACACCTACTTTTGAATGGTTGCTTCCATTTAAACTAATTGTAAGAAATTCTCAGTCTCTCTGGCAGCAATTTCTTAAAGTTTCCTCGCTAAGTACAGATTCTCCATTAACTGTATTTCTGCAGCTCCAGCTACTGCTGTTTATAATAGCTACTGTGCAGGCCCATGCAATATTGAACCATTTGTGTATTCGCTCTATGAATTTTCTGTGCAATTACATATAACCCCAAGAACATTATCTTTTTATAGACCATAGCTTGTCTCTGTCTTGTTGCTTTGTGTTTTCTCAGAGCTCTGAGTCCTGGGAAGAGTTTCATAGTTTCCCCCCATTTGGGGGGTAACAAGAGAATCTCTCGTTGAAGAAGTAATCAGAAAAGTTAGCCACGTAAAGGAGTCTTAGACCATGTCCACCTCACTCTCTTTAAAAAACATGCTTCATCATTCCATGCCCGTTACCACATCACTGTATGATCATGTATGTTGCAGGAAGAATCCAGATAAAAAAGATGAAATTTTATTTTGCATGTATATGTCATGATCGTGACTATGTACATATCTGTGAGTGGAGGCCAGGGGATAAGGCCTGTTTTCCTCCTCAGTTGCTTCCTACCTAATATTTTGAAACTGAGTCTTTCACTGAACCTGGACCTTGTGGATTCAGCAAGATTGACAGGTGGTCCACCTCCCCAGCACAGAGATTATAGGCATACTCTGCTACACCCAGCTTTTATGTGAGTGCTTAGGATCAACATCAGGTCTGACTGAACCATCCTCCTGTCCAAGATTATATTTTTAATCCTATGAATTGAGCTTAAGGATGAGCCTTCTAAACAGGTGACAAGGGCTTGAAACTGGTGTCTATGGGAGGATCTGTGTTCTCTTTCCCAAGAGCAGGACTTTGTCTATGAAAAGAGATTGGTGTTTTCTGCATTTCTGCATGTCCTGTTTCTCCCCTGACCTGAGGCTCAGCTTGGGTGAGATAGAACTTCAGGTCTGGGCTTTGTGGAATACACTTGTTGAAGGCAGAGCTAATCATGCTATGCATTATTTAGGACAAATAAAGCTGCTTGATGTAACACATAGATGCTCCCCACTCCTCACAGGTCCCCAGAGTCCCAAACAGAATTTGTTACTCACATTAACCTTGTGATGCTTTTCTGTGCCTATGGGACTTCTATGTGGCTACTCAGAGATGAAAACCCTTTGTACCCTATGGTCTGTCTTCTGTAATCTATAGACTCCTCTTCATTCAATGGGAAAAAGGAAGAAAAGAGATATGTGGGCTTAGTCTAGGGGAGAAGCTTTTGTGGGCCTGTAAGGGGAGAAGCTCTCTGTCCTTGGCCTGTGCTCAGTTTGGGGGTTAGTCACATAGCATTCTCAAGGGAAGGGGGGATAGCCACCCACTTGTGTGCCCAGGAGGAAAAGGAAGTGGACTTTATGAGCTTGAGTCAGGCTCTGCCACAAGCACAGGCACAGAGCATTTTCACTTTTACTGCCCCAGAGCCACCAATATGCATGGTCTCCCCTCCCAGCATGCCTCTGAGGTTAGGGGACAATGGCACAGGACTCATCCTTAATGACATTTAGATCCTACTGTGGTCCTCCTAAAAGGGATGGCATCTGTGTGTTGAGTATCTATTATGTGCCAGGCACTGTGCCAGAGACACAGACGGTGGGCACAGTGTCCCTGCTATGAAAAGATTGAGGGACACCTTTGTGAAAACAGAAAGACAGCTTCTCCTGACACATTATCAGGGAACCTTTCTAAGGAGAGTCGAAGGAGATCCTTCTGAGAACATTGCTCTTCCTAAAGCCCTGGTATCGGGCTTCCCCACCTTTTCCTATTTCTGCCTCACATTGGCAAATGGGCTACGCCTCAAGGTCTTAAGACACCTTTTAATGCTCTTCCTGATCTGACCTGCTTACCCCTCATTCCTCGTTTGCCTTTTGGGGGTCTTTATACTTCACATGCACTGGATTTGCCTTGTGTGTTGTTATATCTGTAGCATCTGGTCCCTTCCTGGGGCCATAGTGAGGGCTCAGCAAATGGGTGAGGCACAGCCAGCACCATGCTACCTGCACTGCAGCGTCTGTTACTCTTCCAGCTGCTTGTCTGCACCCATTCGTACTTACACCGTGAGCAGATACGGTGAATTTCCATCACTAACTCAGACTTCTGATTTGTTGCTGTTGTTACTTTTTATTTCTATGTTTTCCTTGGGACATTTCAATAACAGTAGTGACTCTCCCAAGTGCAGGAGTCATGACAAATCGTCCTCAAATCCATCACTCAGAATTAGGTGCCCTAGCTTGTGTTGACTGGCTATGGGGTTTACGAAATGTTAGTTCCTAAAACCAGGCATAACTGTATGTGTCTGCAACTCCAGCCTTGTGGAGCTCTGAGACAGGAGGATTGCTGTGGTTTGCTGGCTTCCAACCTATCTTCAGGGTCAGGGAGATACTCTGTCTCAAGGGAATATGTATGGTTGTGTACACCTCCACACATGTGTGCTTGAAAAACACAGAGAGAGAGAGAGAGAGAGAGAGAGAGAGAGAGAGAGAGAGAGTCCTGCCCACTGGTCAGCTTCTCCCCTCACTGGATCCAGGTTCTCACAAATGTCCCTAGACAGTTAGAACTGAAACTCAAGATGCTGAAGGCAGTGCGAGAACATGGGGACACTGGACCTTGACCTGATGGGGACCCTGATGTCTTGGCTTAATGAGTAGCTAGGTAGGTGAGTCCAGGGATCTTAGGCTTCTTGGCAACCAGCTGCCTTCTGGGGAGTATAGTTTTCTTTCACAAAGCCTTTCCAAATTTAACTTGTCATTTGTGTTCGTGTGCGTGATGTGGGGGGAGTGGGTGTGTATTCCCCTGAGCTCATAGGGAGGACAGAAGACAATGTTGTGGAATCAGTTCTCTTTCTACCCCTTTGTGGGTCCCGAAGATAGAACTAGGACTGTCATGCATGCACGAGTGCATTTATTTGCCAAGTCCCCTTGCCATCCCTTTCGCATGAATCTTGAGGAGCAGTTGGCATCATGGTAACTGTAAGACCATGGCTCACTTGGCTGACTTCTCCAGGAATTCATTCATTCCAAGAATATTTTTGAGATCCTTCCAGTGGTGGTTTGAATGAGAAATGTCCCTGTTGGCTCACAGATTTGAACTTGTGGTTCCTAGCTAGTATTGTCTGGGGAGGTTCTGGAACGTAATGGGGAAGCCTTGCTGAGGGAAGCCCATCACTGGGTCTGAACTTTGAGTTTATAACCTTCCCTTTCTTCATATGGATGCTGATGTGACCTCTCAGCATCCTGGTCACCTGCTTCCACGCCTTCCCTGTCATTATGGACTCTCCCATCTGGAATATGAGGCCAAATCTATTATTCCTCACATAAGTTGCTTTTGGTTGTGGCATTTGACTACAGCAGCAGAGAAGTAACTGATACACTATCTGTTCCTTACACAAGGACTCAGAGGGGAACGGGCCCTGAATAAGGAAAGAGACAGCTGGAAAAAACACACAGGAAAACCCTCAGGACCACATAGAAAATGAGTACATAAAATGAGAAAGGTTTCTGAGTCCTCATGGTGAGGCTGGAATTCTGGCTGCAGATGGAAAACAGTAAGCCTCTCTTCCACAGAGAAGTCCTCTCACTCTCTCAGGCATGCTCTGCAAATCACCGCCACACGCTTCTTCCCCCCTTCATTCCTAGCAAGAAGCAGCTGTTCTCCAAGGCCCATGTCAGTTCATTCTTCATCCTTCCTGGACCTCTGAGCAAGAAGTCAGGCTATCAAAAACAGCTGGAGCAGAACTGGGCCTCATTTGTGTTCCATCTGTCAGGCTTTTACCAGGTTCCCAGGTTTTGCCCCTTTGCCTCCCTGAGCCCAATCTCCTTGGCTGCCAGATCTGCAGGCTCAGCTTGGCCCCAGGCTCTAAGATCAATTTCAAGTCCAGGCAGGAAGGATTTAAGCTACTGCAGTCCAGCAGTGTTGATTCAGTCTTGTCACCCGACTGCTTGCTTGTTGTCCCTAATCTTGTGACTCATTCTGACAAGTGGATAGTCTGACATACACCTCTGTCCCTAAGTCCTTGCCTTAGTTATTTCCCTGGTGCTCAGGACTTCAGACTCTGAGGACACTCCTTAGATGCCTGGCCTGGCCTGGCCTGGCCTCTAGTCTCCTTACTCCAGCTTCTCCTTTCTTGCTACCTGCAAACAGACATCCCTGGCAACATTCACCTTGTTTCTCACACACACCTCGGTCTCCAGCCCCTTTACAGATGGCCTCCACTCTTCCACTGAAGTCCTGAAGTTAACTTCCTGCCCCCACGTTCATGTGGTCTCACACTCTGTCAATGACTATGCTCCTCTTCCTGTCCAGATCCTCCTCTCCTGTCTGAGCTGGCTCTACCTGACTAGAAGAATCTAACCCCACACCTTCAAACTCCCACTGTATTTCCTGTCCTAATGCTGTTAATCAGTTCATGCCCACTTTCATTCCAAGATCCAACTCTGTCTTCCCTTGGGACACACTGTCTTTCTGCCTTCTTTCAAGTCCCTCCCCTCCCCCCGGAGGTTATCATAAAGAAGCCACAGAGCACCTAGGGTATGGAAGGGGGATGATGGAGTCCCCTTAGCTATAGTTAATGGGGAAAGAAAAACCTAAGCAACAACAACAACAACAAGTCTGTCAACAGAAGGCCAGGGCATCAGTATTGAGACAGGGTAGCCTTGCCAAATACGGATCCCACATCCCTGTGGTCTGAGAAGCAGACGTCACGTAAAACAATGTGCTAGTTTATATTGGATAGTTAGCTCTGCCATGAGAAGATTATCTTGTTTGTATTGGAAGCAAAGGTGTTTAATGGGAGTCCTCCGCCTTAAAGGGAAAGGTGCACTATGCCCAGGAAGAGAACACCTCTCCTTACCCCTTAGAGATGATGCTGAATTCTAGCACCAGCAAGCCTTGTCCTATCAGTTCGCCTCTCTGTTCCTTGGTCTTGATCTAGGCTTTACCTTCTTGTTTCCCCGTTTCCTTTAAGGCAAGCCTTCCATTTTGTGGTGCCTCAGTTTATCTGCTTCCAGCTACTTCCTCTTTTCCTGATGATTCATTGATTTATTCTTTCAATTTCTCTTCTCCCAAGGAGCTTGTTATAGCTTGAAGGAATGTCAATGATCAATGACAACCCCAGTTGTTGGGTAAGTACAGTTGGGTACACGAGCAAGCTTGAGGATACTACAGATGGGTGCCAGCTTCCCCTGGTGAATCTGAGAGTGCTTTCTGGAGCTGTCCTTCAGGAGCAGCAAGTCAAAGGGACTCTGGGAAGGGAAGAGTGTGTGAGGAATGCTCTGGCTCAGGGGAGCATCATAGACAGAGGCCCTGAGGGAGGTGGGTGCTTTTCTAAGTCTTTCATCTGGAACCAATTGCTGGACATCTTTATCCTGAAGACCTCCCATTTTTGCATCATGTCATAGAAGCCTTACGGATTCATCATCTTGACGTTAGTTGCTAGAGGCTAGGGAATGTACTTGAGGGATTCTGTATCTTTGAGCCTAAGTGGTTAGGTGGTGAGTGTCTGGGGCCTGGGAAGGGTTGTCCAAGGCCATAGCATCCTTCATATTCCTCACCATAACTCCCTGGGCCTGCCTCCTGTGAGGTCATCTTCACCTAACGCCATGCTTGACCCACAGGGAACATTCAGCACAGATGCTAACTGACTTGATTAGGTTTGATCAGGGTCAATGTAAATAGGTATAGGAGGAGAAACAGGAAGTGAGAAATCAAAAGATGATGACTATAAGGGGAACAGTGATGTAATTTTAACCTGTAAATTATCTGTAAATAGACTGCATGGTTTATTCGAAGCTAAATCTTTTATAATCTAATTATATGCAAATACTCCTGCGGTCTGTCTTCCTTACCATCTTGAATACCCAGATGGAGTATTTTGGAGAAGCCGAATGGAGTCCCTTGGGACTCTGACTCCTGTTTGTTTAGACCACTCAGAAAAAGGTTTATGACATTCTTGCCCTGGCTCCAGAGTTAGCAATCTGCAAGTAAAGAGCTGTCAGATCCCCAAAGCTTAAGTCTCAGTCTAAAGCCCTCCTCTTTTTGGGACGGATCCCATGGTGGTGACATGTGGAGGTCAGAGGACAATCACAGGTGTCAGTCCTCACCCTCGATAGTATTTGAGACTGTGTCTCTTGTGGTTTGAGCTGTTTATGTCAGGCTAGTTGGCCTGAGAGCTTCTTGGGAGTAGGAGTATAGGGATTATAGACATGCACCATTGTATCTGGCTTCAAGTGGGCCCTGGGTCCAAAGCCAGCTCTTTATGTTTGCATAGCACGGGCTCTACCTGCTGGGCCCTTACCCCAGGTTGGAACTGTGAGTCTTTAGCTTGAAGGGCAACAACAATAGTTTAATAGGAAGTGGCCCCTCCCAGAGACATACCTTCTACTGCATCCACCAGTTTTAAAGCTAGATGATAAGCCCTGTCTTACTCCATTACTGGAAATTGCCAGCAGTACAAATGCCTGATATTAAAGCAAAGTAGTAACTGCTCTCATTGGTTCAAGTCTTGCCTTTCAAAACCTCTGAGTAAATCTAATTTTTTTTCAGGCTTTCCATCTTTATGTTTGAAGATGTCCACTTGGCATCTGGTTTAGCGGTGCATGTAGGTTCATCTCTGCTATGGATCCCTGCTCTGCCAGCTCAGACAGAACAGATCTGGGACCCCAAGAAAAACCACAAAATTCCCCTGCATAGTGGGGAGTCTTGATGCTATTCCTATACCCCTCATGACCTTGTCACTAACCATTTCAGTGCATGGTAACAGACCTCAATGTAGGGTCCAGCCTGTGTTTGGGACATGTTTATTCTCACATGCTTAGATTTCCTCTGTAGTTCCTGACTGGCATCAGTACCTTGAGTTGAGACCCTGTTTTACCTCACAAAGCCTCCCTCAGAGTGGAGCCAAACACTGTCCCTGTGGATGACTACTTTATATTTGATTCCAAGTCCTTGTGCCTGTATTCTCCTTGGACTCTTGCCTGCTGTCAGACTCCACTCTGCTCTTGCCTTGGATATTCACTGCCCGCATGACCTCAGATTCCCTGTTTTGCAGCATGCAGATTGAATGGATCTGACTGTATTGTTGGATATAAAGAATAGACTCATCTTGGAAGTTACCTCAGGAAGACATTATAGAGAATCTGTATATACCCTAGGATCCAGACTGTGGATGAGGTGTTGTAGAAATATCTATTCCCAGCCCAGGCTTTCTACCCTGCCTTTGGTCATTCAGTTCCCAGATAAAGAACACACGACTTTTATTGTTTACAATAAGCCTTAATCAGCACTAGAGCTGGGCAGATATCTACCCTCTATGCTATTAAAATCTATTTCCTATCGATAGCCGCAAGTTATTGCTTACTATGTTTTATTTGGGCTGGTCTTAACTCCAATTGGCCAGCCCTCAGGGTTGTGCTGGACTCCTAATTCATAGCATCTTTCCCTCCTTCTTTGCCTTCTTTTCCCTCTCCATGTGGTCTCCCCCACCCTAGGCTGGGAACACCAAGTATGATCTATCTCAATACTGCCCAGCTATAGGATGTAGGCATCTTTATTTACCAATCAGAGCTAACTAGAGGGCAAGGTCACACAGTATAACTTGGGTCTATGTGTGGATTTTCTTGTCTCTGGGGAAACCAGGTCTTGGGGACTGCACTTAGCATTAAAGTACATACCAACAGACCAAACCTCAACACAAGGAGTGGAAGGGTAGAATGGGGACATGGCACATCCCTCTGGGGAGGCAGTTTGTACATGTAGGATGCTGAGAGTGACTGTCTCCATGCACCGTGTGCCCTAAGAACTTGGCTTGCTTCATACTCATCCCAACCCCACCAGTACCAAAGCTACACCACTGGGGAAGGAGCCCAAAGATTGGCATCTTTAATACAATGCAAGGAGTTAATGTGTATGAATAAGACTGGGAATTAGCAGACAGAGGATCTCTTGTGTGTCTGTTACTGAAGTAGGTGCTTCAGAATCTCGAACCCCAGAACTTGACCGTGGGACTTTTCTAATCTCTTATGTTAGTCTGTCCCTACACCCTTGGTGAGTCTTTCTCCCAGCCAAGTTTCAATCTAACCCATGTCCCTGCTGTCCAGGATTCCATTCTAACTTCCCTTAGAAAACTAAGGATCCAAATGGACTGTCTCTGTCTACTCATTTTTGGAACACACGCCCGTTGCTTGTGTACATTTTTCATGACACGATTTGAAAAGTTGAGGACATTGTGATATCTTGGGGGATATTTGCATTCATTCCTCTGAGCAGGCCTGTGCAGAGGATCTTCATGTGTTTTGCCCTGCTCCACTTGCTGAGGAGGGCAGAGTGGAATGTGGGGTATATTCTTCATGCCTAGCATAGCTTGTGGTGGAACAGTGTTCCCCCAGCACACTCTTCCAACAGATGTTATGCAGAAGCAAAATAAACGGGAAAACTAAAATCATTTCCTACTCAAATAATTTAGGAAGACGTGTGTTAAAAACAAAGAAGTTTCTTTGTCAAAGGCCAGATCTCTAATAGGTTAGTATGGACTGTGAATCTCTGTAAGGGGAAGTGAGTGTGATCCAGTGCCCAAAGGTGCATGAAATATTCTGGGTGAGGTTTTCCAGAATCTTGTTATAGGTTCTAGGATGCTGAATCTCAAATCAACTTGAATTCTTGACATGAGAACTCTATGCAGGCTGTTCCTGAGTCTTGTGGGCTATTTAAGCGATTCTTTGACTCACTGGAGTTTTAGTCTGGCTAAATGCTTAGGTCTTGTTTTCATTTAACTATCAATACTCAGATATTCCCTATTTGACACCCAGGCTGTTGACATTTGGGAGACTTGAATATAGGGCCTGTGAAGTTTAACAGAATTGATTTTGGATTACAGTCAAAGAGTGCTGAGACGGTTTCTTTTAGCTGAATCTTGCATGCCAACCTCTTAGCCAGGGTTCCCAGCTCTGTTGTACTTACTCAAGCTACACCTTAAATCAGTCTGCTTTGTCCTGCTTCAGGCCTCTGAAGAACACACTGAATGAGACAGACCCCTTGTGTCACAGCACTAGAGACTTCCCTTGACATTGGCATTGATCTTTTAATCAGTACTGTTTGGTTTAGTCCTTCAACAAAGCTACATAGCTGAGCCATTTCTGGGCTCGCAACCCTTCATCTGGGTCAAAGGATAACGAGAGGTTTTTTGGAAACACTTCATGGAAACTCTCATTCCCTTGGCCCACCTGTCTACTCATTTTTCCGAAGAAAAGAAACCGAAGAAGTGAGTATTTTATCTCTATGATTATAAAAGAAGCCTTCGATAATTATAGGGAATGTGGAAAAGATAGAAGAAAATGTCACCCACCCTGAATGTGACCACTTAGAGACTTCAGTTCATTTTTCCTCAACGTTTTTTATTGTGCACATGTATTCCTATTCTTTCAAATACCCATTCCTTTCTGCCGAACATTACAATAAGCACAGCACTAAACAAAAGACTCGTCTCTTCCAAATTCCTGCCCAGATGGAGCTTACACCTTTGTAGAGGAAAACAAACAAACAAATATAATTTTTGAAGAAAGATTCCTTTAAAACATCTTGCTTTTGAGCTGGGAAGATGGATCAGTCGGTAAACTGCCTGCTGGTCTAGCACGAGAGCTCAACTTCAAATTCCCCAGTGTCCATGTGAAAAGCCAGCCATAGAGGCTTGCATCTATAAGCCAGCTCTGGGGATGGTGGGAGTTCAGTGGATCCCCAGAGCTCACTGACCAGCCAGTCTAGCCAAGTGAATGACTTCTAAGTCCAATAAGAGACATTGTCTCAAAAAGTAAGGTAATGATGGAGGAAGATGCCTGATGTTAACTTGTGGTCTAACACACACACACACACACATACACACACACACACGTGCACAAAGACACACATGCATACAAGCACACACACAAACACACACACATACACACATGTGGGCACACACACATACATACACACAAAAGTACACAAACATACACACACATGCTCACGTACACACACATGCATACACATGTGTACAAATATACACATGAGCACACACACATAAGCTTATGCATATGCTCACAAGCACACACATGTATGCAAACAGACACACATGCATACATGTACACAAACACATCTATAAGTGAATACACACACATACACACACAAACATGTGTATGCACACATACACACATGTGCACAAACACACACATGTGCAAAAGCACACACACACAAAAGCACATAACATACACACCCATGCTCATATACACACATGCACAGATGTGCACACACACATGTGCACAAGCAGATATACACATACACTCAGGTTCAAAAACACACAAGTGCACACATATACACATACTCACATATACACATGCACACAGACATGCATACACACCCATACACACACACACACACACACACACACACATGCATGTGGGATCGAGGGCATAAACACATGCCCCTTTGCACACATATTTTAAAAATCTTACTTTTCTCTCTGAATTTAATGTATCAGAATGTTATTTCAGATTGAACTTGTATTTGTAAACTGAGGTTGGCTTTTAATGATTTCTATTTTCCTTACTAAGTGTTTTCAACTGTCCCTTCAACCTAGATTTTTGTAGGGGTTGGTATGATGCTCACCAGCTTAGGTTTCCAAAATGTAGCTTTTGCTTCTCTGAAAATTGGGATGAACTTGCGTTATCTCCAATCACTTAGTGGTGTTTCTTTTTCATGATTTCTCTAAGATTACAGTCTGGCTTCCCAGTCCCACCTGCCTGAGAGACAATGTGTCCTAATGGAGCTTGAAGCCTTGAGGTCATTTACAAGAGTTCTGACTATCTCTCCATCCATCATAGGCTTCTGTAGATTCCTACCTGAGTCTATTCTCCTTTCCTAGATGGATGACTAGGGTTTTTTGTTGTTGCTTTTTTGGCAGATGGCGTGCATGTTACAGGACTTAGGAAACTCTGCCTGCTCCATGGTCCATTTAGCATCTTGTCATATGCTGCAAATAGTAACCCCGTCTTCAGTTCTTACATTGCCCTGGAGGAGGGTAGAGGATCAGATTGAACAAAGACCCTTCTGGTATTTAAGTCTCCAATCATGGTCTGAGTGTAAAGTGCCCTCCACGGCTCATGTGCTTAAACATTTGGCCAACTAGTGGACATTGGAAACATTTGGACATTTCCATCCTTTGGAAAGTTGTGGAACCTTAGGAGGTGGTGCCCTAGCTGAAGGAAGTGGTTTTCTGGGGGTAGGAGGAGGCCTTGAGGTCTATCATGGGCTCCTACTTCCTGTCCCACTGAGATGTGAAGAGGGGAGGGACTCAGCATCACACCTGCACAACTATGGAGCCACCCACCATCATGCTTTCCCTTCTGTAAAGGCTCAAATCCCCTCAAAATAAAGGAGACCAAATCAACTTCCCTTAGGTTGTTTCTTGTCAGCTATTTGGACTCAGCCATGAGAAAAGTAACCAATACATCTCAATTGCTCTCCATTACAAAAGTCCCTGGCAGTAGCTGGTGGGGTTAAATCCAATCTCAAACTAGGATTAAAATATTCATTTAACTCCACCTGGCAGTATCTGAGGAAAAAAGAAATCCTGCATGAAACAGATCACTGGGGGAGTAAAAGGACCTCGGGAGGAATTTAATTGAGAACCCCTCTCATGGGGAGAGGACAATGGATTTCATGGAATGAGCCCCAGATTGTATGTAGCAGGTTTTCCCTGGTTGCAGACATCCCATTGGGACCATTCTGGTCTGTTCTGCTTCAGAGTATGGTACCACCTCATCTCATTCACCTCCAGCTTTGGGTTCCAACACAGAAGCCAAGCAGCTGGTTCTTCTCCAGATGCAGCCCTCCCCATGCTTCTCATTCCTTTAGCTGAAGCCCTTCCTCAGGGGGGCGGCTGACAGCTTCCTTTGATTGGCTATTGACAGTCATGCTGGGGCTTCTAAGTAGCTCCTTGTTCACCTTGAAAGATGACTATTTTAGTTCGTTGGAGACTCTGTCACCTCCTGCAGACAGAGGCAGATGATTTAAGAGGTGAGCAGGTAGGAATTCTGTGACCTTCAAACAGATAGCCCAGAATCAGTGGATACAGGTGAAACTCTGTATGACTTGTCTGTCTTTATGTCTTGGCTCTATCCCCAGTCCACTGTGTCAGATAAGAGGGTTTTTTGGTCACCCTCTGAAGGGCTAGGCTTACCAGGCAAGCACAGAAGCAATTCACAACACAATTTCTCTGTAAACAGCCTTTACAGATACTGTATGACTAACAGACCTGGAGTGATGCCATTTGGGCACAAAAATTACCATCTTTTAGGGCAAAGGCTGTGTAAGCAAATACATAAAACACAAAACTCAAGTTAATTTAGTCTATCTAAATGCATAAATAATAAAGCAGTTACACTTGCACATTTCCTAAACGGAGATCACAACACATAAAAGTTCTCTAAACCAAACAACGGGAGCTTGAGCTTCGTTGTAGCCAGGTAAGTGAGAGGAAGGCGAAAGGAAAATGAGATGCGGTGGGATATGGAAGGAATTTGGAGTTATGAACAGAAGAGAAGAGACATTCTGTAAATACAAGCCACTGTCTTGGTCATCTAAGTGCGTACAACCTAATATCTGAAATGTTCAACTCGGAATTCCACATTTCCCCACGAGAGAGGCTTGCAGTTCAGCTTCTCCTAAGGTCCTTTTTCTTCTCTTGTGATCTTTTTCATGCAGATTTTCTCTTTCCTCAAATACTACATGACTCACCTGGCTTTGTTAATGAACAACATGGCTCTGGCTTATTACTATACTTGGTATACTAGTTATGAGCAGGATTCTTAGACTGTTAGTCCTGAAACTCTGCACCCTTTCCTTACCCTGCTAGACTAGTGCTGATCAATAAAAACCCTTCTTCAGCTCCTGCTGAGTATAATATGGACCCACGACTTCCTTGCCTGATAGACCAACTGTAGTGTGTGCAGAACAGTAGTGTGCCAACGGCCGTTCACTCCCCAAGTATGCAGATGTCTCTGTGTGCCCTTTTCTCCTATAGCTATTTCTTCTGCTTCTATTGGCTTCACCCATATTCATGTGAGTGAAGGAATTTCAGGGGGTACATTTTTGTTCCACTATCAACTTGTTCTAGGAATTCCTTCTGTAATAAAATGCCTCTGTACTATCTCCATGAATGTCTTTCCCAGCTGTTGTAGACAGAGTTTTATTGACTGTCATAGGTTAGACAGGAAAAGACTAACTTTGGGGTTACTTTCTCCTATGGCAGCTCTTCTATGGTTGCATCCTATGTCCCACTATTAAATGGCTCTCAGCCATAGACAACATTTGTCTTATTTTATTGCACTTTTCCTCATACTTGTAGCCTGTAGTTTTCCATGGTCCTTTGATGGCTGACAGTGTTTACTGCCCTCCTCCATTGTCAACTCTACCAGACTTATCACCCCTCAGACCTCAGTAAGCTCCTTTCTTGATAACTAGACTTCAGGGTCTTGGTTTTCTTTCACTTAGACCTCCAGCCAAACCTCAAACCTCTATCCATTTTCCATTAACACTTGGAGGCCTGTCTCATCTTATGATTACAGGTAAAAGGACTTTCTCCATCACACACTTGGGCCTTGATAGTGAAACAACTCTGTCTCTTCCACTACCAACCCCAAACAGTCTTGATCCCACTAACTTAAGTGTTTGGGTTTGATTTACAACATGAACAAAGCCATCCTCTTTCTTTTTGCCCTTCAATGTAACCAACTGTTGGACATTTACCAATGTTGTTAAGTCTCTTTTGATATTGTAAGGACAAAGCCCTTTATACCTAACAGAAGTATGTGTGCCTGGGATCATAGAACTTACCTTAATCCCCTTGGGGTTGTGAGGGAAGGGAGCAGAGCAAGAAAGATATGCATTTCCTTCAACTTAGAGGAACAAACTCATTTTGATTCTACATGTCTGTTTAAACAACATGTCCTTTGGTCAGTTTAGATACAGCTTAGAACAATACTTCTTAAAGTTTAAGGGTCAGAAAATGATCCCACCAGGGAGATTTTGATTTAACAGGTCTGTGGAATAATCTGAGAACAAGGATCTGGGAAAAGTTCATGCCTCTGGTTGTACCACCATGAGTAAACCACTTTTGAGTCCCAAGTAACTGGACTTCTTCTCCACTAGACACTAGACTTGTCCATACTGTGGGCTTCTTTAGTGGTGGATCCCATTCATCAGTCCTCTCCATTGTTGGCTCTACCAGGCTTGTATCCCATGTGCCTCAGCAGCCTCCTTCATTGCTGACCCAGACCCTGCCTCATCTTGGGCTCCCTTAATGGCTGATATTATTTATTTCTCCCACATTTCCCCCACAATAGTTGGCTCTACTAGATGTGCCCCAACTGCCTCCTTCCTTGCTGACTCAGACCCAAGGTCTGTTTCCTATGCACATAGAACTCCAGCTGACCCTCAAAGCAGAGATGCATCATTTGTAAAGTAAGGCATGAAACTACCTGGCATCTAAGCCCTTCTCAATATTGAACTGTAAGGCTCTGTGCAGTGTGCTCCACCCTACTCAACACCAATGCCTCCTCTTGACAATCTCACCCAATTCCGTGGTGAACGTTTTCATCCTGAGCAACTTTTAAGCCTCAATTCAATTCAGCTCCAACAGTTCAGTTCAGAAATGTCTCTGTGGGTTGTTTTTTGTTTTGTTTTGTTTTTTGTTGTTTTTGTTTTTGTTTTGTTTTTGGTTTTTGGTCGGAGAAACTAAGTTTCTTGCTTAGATCATAGACAAAGATGCTGTTAACAAAAGTGAAGGGTAAGTTGTACAAATGGAAAAGGAAGACTGGAGAGAAGAGCCCAACTTCATATTTTGTTATATGTGCTGTATGCTTGTAATAGGTACAGGTGGAGGGGTTGCTTGTGGTAACTCCTAGGACCAGATCATTTGTGATTGGAGCTCATCTGAGGTATTCATAAGCTGTGTGATCTCAGAAGTGTTACTTAACCTCTTTTTACCTTGATTTCCTTATTTTTCAAATGAAGATAACAACAGAAATTACTTTCTAGGACTGTCATTTGGTTAGGGAGATTAAATGAGCTGATACTTATAAAGTGCTTTGAATATTATCATACATAGTGTTTAAAGGAAATTCTTTTAAAGAGTAGATATGCTGGAATAGTCACTCAAGAAGAGTCTAGGTAGGACATTTGGATTCAGGGTCCATCAACCTTTAATTGAGATCAAGGCCTGGAGACCAAGATGATTTCTGGAGAGATTATGAGCTTCAGATTGATCATCAAAGAGGAAAGAAATAGATATTTTAGGGACTACCACTATGTAGGGAGTGGGCAGGAGGAAAGAAAGCAATTCAGAGAACTCAGGATTGTGACTTAGGTGGAAACAAAGTCAGAGGACCAGTAGGTAGAGAACTGACAAAGGAGCATCAGTCAACACAACAAGTGACCCAGGAACTTGAGGTAGAGATGGGAAGAAAACAAAAACAAACAAATGAAGACCTTTGTTCCCATGGCCAAAAAAGTGTGTGACCGCTGCATAGAATTCCTATTTGCTTCTCTGTCACCCATAAACCATCAATGCAAGGGAACAAGTTTATGATATATAAATAGCCTCATAGACTGGGGACAGTCACTTGGGTGTCACACAGCAGGCTTTACTCGATGCTGCTCAAGTATCATCTCTGCTGCTACACTGTTGACTTCTGGTCCTTGATGGCACCTTACCCTACTTGTCTATTGAATAAAGAGACAGTAAACAACGTTGGAAGAATCTCATTTCCTGCTCTGCCCTTCTTTCTCAGGGTAAAGGGACCCTAAGGAATGGGAAGCCAGGGTTTCTTGATGGTGAACGTCCTTTTATGTTGAGACTAGGTCATTGAAGAAATTAAGATGAGGTCTCATTAAGTCTGGGCTAGGGGTAGCTAGCTGGTAAAGGTCTTAGGAGAGCTGGCTAGAAACCATCTTCTTGGCCTTCATGGCATCCCTGGGCAGGGGTGGTAAGTCTTCCTGATAACAGTTGCAGGGCCCAAGTTGTGTCTAGGAAGCCCCTTAAGGTCTGACGGCTCTCTTTACTTCTGGGAGACCACCTGATCCCCAGTTGGTAGTGATAAGGGATAAATTCTATTGGTTGTCACATTGGGCTAGATGACCTTAAAGTAGTTTTACAGATTTATGACAGTAAGCTCCCAGGTGGTCATTCTGTTGATAGCAGACTCTAAGCTTCTCCGGGTGCCATCTAAGTGACAGTGGATAGGTCTTCAGCACAGAGTTGGAGGTTTAGGCATCTGCCAGTAGGAGAACAAACAGAGAGTGAGAGAGTGATAGGGAGAGGATGAGCAAGGAAGAAGGAGGGGTGTGTGTGGGTTGACTGAAGAGCCTTTGCTAAGAAATTATAACTCCCCAGCCCTGTGGGCCAGGTAAGAGGGAGAAAGGGAAGGGGGGCATTGATTGGGCGGTGAGGGGGAGCTCTGACTCATTCTTGTGTTGACAAATAGGCTGGATTCCTTTCACTCTGCTGGACTTTGCCCTTTCAGGATGTACAGCCAGCGTCAGCACACTGCTAATGGGGCTTTGAGAGTCTCCTTTGATGAGCACGTCCTAGAAAGCAGGTATTAGCCATTTCTGCTGGGGAGGCAATGAAGGCATTTGCAGCTGAAATCGGCTTTCCTGGCTGCCCTAATAAAGCAGAGACTTTCAAAGCCCCATTAGCAGTGTGCTGACTGCAGCTTTACATCTGTACTAGCCCAGTGCAGAGGAGGGGAGTGCTGGGCACTCGTATTCTGAACCCCAACAAACAAACTGACTGACCAAAGCCAGCTTCATTTCCATCAACACATTTTGAGCTCCTTAGATAAGAGACCTCATCTCTTCAGCCAAGGGCCTACCATGTTGCAAAATAGACTCAATCAATGTTTATGGAACCGATGAACAAGTCTGGAGGTGGTCATCTGCTAAAAGGAGCTGCAGCACCACATTATGAGATGGCCCCCAGTCCTTGGTGAGTCTGTAATACACAGTTATGGGGTGAGTGGATGACAGGTGGGTCCAAGTGGGGATTGGGAAGAATGAATGAGTTATGAAAAAAGGAAACTGACTTGCTCATTCTACCCCTCCTTGATGAATTCTTCAAGCAGAAGACTCCAAAGACATGTCCCATGTCTTCTCTGGAAGATGGCTGAGGACCCTCCCTTTTTAGGTCTCAAATATGAGGAATTGGTATGGAGAGGAGGGGAAGCCAATGTCAGGCAATTTTGTAAGAGGTAGGTACCAGCAAGTTAGCATAGACAGGAATGGTCTCCATGTCCTGGAGCAGCTAGTAGAGCCTCTCAGAAGTCATGGGCTTCACCAAGCTTTCTAAAGAATTCTAAAGATGACTCTCGAATGTGACTCACAGAATTCGAATGTGAGTCATTTGGTTTCCCATACCTCCTCCTGTTTCCCTCTAGACCAAGAGTCCAGGAAGGCTGCCATTCTGGACATCAAACTTTTAGACAGATGGTCTTTACCACCTGCCCTCACAGTGTGCGCATGCCCTTTGTTAGATAGCAATCTCAAAGGGGACTGTCCTAATTGCATCAGCTTCTTCCTCTTCCACGGACCAAAGCAACTCTCCTGAGGACCAGAGGATAAACAGTGTAGCAGCCCTGGGGTCACAGCTTCCATCAGAAAATATGTCTCCCTACTTCCCACGGCTCTCTCCCAAATGTTTAGTCTTCCAGTCAGGGCCTTCCAGAAAGTCCTGGAAAAGGGACAAAACACAAATAAATAAATGGAAGGAAACAGATAGATACTAACGTACAGAGGTTGTCTGAACCACCTACCCTGGATATTTACTCCTTGAAATGGTTTGACTAAGGCTGCTCCTGATCTCACAGAAATCCCCCGGGGTGTGACTGGGCTGTTCACTTGGCCGTTTTGCCATTTGAATATTTCCAGTCAAGGTTTAGTCGCTGCACATTTTTGAAAGTCCTCTAATCAGAGAAATTAACTCTCATCAGACACAAGAATTAATCTTTGTTAGTGTTGATGTCAGTCTAACTTTGCCTTCCTCCGTGCTGGACGTGGAGAGGGACATCCTAGCAGGAAGCTGCTGCCACTGCCAAAGACCTCAACAGAAGACTGGAAGCTGCCCCTCCTCCCATTTGAGGCAGGAGGTCTGTGTGGTGCAAGAATTCTAATCTGATGCTCATCGCTGATTTGTGTTATACACAGAGACCTGAGGGTATTGAGTTACTTGGAAGTGTAAGGTTAAGAGAAGATAGGCAAGGAGGTCCTTGGGAAGGTGCCAACGCCAAATGCCACCTACCTAGTGTCAGGTGGCGGTACCCAAAGAGGGCAGATTTGTTATTGGCTCACCGGTGTGTTAAATGAAGTCTCATATTTTGAAATCATCCTTTGGTGAGGTCCGGGGGCAGCAAGGGTGACGACAGGCCTCCAATCACATCCATGAAAAGTCTGGCGACAACTCCAAGCTTCTGAGAATCGAAACTTGAGTCAAAGAGAACCTGTAATGTTAAGGAAATCTGATTGCTGCCGAATAAATAAATGAGATGTTAACACCATCTTGCATAATGTATATTTCATATCCCCTCATTTGCTCATGAAAAATATATTGCATAGGCTTGTCTGTTAACATCACATTCGGTGACTCCGAGAGTTTGATTTCGTTAGTGTCATGCGATCTCAGCACTTAAGTCAGCTGTAGTTGGTGGTGTTGGTAGCCTTCTGAGGAGGTTTATGCTTGAGGTTGTTTCCTTTGTAGGTTTAAACACTCTGGGGTCTTTGCTTCTGAGGGAAGCATGCATAAGAAAAGTGCTTGTGTGCCAATTAGAAGGGGCTTCCATCTTTTTTCTCCTTGCCTGTTTGTGACCTTGACATTTTACTTCTCTTTGGCCATCAGTTTTCCTGTCTGTAAAATGAGGCTATTGGTCAGGATAATCCCCAAGATTCTTCTAACACTAATCTGTAACTTGTCTGCAGGTGATCACTGAGGAAGCAGGGCAGGGAACAGCCTTAGGTATCTGTGCTCCAGGAGGAGGTGAGTGTCTCTATAATTTAGGTCAAAATGGTCAGAATGTAAACCACTTCCATAGGCACTATCAGAGGCTCTCAGATACTCATGGTACTTAGAAAGATAGATAGATAGATAGATAGATAGGTAGATAGATAGATAGATAGATGAGACCACCTTCAAGACAAGTCACCTTCTCACTGGCTTGTGACACACTACAAGAACCATCTCTATTATGGATGCCACCCACATTGATTCGTGCCTTGGTGAGCGCATGGATCACTGACAGCCATGTCACCTGGCAGGCTGCCTGGAACTCACCAGTGCCTGTCGAAGCCCCAGCTGCACCTCTGCTTTGCAGGCTACCCTTCGGGTTTAAGCCCCTTACTGTCATTCTGGGGAGCAGTCACATCCTCAAATCAAAAGCCAGGGGTTCTAAGAGGAGTGGCACCGGAAGGAATGAGTGGTGGCTTGCAGCAAAGTTTCTTTCAAACATCTTTTCATAGTTCAAAGCCCTAGGAGGCCACTAAACTATGCATTGGCAGCCAGGCCGAGTTCTTGCTATCTTGTTGACTGAAGCATTCATTGTGAGGCTTCCCAGACTTCTATTTATTAGGAAAAGAAGGGCTTTGAGTACTTCTGCATAGTGCAGATTAATCTGCCTGCTGCAAGACACCTTAACTTCATGGTCTTTGTCTCATCGCGTGTCAGGTGTCACAAGGGAGGGTGAGTTGCTCTCCCCGGTTTTTGGATATGTCCTTTTTAATCATTTTTAGCTGCCTTTGATAGTGACTCGTGCTTCCAGGGAAGCCAGGAAGGTGCTTGTGTGGCACTCAGGAGGGACTTCTGTGTCCTGCAGGAGCATTAACCCTGATCACTCACTGGTAGGTTCAGGGCCAAGGTGACCAGATCTCCTTTCTTGACCTTCATGCTTGGAGTATCTCAAACCAGGCACCCAACTGTAAAATAAGCTTCCTAAAATCACAAACAGCTCACAGCCACTGTGGCCATCCTAAAACTCCACCCAGCATGAACAGCTACAAGAGCCGAGGAAGGATTAGAAGAAGAGGAGGCTAGGTAACAGTTCGATGTCAATTTCTGAGAGGACAAGCACTTAGAGAATATTTGGCATCTGGCAAAGCTGCCACTTCCCAGACTTGTAAATCGATCTCAACAGGGCCTGGGTCTTAAAACAAATCATGCTCCACACTCAGTGAAATAAAAAGTAAATAGAAAGGTACATTTGGTCTCTTTTGTTCCTCACCTGTGGTGTTATGGGAGCCAGCAAGCTGCATTCTAGAGGAAGGAGCAAGGTGGCAGACAGAAATCACGTTGGAGTTTTTCAGAGTTCCCAACATTTACACATCTGTAAAGTGGGGATCCAAATTCTTCCGCCATGATTATTGTGGGGTCTATTGTCTGAATAGAGCGGGGCACAAACCAATGTGGAGGACTTTGAGGTTAGTTATTTGGAAGGGTCACATCTTTAGCGTGGATATGATCCCTGGCTATTCGGTGCTGCCCTTTCTGGCTGAAATTGCCAAAGATTAGCAATCTGGGTTCAGGAACAGATTTGGTGCCTGAGGCCAAATGGGGTAAGAGTCTGCTTCAGAGGTTGGAGAGGGACAGGTGACATATTAGGAAGATGGCTGGCTGCCTCACAGCCTGGAGGAAACAAACACTCTTTATTTTTTCGTATTCACCTAGGCAGAAAGGGAGGATGTTGGCTTAGACCAGGCCTGGTGGGATTAGTTTAATGTGAAGAGGCTACCAATCACAATTCTTTCTTCAACTCCTATTGAGTCCAGGTATATTTCAGAATTCTTCAGATTTTAGAAGAATAATCAAAAGTACTGTACATGATGCCAAGTCTGGGGTCTTAATTTATGAGAAAAAAATCAAATATTTGTGGAAACTATTCATTTTTAAGTGGGATAAATGAAGTCTACAAAGAAATTCAGGTCAGGTCAGTTTTGTTGCCAAATGAGTCATAAAAAAAAGTCTTAGTATCCAGATCTTTTTAAAGTTTAAAATTGCACCCTGTTGATTCATTATAATAACAGAGATAATGATAAATAGGAACAGTTTCATCTACTAATCATTTTCCTGGTGCCAGGGTCACTAAGTGCCTTACATAGACTTTCATATTTATTCTCTAACTGTCTTAGGACATTAGAATTAACATTTCCCTTTTAGGGGTGGGGAAAACAAGGTTCAGAGATCTTATCACACAACTTACCTGCAGGTTACACAGTCAGGCAACAGTCACCCTAGGATTTGAACTTATAGCCATTTGATTGCGAAATCTATAGTGATAAAAATGGCTTTGGGTTTCTTCCTGGCACAGTAAAGGTTGACTTGAGCGGGAGTTCAGACAGTTTGTCTTATGGGTGATAGGCTATTTGCATTGTGTCTTAAATGCCCTTGTAGCTGTGAGCTATAAACAATCAAGAGGTAGATTGGGTACAGGGGAATATCAGACTGACCATCACCCTATGGGCAACCCGACTGTATTGACATAGGTTTAGCCCAGGTAACTATTGACCTTGATTTGATCCTCACCACTCAAGATAAACTTCCTTCCTGTGCAAATGTTCTCAGTTGGAACTCAGTTGTCAGACAGGGTGAGAGAGCCTTGAAGACCCACACCCCGCTTCCTCTCTGTGTGACCTCTATTGTGTGGGCAGAGTACTACACAGGGACAAAAGTCCTAATGAGTCTTAATGTAGGAGGAAATGGCCCTCCTAAAAATAACACCAGGCCCTGTGGAGTAATGACATCATTAGCCAACTGCAGCCTAAAGGGATCCTAAGCACGTTTGACTAGACATTTTATTTTAGCACAAGATGTATCAAGTAGATCTATTATGCTTGTCAGTCCAACCAAGGGTTGCAAGGCAAGACCTAAGTGGAAGGGGCATGTGAAAGGCCATGGTACTTCCTTGAATCACATTTCACAGAATTAGAATAGTTGCTAGCTTGACTCTTGGACTGGGCAGTCTTCACAAGCCCAACAAAACAGAGCTGGGGAGAGGAGAAATCCCATCAAATGGAGAGAAGGACTTGACATTTTAACTTCCTTGTGAGGCTTGCAGAGAAGCCTGGGAAACTGGATTAACCAGGAGCTGCTGAGAAAGCCAGAAGTCAATGACATGGATACTTCCTCTGCTTCAGGATTATCCTTCTCTCTTCAGTTGACAAGTAAGCAGAAGGTTTCCTCTTTCTCATGGCCCTTTTCCTAACAGGGTTCTTAGACTCGTGCATGAAATAACACAGTCTTATTACTGTCCCCTCACCTCTTCTATTCAGCCATGAAGCCTGGGAGTCCAGGGTTAGAATTAACCATACCCTCTTCTCAGTCCTAGACATAGGGTCTGCCCTATGTGAGGAACTGCAGTAAAAGTCTGTTGAGTTAAATTAAAAGCCTGTGAGTTCCTTGGGTTCATCTTTGTCTGGCCACTTAAAAGAAATTATTACTAATGTCCTTTAACCCTAAGAATGAAGAAGACAGTCCTTTTGAGAGAAATAAAGTGTGTATCATCTGGTTAGGCTCAAAGAAGCTAATATGCTCAGCTTGAGTTAAGTTGACCTAAAACCTCAGGTTCCCCTTCACACACTACAGTGACGACCCTCACCTACTATCTGCTGCCTTCATGGAGGGCAATAAATGATGCCATACCTGGGCATAGTGTGGAGACCAATCAGATATAACATGTCTTTTCCTTTGCTATTGACCTGATCCTCCATGGGTGTGGTCACGGTATGGTCATGGGTTCAGAGCCTCAAAGAAGGAGGTCAGAGTGTGCTTACTCTCAGTGTGGCCTCCTTCAAGTCTAGCCATGTACTTGATTTTCCCCAGAACAGAGTAAACGCAGCTGCCTCTCCCTCTGCTTCCCTTCCTCCTTTCTCTGCCCTCCTTTCCCACTTGCAATGTCTCTCAGCCCTCCCTACTTTGCTCTGGCCCCCTGGGGCCCATCATAATTAGAAAATGGAGGAAGGAGGGGAGCCAGCCTAGTCCATCAGGGCTTCAGAGGGAGCTGGGACTGCGTGCTGGGGACCCAGGGCTGTAAAGATTTCAATGTCTCTTTTTCTTTCCCTACCACAGAACCTGTCAACACAGTGGGCCTGATGCTAAACACCAGGGAGGAGCTAAGGCCAGGAGCTCATGCCTTTCCTTAGCAATATGTATATAGTACATATTGATATATGTAACTATGCATCCTCATGTGGTACAAATTCTCAAGAAAAAAATCCCTTTGTATTACCCCCTCTCTATACTTTCTTATGGCTCCTACAGACCCCCCCCACCCCCATTCTATCATTCAAGAAGGAAAACAGTAGTTGCAGTGGATGGCTAGCTGCATCCCAAGTCTTTCCTTCCTGCTCCAAGCATCGGTGAGCACAGCTGAGCATGCTTTAGCTCAACACTACGGGCTACGAGCAGGAGATGGATGCAGACTTTCTCAGCTTCTGCTGTACCACACTCTTGCTCCTGCACTGGCATTTTCCTGAGCAATGCTGAGGGGATCATTAATCTGTCTCCTTGCTATTTTTCTGCCCAGCCCAGGGGACGATGTTGGCCTATAAATCAGCTCAGTGTAGAGTGGGGAAAAAATCAAGAAAGGGATACAGTAGGAAAGAAAATAGCCACTTAAGAAGGATAGAATCCTCAATCTAACACCCGGAAAGTGGAGGAAGAAGCTTCTGTGATCTTTTGAGGAAGTAACGCAGAAAGATAAAATCACACCATCCTGGCAGGGCAAGATCTAGGACAAAGGGGATCTTGAATCTCATCTTCAAGATGCAGTTCTAAGCTTCTTGTTCCAGCTAATCCCTCAGGGATACAAGTAGGCCATCTGCTGAGGTGGGATCCCACCCTGCTCCCACTCAGCTTTCTGCAATTGGGAAACTACAGCATTTGCAGAGAAACAGAACAAATTCCACCGTGCCATTTATACAAACCCTACCTCTCGGCTCACGGTAATTAATTATTAAAAGCCACTGGAAAAAGATTTCTACGAGGCACCATCAGGATTAGGAGTCAGTATGGTAGATAAGGAAAACAGGAGCCTGGGATGTGGCTGGACACTGGGCTTTTTCTGAGTCTCTGGGTACACTAATCATGGGCTAGTTCCTCAGTTTTCCTATCCTTTAAGATGATCTTGAAAGCTGAGGTTCTGTGGCATTGCATCTGTCAAAACAGTCATGGGAAGAATTCATATTTCACCTATTGACTCTGCCATGTCTTGGCTACTACCATTCTTAAGACTCCATAGCTTGCAAGGAGAAAGGCATGCTTTCTTTGTCTGTCACTTTGGGTCCTAGATCTAACCTGCTGGGATCTAGTGTACATGAGTGTGACTGGTCCCTTCTAGGCCAAACTTTGCTCTAGGAAGTTTTAAGAATTTGCAAAAATATTTTCATGGGCTCAAGAGCTCCAGCTTCGGAAAGAGAGGGAAGCTACTGATGTGTAGTGAGAGATTGTGGGCCTGGAGGAACCTCTGAAACCACATCTCTGAAACGAAGCCACAGTTCCTGTCTTACTGGTTTCTTGTGAGCACTAGGGATCAGGTAAGACAAGTAAACAGTACTCCGAGCAACTCAGTGTGGGAAATCATTACTATGATTAGATCATTGGAGTTAAAGACGGAAGGTTAATGGAATGAACGTGCCTTCCAGGGAGATATCCCACAGGCCAGGTAATGTGGGTGTGCTTATGATATTAGTATGTGTATGTGAATCAGGAAGGCTTGACTCTGTGTGTATGTGCATGCATATGTGAGTAAGGGTACACGCGGATGTGTCCATGTATGTGCAAGCATGTATCTTTCATTTGGGGTATACAGGATAACTAGCTCTCCAGGTAGACTTTGCCTTTGTTCACGCTTCTATTTCTGTCTGGCATTCCCTTCTCACTTTTCCTATTTCATGTACTACTAGTAATTGATCAGGACTCAGCTTGTAATGGAGCCTCTTTGAATCCAGCCTTGAGCTCTTTGAGAATAGCTGATCATTCCCTTTCCTGTCTGTTTACTAGGCAAGCAGCAAGTAGAGGACTTAACTGTGTGGTGTCTACATGTCACAGGTTAGAGTCTTGCCTCTCCAATGTACAGATGAGCTAACTAACCTTTAGAAGCCCTAGCTTCTTTGTCTGTCATATGGAGATACGAGTGTCTTGTTCATAGGATTTGTAGTTTTCACAACATAGAGTATTTCTCATGGTACCTAGTCCATAGTGAGTGGTCAGTCCATGTCACAGATCATCATTACCCCCACTGCTGTGTCTGCAACATTACAATATTAGAGTAGCTCACTGTATTTGTTCCCACCAATCTATGAGCTCTCCCGAGTGGAGACTTTCTCTAGCATTCAGGTCAGCAGCTTGGCTCTGTAGCTGTTTGGTAAACAACATTACTTCTTTCTTCTGCTCCATCTTAACCTCTCCTCACACTCCTTCATGTTACCATTAAGATGAAAGCCTGAAAGCCAGGACACGGCCTTGTCCCCATTAAAAACAGATATTCTTAGTCAATTCATTAAGACCCACTCTAAATCTATATTTAGTAGGCATTCAGCATATATTTATTACATCAGCAAGGCTATTTTCCCCACTGTTGTCTTCAATAGACTCAATTGAAACACTAGGAAATGTCTTCTGCCCCACCAGTACATCCAAGGCCTAAACTTCTGGTAGAATAATACCCTACTGTTGTCGCTCCACAGAAAGTGCCTTTGGCAACCCTGGCCTGCTCATTTCCCAAACATATAGCACCAAACAAAACTGCACCCAGAGAAAAGACCATCTCACCAGATAGCTGACCCCTGCTGCATACAGACACACCATTGTGTAGAAAATGGGCCCTCAGCCCCTCTCACTTACCATTCTCCATGCACCTCCTTCCATACAGATGTAAGAAGAGGCTCATCTGGAGGCTGATACCCACTCTTCTTTCTCTGGCTTTTATGCTTGACAGGAGAACTTCCTTCCAAATCTTGAGTGAGAACTGCAAGTAAGCTATGCTCGCTATGACCCAGGATTTAGCATGTTGGCATGAAGTCCGGTATCTGAGAAATGTCTTACAGCATGTCTTATGTTTCTATTATTCAGTCTTTAGGTTAAAGCTTCTACCTTGATGTGCTACTCTAATTGTTCCCCATTGTATAATTTTAGGAGCTTGATGCTTGGTATGAGCATGCCTTTTGCAGTAGAGATTGTGACCTTAAACTCATCAGTGAGATGCATTTATCTTCTTTGCAAGAGATGGTTCTGTCTGCCAGGTGCAAATATCTTGGTGTGTAGGAATTAGATGGTTAGTGCTCTTTCTTCCCTTTGGCCTTGTCTGATCTCTGAACTTTAGAATTTCTTAGACCCGCGTTTCCTTCCTCAACTTGGTGTGGGTAAGCAGATACATACTAGAATCTTTGGCCCCTCTCCACGTTATCAGCCAGTCAGATTTTCCTAGTTGCTCTTGGAGCATTGGGAACTGGAAGAGTACAAAAGCTTTGTGGCTATCTTCTTTGTCCTTTACTAGGGTAAGTTATGTGTAAATGCATGTGCATGTGAGAAAGACACAAAGGAGGATCCAGTTTTAGATGGTGCAAAAGTGTATGGAACCTACCCAGAGAGGTTTCCAGCAGATGGTTAGCTACTCAACGGTAAAACTCAAGAGACTTATCTAAGTGACAAGCATAGATATTGGCACCACCAAGTTATGAAAGGTCATTCAGTCCATGACTCTGCCTAGGAAAATCTTGCAGATAAGTAACAGTGGAATTTCGATCCTGGAAGACTCCAGAGGTGATTGAAAAAGCTGCCATAGGATGGTCGAGATGGCTCAGCAGGTAAAAGCTTGCAGCTAAGATTGACAACCTGGGATTGTTCAATCCCTGGGATTCACATGGTAATAGTTTTGCCATTTTCCACAACTGTCTTCTGACCTCCACTTCTACAGCATCACACATGTGTGCCACCTCCTGCCGGGGGGTGGGAGGGGAGTAAAAGCAAACTAAAGCAAAGCAAAGGCTGTCGTGGAACTTGCAGTCATTGGTTTCACACCACTGTGCCAAATGGAAAAAAAATTTAAAAGGAAACAGGACTAGTTTTGGCTCACACTGTCTGAGGTTTCAGTCAGTGCTAGGAGGGTGGCTCCAGTGCTCTGGGATTGTGGTGAGGTAGAATGTCACAGCATGAGGACATGGTGGAGTGGGCTTACGCCTCCTGCCATCTCAGAAGCTGAGGGTTGGGGGGCAGCAGGATAGAGACAAAGTGTGTCTTTCCAGGACACCTCTAGTGACTGGGTTCATCTACTTTCCTCTACCTCTGAATAATGTCACCATATTACAAACTCAGAAATGTATGACTCTGTGGATCTGGATACTGCTCTCTCACTCACAATCCAGTCATTGGTCAACAATCTACCATCTTAAGAGCAAACCTTCAACAAATGATTGTTTGGGTGTTGTGGGGGATACCTAATATCCAAACTATGACAGGATCTGAGAAGAAATGTTGGCAGGAGTAGAGAGAGTTTCTGAAGAGAGCAGCCTCTTTAAAGCCAAGGGAAAGAAGAACCTCAAGAAAGAGAAGCACCCAGTAAGTTAACAGCTAAAACTACGCATGCATTGGATTTAGTTGCAGATGGTACTGGTGACTTTGGAACAAGCTATTGTAGTGTTCTGGGGCAAAAGCTCAGCAGGTGTTATTCATGCAGTCCCAGGAGGTTATGTTGACTACTTTCCTCATCACTGTGGCCAAATACCTGGCAGAATCAAGTCAAGGGTGGAGGGGTTTATTTTAGCTATGCTACAGGATTTATTATAGCTATGGTGCAGGAGATACAGTCCGTCATGGCAGAAAAGTCATGCTAGCAGGAGCTGGTGGCATCTGCTTCTCTCTCACATGGTACTGACCAGGAAGCAGGCTGGAGCTGAGGTCCTATCTTTAAGATTCACCTCTAGTGATTCACTTCCTCTTTCACTATTTTCCAGGGCAATGCTCCCAACTGGGGACCAAGGGTTCAGACAATGAGCTTTTTAAGTGGACATGTTACATGTAAACCATAACACAGGGGAGGGTGTAGTTAGGTACTGCTTAGTTGCTGTGATAAAACCATGACCAAGCCAACATACATAAGAAGGACTTTGTTTTGGCTTACTGTTTCAGGTGGGGAGGTGTGGACAGCAGGCAGGCATGGCAGCCAGAGCAGGAAGCTGAGAGTTCACATCCTGAACCACAGACACAAAGCAAAGAGAGAGAACTGGAAACAGTTCAAGAATGTCAACTCTGGGAGTCGGCCTCCAGTGCTGTACTTCCTTTAACAAGGCTTCTTCTCCCACTCCCACCCCTTGGAGCAGCATCACCAACTGGACACCAAGGGTTCAAATCCCTGAGTCTGTACCAAACATTTCTCAACCAAGCCCCTACACTGGGGGAAATGCTGGCATGAAAAAGAAGTGTGTAAGGGTGGTAGTCAAGAAATGCAGAACACAAAGAGATCAGGTGTACTAGCCGGAATCATTCAGTGTATGTATGTGTGTGTGCATGTGTGCGTGCATGTGTGTGTGTGTGTGCACGCGCACATCAAATTTATTATAGGTTTTGTTTGTTTTTACTTGGTTCCTGGAGGCTAAAAATGTCCATGATATGACATGTGCAGGGGGGAGTCACAGGAAAGCCTGTGAAAGTGTCCCTCACTCAGAATCTAAAGCTGGCTAAGCTGAGAAAACCAATGGTTTAACTCCAAGACCAGAGCCAAAGAGTTGAGACCCTTAGAAACTGAGAGTCTGAAGATTAGAGAACCTGGTCTTTAATATTTGAATTTTGAGAAGAATATTCCAGCTTAAGAAAATACAGTAAATTTAACATTCCTTTGCCTTTTCTTCTGTTTGTTTGGACTCACAATGGATTGGATGTTGACCATTAATGTTGCTGAGGGCAAATCTTTATTAGTCTACCGGGTCAAATGCTGATCTCCAGAAAGGTCTTCATAGAGACATCTGGGCATATTTTATGAGCTGTCTAGACATTCCTCAACTTGGTCAAAAAAAATGACACAGAATTAACCATCACAGCCAGTTTGATTGTTTTATTTTTCATGGAAGGGATTGGAATATGTGTGTGCTCTCGTGAAAGTACACAAGGGGAGGGTAGAAAAAGGATTGCCGATGGGAGAAAACTCCCATGAGGCAGCAGGGCAGTGGATGCCAAGTACCAGTGATAAGATCAGCCTCTGACAGCAGAGAGACCTCCTTTTGCCTTTAAACTAGATGGAGCAACCAATTATTAGGCAATGAGAGGGACCAGAAGGCTGTTGGGTGGCACATCAGGAGCCAACCATCTCACATTTGGCAGAGACAATCCACAAAGACAAATTAGGGTGGCCTGAACTTGAAATGTCTAAAATAATGAAACTCTGAAAGTGGCATTTCGGGGGCTCTGACACACATTCACAGTGACCCGTGATGGGACAGAAGCGGTGATGGTAATCAGTGACCCTAAAATGCTGCCGCATGGTACCTGCCTAGTGCTAATGGAAGAGGTAAATTGTGCCTGGCATACAGGGCCACGTGGGAGGTGCTGCTCTCCCGAGGAGGGCGGGGCTCGGCGCTTCCGTTTGGGAACTGATTGCAAGGCTACCTTGATGGGGCCTCTTCTTTCCCGCTGCCATTTTTCTTCATTATTTCTGCTGTGTCACCCGTCACGTTGTCAGTTTCCTCTCAGAAGTGCGATAAATGGCGCCTCTCATGTGCTGTCCTTAGGGGACACCTGTTATTTATTCCGATGATGGGCAAGATGCCATGGCTAATTAAGAAAAATTGTGGACTGCCCATGGCCAATCTGTCCTTCCTTGTCTGTTCAGCCCCATAGTCCTTCACCCCCACATTACAGTCCTTTCCCCGACAGAGAGCTTTCAGGAAACATGTGACAAGGAACAATAGTCCCACCCCCTTTCTCTATCCCTACGTTCCCATAACCCACTTCCTGTGGTGCTACGTGAGCAGTCATAACTAGACCCCTCTTCTAAGTCTCAGGCCAGAGAAAGGACATTTAAGTCCTTTCTTTTTGTCCCCATTCAGATACCTGGAGACACAGCCAGCACCGTGTTTTTTCTCTCCTGCCTTGGCAGGGACAGAAAGGTCATTTCTCGTTGCTGCCTGGACATCATGACCTAGATACCCAAAATAAGCCTTTCTGAGCCTAGATGACACACTGAGTCTAGTTCAAGTTTCGTTAAGCAACCCAGTCCTGTGCTGTACACATCGGTGCCTAGGCTCTTCTCAGTTCCCTTGGTTCCCAGGCTCCACCAAAAGACAGTAGAAAGGTTGTGTCCTGGTAAATCAGAGATTCCTCTTGGAGATAGTCCGATCTCTGCAGCTCGGCGGTGGGATGACATTAGAAGGATTAGAGTGAGGTCTGTGGACATCAGAATGAAGGACAGCTGGATGTACAGGCAGCTTTCTCTGGAGGCTTTCATAACTGAGTGGAACCCAGGTCGGGGGAGGGGGCGGTAGACAGGAGCCTTACTCAGGACAGAACTGTCTTGGCAAAAACTCCCGGACTGGCACACCCTGGGACATTTTGCAAAAAAAGTATAACTTCGGGTGTTAGCTTGTGGGCTTAGGGAAGTCTTTACAGTCCTGAAAAGAGAGGAAGGGTCTTTGGAATGTCAAGGAAGGGTGAAGGCGAGGCCTAAGTTTGGCTGGAAGTTGAGTTCAGCCCAGCATGTAGGCGCCAGTGTGTCATGTGTGCTCCAAATGAGGATTGGGAAACGGAGCCTGCGCACTGGTAAGGCGCTCGTCCCGCCCTCTCCTTTGGATGGCCTGTGTACAAGCTTCCAGCCCTTCCTGCTGGTCAGGCTATCAGAGCACGGCCCGAGAAGAAATTACATTGTCTCCGAAGCCGCGATAACTTCAGAGCAGGCTGTTTTGTTCACACTGGGACATAACACAGCCTCCTTTTTCTATCTGAGCTTTGATTTCACATCGTACCTGCTTTAACACACAGCCTAGGACAAAAGTCCTCTGTGTGTAGCTCCCTCCTCCAGCTCACCCTCGGAGGCCGCTCCCTGCCCCCATCCTGCCCTGACACACTCTCTACAGAGCCCAGCAGACCGCAGAGATGAGATCTGGAGTTGGCAGTCCAAGGATCCAGAGGCTTCAGGAATTGCAAATGCCTCTGATTAAAGCCAGCAGGCTTAATCTGAGCACAACTCGCTACAGTACTGGAGGAAATAACAGTTTGCTGGCTTTCTTCAACTCCTCTCAGGTCCAAGAAAGCAAATATTCACAGAGAAAAAGGAACAAAGAAGAGAGGGGAAAGAAGGCCCCACGCGTGTGTGGGGTTGGACTCCCATTCTCTCTAGTCCAGGCAAACTTCCCAGGGCATCCACTATTCAGCAGGTGTATTCCCTCACCTACACAGAGCTTCCTGGGAGAGACATATCTTCTAGAAGGGGTAGACATATCTTCTAAAAACCACTGTAAACCCTGAGGAAGACCCTGGCACTCTAAACCCATCTGTGGCTTTAAAGTTGCCCCACTCCCTTTAGAACAGCCTGCTCCCTGCTTTGGTGGCTCAGGCAACGGGTGCATGCTCTCTGGATATGAGGGAAGCTCCTCACCCTCCGTGAACACTCAAAGCCTTTGCCTCAGTCACTAGTTGTTTAATTAACAGCACCGCTTCTGAGCACCAACCAAGTCTTGGCAGGTCAGCTTTGGCCGGACAGGGTTAGTAGAAAACACACAGGTAAGGGAGTGTGGGACGTGCCTCTGTTGTTTTGCCTTGTAAACATGAATCCTAGAGAGGACCAAAACTCTAGTAAAATGCTGAGCCTGATCACCTGCCCCTGTAATCCTGGTGTTGGGAGGATAGAAAACAGATTGGCCCCTGGGGATTACTGGCCAGTCAGTCAGGCCCCTCAGTGGACTAGAAGCCAGAGAGAGATTCTAATTCAAAAGGAACATCCAGGTTGTTCTCCGGCCTCCACCTCATATCCAGCAGAAGGGAAGGGAGTACACCGAAGACATGGACCCAGACTAACATCCTTTCATATTTCCTGAGGCAGAGATGTGTCTAAGAGACATGAGATTGTAGAGCATAAAGAACTGACGTTAGAAGAGTAAGAGGGGCAAGTAGAGCCCCCTTTCATCATCTACTGGACCCCACTGAGCCCCCCAAGCTCCTTCCAACTTTAGTGATGGCTCCCTGGCCTGTCTCTGTGGTCATCTTAGCTCTTGGGATTCCAGCTTCATATGACAGCCATGTTCAGCCCATAGAAAGTTTTCACACTGGCTCTCCTAACAAGCCCAGCTCCTTCCAATGGCCATTCTCCACGAGGATGAGCGTGGGCAACACAGCACATAAGACTTACTGTGGATGCAGATACAGAGTCTCCTTGGGTGATTCTCCTACATCTCCATTATTCTGGAAAACTTTCTCTAAGGTTGATATTCTTTTTTAAAAAATCTATATTAATTTCCCAATTGAGCTCATTTCTGGTGAAAAATGATATTGAAACAGGGCTCCATGTGTCCCTAGGAGTTCACTGGGTAGCTGGAGTCTGTTCTTACGTTCATTCATAACTATCCAGGCCTGATTCTGAATGCCAAGTACTGTGCAGGTATTGGGTTTCTGAAGATGAGGTCACAGACTGTAAGGAAGATACAATTTAATGCAGGAGACAGACAGAAATAATTAAGTATGATAGAAGGTTGAGTGAATGGGGCTAAATAGCAGCATTTGAAATGACTTCTGCCTGGAGATTCAATCTGTGGCTGGCTGAGTCCAGGCTGAGCTGCTGGCTACCTGAGAAGGATTTCTTTTGTCCTCCAGTTCTTCTGAACTGACTGAATACAACTCAACCTTTAATCTTTCCTCCAAATGCCTGCCTCAGTCCTCCTGCCAAGAGAGCCTTGATGTGCTCTTCTTTCAACCAGATGACAATAATGATCATTTCCGGTACCACTTTATAAGTATCTCTGGGTCATTGTATTACTAAATAGGAGACCCTCATTGACTCTCAGCTATGGCTAATCCTGTGTGTTCTTACTGCTGCACTCTCTTGAGCCTGTACAAGTTTCGGGATTGAATTTACTCAAATCCACTTTGGAATCAGGTGAGGGGTATATGATTATTTTAAAAAGTCTCCTTTCAACTTTAGAGGGATCTTACAAGTTACAGAATTGTATCTATTTTCTTAGAAGTGCTGAGACTTATCTTGCTTCAAATTACAGGAATGATAGTGATGCCACAGTGGGCTGAATTTTGCAAAGAGCTTGTACATGCATTAGAAGTCCCATCTACTTAGCCACTCAGAGAAAGTCAGATGGCACCAACATTAGTTACCCCAAATATATCATCTATTTAAGTAACTTATTCATGGCAGGCATTTTTCTAAGTGCTTTACATATATTAATTCATGAGAACCTATAAGGAGCCATAATTACGATCACCATGTTAAAGATAAGAAAATTAAGACACAGAGGGTTAACTTGCACTGAATTACAGAACTGTAGACTAGCAAGATGGAGTTTGAACCAGCTAATCTGTCTTGTAGATCTCGTGCTTTATTGAGGAGATTCCATCAGTTATGTTTTGGGTGATGTTTCTTAGCTATCAGGGGTTAACATATTTTTTAAAGATTTATTTATTTTTATTTTATGTGTGTGAGTGTTTTGCCTGCAGTCATGCATGTATGTGCACTGTGTGCATGCGGTACTGGTAGAAGACAGAAAGGGCATCAGATGCCCTGAAACTGCAGTTACAGGCAGTTGTAAGTTGCCATGTAGGTGCCGGCAACCTGTGCAAGACAAGCAAATGCTCTTAACCATTGAGCCATCTCTCAAGGCCCCTGCCAGCAGCAGGGTTGTATGTGTTTTAAAATTTTTCTTTTTCTTTTTCTTGATGTGTAACCTGTGTACAAGTGTCAAGGAGGCAGGAAAGGGAAGCGAGAGAGCTAGCTGTGGGGGCTGAGATCCAAACTCTTGTCCTTTTGTGTATGAGCCTGAACCTTCACCGGCTGGACCATCCCTCCAGCACTAGTACTTTAACGTTTTGTTTCCAGCTAACTAAAACCCCAAAGTTCAAATGCTTGACTTGTTTCTCAGGCATTTATAGAAAATGTGTTATGGAAGTCTTGAGGGGTGACCAGGCACCTCCAGGCCAAAAGGAAAAACATCCCCACCTGGTCTACAGAGAGAGTTCTAGGACAGTCAAGGCTACACAGAGAAACAGCATCCCAAAAAACCAAACAAGAACAAAAACCAAAGGAGAAAAAAATTCCTTGGGGGAGCCATTTTCAGCAGGGCTGGCTGTGGTGCAGAGGCTGAAGTAGCATTGATGAATGTGGCAAGCACTGCGGAACTGTACTGGACAGGCTGCTGCTGCTCCTCCTCCTCCGCCTCCTCCTCCTCCTCCTCCTCCTCCTCCTTCTCCTTCTCTTCTTCCTCTTCTTCTTCCTCCTCCTCTTCTTCCTCCTCTTCCTCCTCTTCCTCCTCCTCTTCCTCCTCCTTCTCTTCTTCCTTCTCCTCTTCTTCCTTCTCCTCCTCTTCCTCCTCTTCTTCCTCCTCCTCTTCCTCCTCCTCCTTAGTCCTCCTCCTCTTCTTCCTCCTCCTTTTCCTCCTCTTCCTCCTCCACTTTCTCCTCTTCCTCTTCTTCCCTTCTTGTCTTCTTTTTCTCTTCCTCCTCCTCTTCTTCAAACATTTTTCTTTTTAAAGATTTACTTTATGTATATGAGTACACTGTCACTGTCTTCAGACACACCAGAAGAGGGTATCGTATCCCATTACAGACGGTTGTGAGCTACATTGTGGTTGCTGGGAATTGCAATCAAGACTTCTGGAAGAGCAGTCAGTGCTCTTTTAACAGCAGAGCCATCTCTCTAGCCCCATGGGGCTTCTTTTGCATCAGGAATGTAATCAATCTTCACTGAAAGTCACCAGGGTTCCCCTGAAGTTTTTCAGGTGGGGATTGGTATTAGCAACTTTGTGCTCTTTGGGAAAACCATTCTTGGTTAGTATGAGTGTGAAACAGTGAAAGGAGCCTAGCTATTTTTAGGAATATTTCAGACAAAAGATCAGGAGGAGACTGTACAGTGGCCTGAAGGATAAAAGGAGACAGACTTGAGGGTTCTCTGAGAGTCAATGGACAAGACTTTGTAATGGACTGGGAGGGAGGAGACTCCCTGATTTCTCAGGTGTGAGAGGAGGGGTGTGAGACATGAAGGAAAGACAGGACAGTGTGCTGCGCTGAGACAATAATTGTGGTTGTGTTTTGTTGTTTTTGTTTTGCTCCTTTGGTTTTTGTTCTTGTTTGTTGTTTTGAGATGACGCTTCTCTGGGTAGCCTTGGCTGTCCTAGAACTCTCTCTGTAGACCAGGGTGGGATTGAACTCAGAGATCCACCAGTCTCTGCCTCCCAAGTGCTGCGACTAAAGGTGTGAGTCGCTACCGCCCATCCAAATTTGTAAATTTTATTTATTTATTTCATTAATTTTATTTTATGTACATGAGAACACTGCCGCTGTCTTCAGACACAGAGGGCATCAGATCCCATTACATATGATTGTGAGCTACCATGTGGTTGCTGGGAATTGAACTCAGGACCTCGGGAAGAGCAGTCAGTGCTTTTGACTGCTGAGCCATCTCTCCAGCCTCCAAACATGCAAACTATTTTATTGAAGTGTTCTAGGAGAAATCTAGTTATAAGTACTTAGGAATTGTGTTTGTTAAAAATCATTAAACAAAAGGACATCTTTAGAGGATAAAATAGATAAAACAAATGTTATTTTTAACAGAAGAAAGTGTGTCGTAACAAGAAAGCAAACAAGAAAGCAAAAAAAGTAATACTGTTTTTTATTTTCTTTTAATTTTTAAAAGATTTATTTGAATTCTTAATTATGTCTGTATGTGCTTGTGGGCACATGAGTACAGTTGCCCAAAGAGGTTAGAAACAGTGAATTTCCAGGAACAGAAGTCATAGGCAGTTGTAAGTCTATGGTGTGGGTGCTGGGAATTGAACTCAGGTCCTCTGAAATGGCATTACATGCGATCTCTCCCTTGTTCCTCTACCCACAATGAGTAGGATTACACCTGGTTTCTTCAGTGCTGGGCACTGATCCCAGGGCTTCACTGTGCTTAGCAAGTACTATACCACCTGAGTTACATCCTTCACTGTTAACTATTAACGGTTCTTATAAAGGCTTGGGGAAACTCGTATTTCCATTCATTGCTGGTCAAAATATAGGTGAGTGAAATATTTTCTGAAGATAATTTGACAATATTTGTTTAAAATGTTTACCCACCTGAACTCAACAGATTAGCTACAAACATGCTCATTACCATATGTTTATGACAAGATAAACTATAGGAACAAGGCTAATATATAGAAAATAGAAGACATGGAATGTTGTACAGCCATTAAAATTACGGAGAATTATCTTTAGTGATTTGGGAAGACCACATCAAAAAAGAATTAGCAACCAATCTACAAAGTGGGATTGAAATTTTAGTGAAAAGAGATGAATTTTTTGGATCCAAAAATCAGTATATTTTCCCAGGAAAATTCTCAAAGGCTCAATACACATCCAACTATAGCTAGTGATTATCTTTCTAGAACTTTGAATTTCAGTGTTTTGCCTTTTAGATTTTTTAGTTTGTTATCTGTGATTTTTTCCATAAAAAAAACGTGTATTACTTGCATAATTTTAGAAAGTAATTTAAAATTTTAGTATTGGGTGATCAAGATTACTGTTACAAAATGAAAGGAGTTGATGAGTACTGAAGCTGAAGAATTGGAACGCATTGGCTTACAGGTGAAAGGAGAGGAGGTTAAATGTGTGGTGGGGGTGGGTCACAGGAAGGGGCAGGTCAAGACAGAAAGCAGAAGGATAGCCCGACCTATGTACACAAAACTGTTGAGTTGACAGAAGGAGATCCAGAGATGCCAACCAATAAGGAGTGACTAGAGGAAATGATGCTAGACAGGAGAAAGTAGTAGCCTCTGACTAAGACTGAAATTGATCAAAAGTCTTTAAAAAATGATACATTGTACTGGAATCTAATTCCTAGGTGGAAACATGAAAGGCAATCATTGCACATAAATAAGAGCAGGCTGAGAAGCCTTGTCAGGGGAGGTTGCAGGAGCAGTGTTTAGATGCCGGGCCTAGGAGGCGAATACGCTGGAGAGAAACTGGGGATTGTTCTTTGAGGGATCTTGATGGGGGGAAGACGGTAGCTTTTGGTTGAAGCAGAAAGGAGCAAGGTTTTTGTTTTTGTTTTGGTTTTTGTTAATATATAGGAGACTGGAATACTTTTCACACTGAGTTAAAGCAGCCATTATCAGACCAAAAAATCAAAGAGGTGAAGGAAAATGGGGATAATTCACCGGTTTTGATTGAGGGGGAAGGAAAGGAAAGAGTTGAAGGGATAAGGCTTTTGGCTTTGTCGCTAAAGAAGGGGGCATCGCTCTGAATCAAAGGGAAAGTGCTCTGAATGCAGGCCTGAATGCTTTCCTCTCCCTTTAGGACTGCATGGTTTACTGCTCTGTTGGGTAGGTGTATCCCCTTCTTTCAGAATGGCCTTAGTTGAGAAGGGTTATGTCCAGCAAGCCACTGACACTTTGCTTTCATAAGGGTCCCACGCTAGTCTGAGAGCCCTGTTGGCGTTCTCTGGAAAGTCTTAATAATCTTGGGTTTGAACTTGATTTCACTATATCTAATAGGACCATGCAGCATGCACGTGAGCAGGAGTCATAGAGAATCTGTGTGTCCCTTGAACCTTGTAGTCTTGCTTGGGCACTGAGTACAGTCATCACACAGACTCCATCCACACTTACTTTATGTTTATTATGATATAGCTGAGCTCTCGGACATCATGGGCCCACTGAGTTCTGGGCACATGTGTCAGATCACTGAAGGAGTAAGATGCTCACAGCGGAAGTAGGCCAGAACATGTTTCCTATGCACACCTGTCTAGGAAGTACAGAGAACCAAAGAACCCAACTTAAAGCCTTTCTGCTCTCATTGCTTTCCTGCACCAGTGAATCATTTATGATGCACATGATGAGGCAGAGGACAGGGTGGACATCACCCCCTTTCCTTTCAGCCATTCATTACTCACCACTGAGCTGAGGGAAAGGAGTGGTGGTGGAAATCAAGCACAACAAAAAGCCAAAGAAAACCAAGCTGTGACAACTCTCTCTGTTCTGGCAAGAACATATACAAATGTATGTTCAAGCTGTCCACTCTCTGTGATTCTCTGTGTGGGGGATGTGCTTATATTTGCCTTTAAAGCTGGCATTGCACTATATAAAGATAAGAGTAAGATATGTGATAGTAACTTATAACTTTAACCTGACTTAGAATGACATTTACCCCTGTTATGTCTTGAAGGTAATACACTATTTTATTTACTTTATCTTTTTGAGACAGGGTTTCTCTGTGTAGCCCTGATTGTCCTAGAACTTGCTCTGTAGACCAGGCTGGCCTCAAACTCAGAAGTCCACCTGCCTTAGCCTCCCAAGTGCTGGGATTAAAGGTGTGGGCCACTACTCTTGGATAGTTTTGTTTGTGTGCATGATATATGTGTATGTGTCTTCTCAATCACTCTCTAGTTTAATGTTTTGAGACAGGATCTCTCATCAAATCTAGAGTTCAGATTTGGCTAGAATGGATGGCCAGCAATCCCCAGGGGTCCATCTGTCTTCATATCCCCAGCACTAGGATTATAGATGCATACCACTGCATCTGGCTCTTCACATATATGCTGGGACCCAAAAGTCTTCATGTTTATATACTGATTTACCAATTGGGCCATCTCTCTGGTTCTTTGTAAAACAAGCAAACAAACAAACATTTTAAAGACATGTTAGGGACTAGAGAGATGGTTCAGCAGTTAAAAACACTTCTTGCTCCTGAAGAGGATCAAGATTTCATTCCCAGCACTGACTTGGCAGCTCACAACTGCCTGTAACTCCAGTTTAAGAGGATCTGATGCCCCTTTTTGGCATGCACATGGTATACATATATACATGCAGGTATTCACACAGGCATATAAAGTAAAATACTTTTTTTCAAATAAAGTTTTACATATCATTATTTTGGGGTAGATTTCTTTGGGTTTTAAATAAGGAACTCAGACTCACCACTTCTTATCCTGCCACGGGGATCCAGAAATTGTGCCCTGTTCTTGGCTCAATCATTGCCTCTGGTTAAAGGCCTTAGAAGACTTTCTCAGTCTTATCTGGACACTGCTGCACAAGATGATAGACATTTGTATCCATTGAGAACCACTACGTGATGCTACGTGTTTGCTCTGTTATTGGAGAAATGGCCATATGGCTGATACTGTAGTTTGAATAAAAATGACTCCCATAGGCTCAAAGGGAGTGGTTCTATCGGGAGGTGTGTCCTTCTTGGAGTAGGTGTAGCCATATTGAAGGAGGTGTGTCACTGGGGATGGGCTTTGAGGTTTCAGAAGCCCAAGTCAGGCCTGGTGGCATTCTCTCTTCCTGCTGCCTGCTGATCCAGATGCCGAACTCTCGGTTACCACTTCAGCACCATGTCTGCCTGGATGCTGCCATATTTCCTGCCATGATGATAATGAACTGTATCCCAGCCCCAATTAAATGTTTATATTGATAAGAATTTCCCCAGTGGTGGTATCTCTTCACAGCAATAAAACCCCACTTAAGATAGCTGACTCCACAGGTAAAGGATGGACCCGTAAGATCTGGCTAACGGAGGATGGGCAGAGCTTGAGAGACTGGAAGTAGTAAGGGAGGAGCCACATATGAGCAGGTACGAGCCTGGGCTGTTTAAGCAGAAGGGCTTCTCAGGAGGACAGGAGTGGATCATGGAATGCTGCTCACATGGGTTGAAACGAAGGACAGCAAGACTTGACAGTTTTCATTTGAATTGTCTCCAGAAGACAAGAGGTATTTGGGTTGATGTTAGTGATCTGGTGTGATGACCTGTGAGCTGGGAAAAAAAAAGGTCTAGAAGAATCTGTAGGGGGTGATCAAGGTCAGTAAATGGTTGTGGTCAGGCTGCATTGCAGTTGGGTGTGGGATCTCAAAAGGCTCAAGAAGGTAAGCTACTGGTTCCAGTCTGAAGCATGGCTCCAAGGGTTGAAAATGAGAATAGCTAAAATGGAACAGAGGCAGGATCAAAAACATAAGCATGTGTCCATTCCTGAAGGCCAGTAGGGTGAAACCAGGGTCAAAGCTGGGAGGTAATAGGATCACAGACACGAATGAGAGGTAAAGATCAAAGGGAACAAGGCCATAGAGTTTTCAGTAGGTCTGGAGGGGGCCAGTGACTGGGTGAGAACCAGCAGACTAAAGTGTGGTTGTCATGGGTTTTGCCATCTGTAACCTTGGGGTTTCCCACCTGTCCACTTTGTTCTAAGAGATGATAACTCTGAGACTTCTTATATATTTGCAAATGCCTAAGTCAAAGCTTTACATGTTCCCCTACTATTTCATTACTTAATAATCTGTTCATATTATTCTAGGTAAGCCACATGGCCAGTTACCTTGGCTTAGGTCGCATCCATCTGTCTTCCTTAGGGTTCCAGGAGCATCTCTCTATCCTAGAATCTTTTCTTCCTACTGGAAATCCCATCTCATATTTCCTGCCTCAGCTATAGGCAATCAGCTTTTTATTGACAGGTGAATACTTTTACTTTGTGCAGCTTAGAACCTGTCCAGCAGAATGCAGGGAGTTCTGATTGCAGACCTGCTTCAGCCCCCTTTGGGAGCCAGGGTGAAATGCTGAATGCTCATCTGACTTTTGCCTCCTGAGGTCCCCCTCTACTGCCAGGTTTTCTAAAGACCAGCACCTCTACCCCAAAACAGTGGTATGATGATTAATATTGCCAACTTGAATCACCAAATCTCTGAGCTTGGTTGTGGGCGAGTCTAGGTTGGGTTGGCGCTGGATGATCCTCTTCATATGTGGGTGGGGCCATTCAACAAACTGGGCCTGAACTGAATAAAAAGGAGAAAGGGAGCTGAGAACCAGTATTTTAGCATTCACCTCTCTAATTCCTGACTGTATTACAACAAGAATGGGCCCGTTGCCACCATGACTTCACTGCCATGATAGATGGAGCCAAAATACACCCTTCTGCTCTGAAGTTGTTTTTGTCAAATATATTATTATAGCAATGAAAGAAGTAGCCAACTCAGGTGGTGAACTTGTATTAGAAACAGATCAGGACATTTCTTCATTTATGCCAAATTTACAGTAGTTTGAGGGTTGGGAGGATTGCTCAGTGGAAGATCACTTGCCTGGCATTAGCACGACATTGGGTTTGGTTCCTAGCATCACAAGTGAGCAATGGAAACAGAAATAGAACCAATTAACTATCATGACCAGTGTTGACATGGTTTTAGTCTATGTGTACTGGTACCACTCAGCTCTCAGATGGTAACAGTGAGCTGTCTGGTAGTCTCTTCAGTCTGTGGCAGTCCTCTGGCAACCTGGGTTGGCACTGTGTATGGAAGGTCCACTTATGAGGCTTTCAACCAAGGCCATGGTGTGGAGAACTTTGTCCTCTTTGGCTCCCATGCAGCTTTTCGGTGCGCCAAGGTCTTTGTTTCTCCAGCGAATGACTTCTTCAGGCATCTGTCTGCCTCTCCGGGAAAGGCGGGTCCTTTTCTTTTTCTCATCATCCTCAGGAATCCATTAGCTTCTTCAGAATCCAAGGCAGGCTCCGCCTTTCCTTTCTAGACCCTGTACTCAAGGGTCTGGCCTCTGCATAAACAATTTAATCTCCCAGCTGTCCCTATGTTTGAACAAAAATAGCAGCACCTGGCTGTGAAGCGACAGTAAGTGGTTTGTTACTGACTCAGTGAAGAAATGGAGACCATAAAAACACAAAAGCCTGGGGAAGGGACAGAAGGAGGCTCTGTGGAGGAAAGGAAGGAAGGAAGGAAGGAAGGAAGGAAGGAAGGGTCTTTTATTCTTTGTGCTGATTCTACTGCAGAGATAAATAAGACACAGATAACTTCTGAGTCACTTGTTCTGCTCCACTGGCATTCAAATAAATTGCCTTTTGAGATATAAAATCCCTGGAATGGAGTAGAATCTCTGATAGATTCCAGAGTCACTTCAGAAATGAGCATAATAAAACCGTGGAACTGCTTAGGTGTCCCTGAGGCCTGTCACTGTGGCTGGGACAAGACTGCTGACCAAGACAGGAGTTGACCATGCTGTAAGCACTGGATCCGCCAAGAAGTGACATTCTTGCTGTGCCTAGTGACCCATCTGAAGCTCATTAGAAAATGATATTAGGTGTGATGGCTGCAGTGTTCAGGCAAACAAATGGATATCAGAGTGTTTTCAGGCAAACAAATGGATTTCAGAGCATTTGCCTAAGGTTGTAGAGAAACGAAATGTATTTCTGAGTCAAATACAATAAGCAATGAATATAAGCCTCCAGATTGCTTATTAGTCAAGGGTCTTGGAGGTGTGGAGGGGAGGAGATGGAAGATGGGTAGTTAAGATGCACAGGGATCTGGATCTTTCCCCTGGTTGAGGTCAGGAGATGGGAAAATTAACACATTCATTTATTTGGTATGAACAAAGCTTTTGCTGGTCCCGAATTCCTGCTGAGCCTCATCCATTACCTGAAGGTCTGACCCAGGGTCAGGCTTAGGGAAAGACTCAAGATAACAGAGCTGCCACAGTCTGTTCCCAAACATATCCTTTTAGTTTTCTTTATGCCTTTCCTTTGTTTATTTACCAGTGTGTGTGTGTGTGTGTGTGTGTGTGTGTGTGTGTGTGTGTGTGTAAGCCAGAGGTTGGTGAGAAGTCTCTTCAATGCTGATCTACCCAGCTGTTTTTATCTGAGTGTTGAAGATCCAAACTCAGGTCCTCCTGGTAGAGCAGCAAGCACTTTACCAATGAACCAGCTCCCCAGTCAAGCATGCTTTCTGATTTCTGCTTTGTGCCCTTACAGGAGGGATAGTGCATGTGTGCTTTTTGTTCTCTCTTTTTGTGATATTAGTAGGAAATACTTGTTTCATATATCAAATTTATAACCAGAGTCTGGGGAAGGAGAGAGAAGTTGAGGAAGATGGCTGTATGTTCAGGCAAGATCCTGACTGCCTTCCTGGACATGGCAGCCAAGGCGTGGGCAGTAACAGGGTAGATGAATTTGCCAAAAAGATAAATTAACTTGCTAGTCAGACATGACGGCCAGCAACACTTTCCGGCTAATATCTTCTTCCATCTGGCTACAGGGCTATTGACTGAATGTGACTGAAAACTATAGGGACTGACAGAGCCAGAGGGAGGACAATATTCAGTGGCTGTCACTATGAAGGAGTATCAGGGACCAAATTGTCTCTGTAGGTCCCTAAAGAAGACTATAGAAGAGACGGTAGCCACCCAAAGATTTGGAATCCTCAGGAAAAAAGGATAGCATTGGCATGCCTCAGTTTCCCCATCTTAAATCATATATCATGGGTATGAATCTCATTTACAATTCTGGCCACAAGAAATTTTCTTTAAGTCATCCCAAATCCGATGTTTCAGTTTCCATACTTCTGAGAACATGAGATGTATAATTTCTGGCAAGGAGGCTCTTTCTCCTAGAGTTGTAGGTAGGTCCTGGGGTCTTAGGTAATACCAAGGCCTTCTGAAGTCTTTTATTTGTTCTATTTATTCAATGATTTTTTTAAAAAAAGTTGTTTCTCAAATTAATTTATTTTTAAATTTTATTTTATATGCATTGGTATTTTGCCTGCATGTGTGAGGGTATCAGACTGCCTGGATGGAACTGGAGTTGCAGACAGTTGTGAGCTGCCATGTGGGTGTTGGGAATTAAACCCAGTCCACTGGAAGAACAGCTAGTTCTCTTAATGGCTGAGCCATCTTCCCAGCCTTGAATATTATTATTATTATTATTATTATTATTATTATTATTATTATTTTATATCTGCTTAGCCACTAAGTCTTTGCTCAACAATGCTGTAGACATAAAGTTTTTGAACAAAAGACTTAGTCTCTGGTCTCAAGAAGTTTGTAGTCTGCAGGGGCTGGCTGGGAGCGGGAGAGGTGTTTACGGGGGGCAGGCAAGAGATGGATAAACACATGAATCAACCAAGAAGTAGAGGAGGACGGGGTAAATATCGTCGGGTGTCACAGCCCAGGAAGGGACAAACCTGTTCCCAGCTCAGCTTTCAACTACAGGAGAGACAGGAGAGACAGATGAGTCAGACCACAGAGTTCCAAATGCCAGCTTAATGGCTAATCGAAGCTAGACGAGAGGATATGACTCAGAGCCCAGCAACAAGAATTCTCCATGCTGAACCCCCAAATTAGGAAGATTTGCATATCTAGTCTTAGGAAGTGATGATCAGTCATGAGTCGCCCCCAAACTGTCGCTGTTAAATCTCCTGCTTGGTTCACAGAGGCTGACTCCCACTCTTTGTGGCTTCCGAAAGAGAAAGGGAGGAGCTAAGTCACACTCCAGCTTGTCAATCACAGGAAAGAAGGCTGGGACGGGAGAGCATTCCTTCCACAGAATTTCTTCCTCAGACGGTCGCCTCCTGATCTTTGTCCTGATCTCCCAACTATGAACAGACGTTTACAGGACATTTGTTGATCTGAAGGATTTTCTATTTGTCCTGGCTTCCCCTCTCACAGCTCGTCTGTTTTCCCTTGCTTCCTTCCTTCCTTCCTTCCTCCCTTCCTCCCTTCCTCTTTTTGGCTTTTCCTTCCTCTTTCTTTCTCTGGCCATGCTGGGGTTAGAACCCAAGGGCTTTGAGCAAGCGCTGTTCCCTGAGTCTCGCAGTAGAGTATATCCCCAGACCCCTAGTTTCCCTTTCTCCCTGTCTCCTTTACCTCTTTTAATCTACAAGGGTTTGAATTTAGTCATGTTCATGTGACTTGAGTTCCTGATACAGCTTCTGCTTCTCTAACCAAGGCCAATCACACTTGCCATCTCTATGTGGCTGCTGGCTGTGAGACTAAGGAAGGGTTTCCTGCTTTGTAATCAGAGTGTTTTTTCTCATTGTTGATAGAACTTGAGGCTCTGCTGGCTGGAGGCAGGGTGGGGGTGAGGAGTCTCACTTTTCATACCTCCAGGGCACCGACTGGTCCTAGCCACTTCTCCTCCAAACTGGAGCTGATTTTCCTTCCTCTGTCACCCTCCCCCAACCCCCAGGTCAGGGGACACCCAGCTGAGACAACCACTGGGATTCAGCAAATAGCCTAGGTTTTTTGGGATTTAATTATTTCAGTGGGCTTGCCTAGGGCATAGAGGACAAGTCCTGGACAGTTACCCCATGAACAAATATCCAGGTCCCTTGGGGGCCAACCATGGGTGGCTTCCCAGCACTGTGGTGGGCCCCACCCATACAGGATTCCAATCTTGGAAGGCCAGAAGGAGAAAGTAATTGAGGGTTTCTCAAAGGATTGATATGTGGGCCAGCTCATTCTTTATTCTGGGAGGACAGAGAGCACTGAGGAATATTTAGCATGGAGCCTGGCCACTAGATACCACAGCATCCTCCACACTTGTGGCAACCCAAAATTTCTAGAGTTATTGTGAAATGTCCCCTATGGTTGGAGCAAGGAGCCAGTGGTTTAGAGAGCTGCAGTGCCCACGTAATAAACAGTGAGGCACACACCATCCTGGCTTGACATGATCTGAGTGCTAATCTACCCATTGGTCTTTATCCTGTGCTCTTCTTGTACTCTGTGCGTGTCTGTGTGCGTGTGCTATTCTATTGAATCACATCTGTTCTAATGCGCTTGAAATCTTATTGAAAAATTTGAATATAATAACATTTTTGTGTTTGCTTATGAACAACTTTGTTCCCCCAAACACTGAGTGAACACAGAAGATCCGAGCTCGTTGACTGACTTCTGTCGAAAAAACTCATGTATACATCACATCCACTTGTACATCATACACATACATACTTATATATAACACACTCTTCTACATCATGTCCATCCATCCTACACACTTGCACATCACACATATACATCATTTATAGTCATACATGACATACATGCAGGACACACAAGTTACATACATATATCATCTACACATTACACATACACATATCACACATTTATATATTAGGTATGTGCATCTATACAAGTATCATACATATATATCAATATATGTATACACATATACACATATACATATAGATATATACATATACATGTATCACACATATCAATACATACACATAACACACAATGCATTACACACATACATATATATTACATATATTTATAACATATATACAAAATATATATTATATGTCATGCCACATACATATATCACATATCCCATAATACATCACACAGATGCATATATTTCACATATATCCATAACACACATTTATAGCACATACATTATACATGCATATATACATCTCACACATTCTTAGCATGCATACACACACATATCTATATCTCACATATTTTTACATTATACACACACCACACACATCAGGCATATACATCCCACATACATCCTATACATACGCACACTCTGTATATCTTCAGAAGGACAGAACTCACATACCCCCTTGGGCATTAAGAGACCACATATCTTTTTATGTTCAGACTCTTGCTCCCTCCTCTTGGTTTGGAAGCAAGGAAAATGGATGAGGTTGAGCTTGAGGACCATGAAGGACCTTGGATGCTTAGGGAACAAAGTGATGAAGGAGATAACAACATCTCATCCCAGTAAGAATTGCTATTGTTAAGAAAACATCAAATGCTGAGGAGGTTGAAGCCACTTGCTGACAGGTGGTGGCAATGTAAATTAATCTACCCACTGTAGAAATCAGCCTGGACTTTCCTCAACAGAACTCTCAGGAAGTAGAACTGCCTTATGGTCCAACGTCACAGACAACTCCTGGGTGTCTGCCCACAGGCACCTGAGCACACCATAGAGGTACTCAGGCATCTGGATTTACTGCAGTGCTAGTTGGAGTGGCCAAGATGTGGAACCAGCTTAGGTGGCCACCAACAGCTGTATAAAAAGACAAATGTGGTACTGTGGTACATATACACAATAGAGTTTTGAAACAGATTTATAAAGAAGAAACACATCGCCATTTTCAGAAAACTAGGTGGAACTGAAGCTCATCGTGTTAAGCAATGTGAGCCAGACTTTGAAAGAGAAATCTCATCTGCTCCCTCCCATAGGTGGAATACAGATTAAAGACAAGTTTGGGGAATGGAAGGAGATAGTCTGTGAAGAGGAGAAATGGGGAGAAAGGGCAGAATGGGGGAGAGCCCATAGCGCTCTCCTCTCTCCCTCCTCCCCCTCCCCCCACCTTGTGGGGAGTGTGTGGCTGTCTGTCTGCTGTCTGTCTTTCTCACCCCCACACCTTTCTCATGTGGTTAGTAGTATGCAGTGGGAGTTGAGGAGAGAAGGACATCAATATAAAGAAAGCATAGATTTCCTCTCATGACCTGTTCATGGTCCAGGCTAGTGTGAGACATACTGTGTAGGCAGGTGATAAACATAAGAGTAAACAGAACATCATAGCATAGCCCAGAAGAGAGGGAAGGAGGGAGGGGGAGTTATGGGGGGGGAAGGGAGGGAGAGAGAGAGGCAGGGGAGAGAAAAAGGAGGGAGGAGAAGGGAGAGGGCGAAAGAGAGGGAGAGGGGAAGGGGAGAGAGAGAGAGAATTATGTGTTCCTATAAAGAATAGACACACACTCAGCAGGTACAGATCAGGGTGGTGAGGGGGACCCAGGTCCCAGGCATGCATTGCAAAGACCAGAGTACCTCAGGAGGCTTAGCATGGGAGTTCCAGAAGAGACTCTGAAGCTCAGCGAAGTGGGTGAAGCATGATGCTGAGTTGTCTAGGGGCCTAGGATCTTAGGCTTAGGCTTTATTTGGGGCATGATGGGAAACAGCAGATGACTCTTGGCAGAGGAACAGACAGATGTGATTTTTCTCTTTGGGAGCATACGCACCACTGTTGACGAGCTCTAACTTGCATATTTGTGGCACCCCAACCGAAACACACAATAATGTATCTCAGTGGATTTGCCCAAGTGTCCACAACCATTGTTACCACTCCCCAGAGGCCTCAGAGCCTTTAGCAGTAAGTGCTCCATGCCTCTCACCCAGCTCTTCCCAGCCCCAGGGAACCACGAGTGTCCCCTTTCTCTACAGCTGTCCCTATTCTGAATAGTTGGTATAACTGGAGTCACACACCATACGACCCTCTGGGGCCATCTTCTCTATGTTGGGGCTGTCACTCCTACTTCATTCCTTTACCTGGCTGAATAGTGTTCCATTGTCAACCACTGGCAAGCTCGTTTTTCCAGTTCCTTAATTAGCTGGTAAACATGTGGTTTGTTTGCACCATTTGTCTGTTTTGAATAGTGCTGTTACGAACATTCATGCTTTGTGGGAACAGACCTCTATGCTCTGTGGGGTTGCATTTGTCATGGGTGTCTATCTGGAGGGTGGGAGTATAGGATTAGATAGTCTGCTTAATTTAGTCAGAAACTCCCCAAACGGCTGTAGTCCCCTCAGTAATGTACAAAGGTTTCCGTAGCTGCACGCCTCTATCACAACTTGTTCTTATCTGTCATATTTGTTTGTTCAGGAGGCTCCTGGGGCAGCACACTTCAGGGTAAGCTGGCAGGCTGATTCTGAGAGGGAGCTCTTGTAGAGAGAGCCACAGTGAGGCAGGCATAGCTACTAACTTTGCTGATGGCACTACTGATTGTGAATCTCTGAATTTACACATGGAGGTGAGCATCCTACTGTGACAAGGACTCTTCTTTGCATCCATGGGGGGCAACATATGCTTTAGAGATTCTTTGAAACCAGCAGAAAAACTTCAATCCAAGAACGACATTTTTGGCTATTACAAGTAATATTCTCCAGGGCTGGATGGTAGCTTTGACTTCCCTAGCTTCCTGTGTGACAGGGATTAAGGAGTTATGCTGCCCACAGGGCAAGACTCAACAGCATAAGTCTTTGAGCAGACACTGAGCTGGGTGACAATCAGCAATAATAGAAAATAAAACTCAGTTCCTTCTGACACAATGAGGCCCAGCCCACCTCCACATCTCCAAAGCTCAACTCTGGAGGCTCTTCCGGACTTTTTGTGGAAAGCCCCTGCTCTCTTGCCTGTGTTCTCCAAGGCTGTGGGTCAGTCAGGACCCTCTTCACAAGGGTCCCCATGATGGTTTCCTGTTCACACAGAGCTGACAGTTATTCAGCTCCCTCTGCTCTCAGCTGAACATCCCTTCCAGTCTAGAGGCTGTGCCGGCTTCCAGCCACATGCCGCGTTGTGCCAAGTCCTCTGGATGCATGGAACAGAAGCTCCGTGCTTCCTTTCCGAGAATGTTCAGCCTAGAACCTCCTTAAAGGGAGAATAAAAGAAGTGGACTGAGGAGGAAGAAAAGGGGTGAGGGAAAGGGGTGGGGAGAGGGCCAGGGAGGGATGAAGGGAAGGGGAAGGGGAGGAAAGGGAGAAGGAGAGAGAGACAGAGACAGAGAATGTGGAAGGAAGGCAAGAACTGAGAGTTCAGGAGAATTGAGAGCTCCCCTAGAACGCAGCCATTTCCTTTGAACTTGTTAGATTTCTTTTGTAAAGCAGTACTCCCATCTGCATCAAAGGGCTGCGGGGCTAGAGGGCAGGCTTTCCTCTCACGCAACAAAATGGAAGGGTGCATGTGTGCTTGGCGTGAATGAGTGGGCACGCAGAGATGGGATGCTGCGTGCCCCGCCCACAGACATAAAAAAGAAAAAACCAAACCAAACCAAACAAAACAAAACAACAAAAACAGTTTCCAAAATCCCTTCCCTTCAATCTCCAGCCACCTCCCTCCTACCCCACCCCCATCCCCAACCCCACCCCGCAGCACCTCATGGCTAGACAGTTTACAGGTCAAAGTGAAAGGACAGATGCGTCAACAAAATCTCAAGTTTGTAAGACAGAGCATATGCCAGTGCAGTAAAGTATGTAAGACAAAGACTTCCTTTTAGAAGTGGGGGCCTGAGAGTACAGGGGGATCGCACGACAACCAGGAAGCGATGCCTCTCTCCCAATTATTGGGCGCTCTCGGCTGTACTTTGTTGACCTCGCTGATTTCAGTTCTCAACACACGCAGCCTTCACCTGCCATGAATCAAAACCTGGAGGGCTTTCTGTTCTCCACGCTCAGAAGGCAACCCTTTGATAAGGCTGTTAGCGATGCAAGGCAGAGAGGGTTGGGCTGGGTGGTTTTCGTAGACTGGCATTACACATTTATATTGTACACCAACGAAGGAGCAAGGGCTCAGCTTGCCAGGGCTGCAGAGGGTCGGGGTTTCTCCTGGAGAGTGGCTGCCCCATGGCTTGGTGATGAGGAGAGAAGGGCAAGTGGCGGCAGGAAGGGCTCACTGGTCCCTTCTGAGGGAACACTATGGGATGTCTCTCTTTATTTATGGGTTCTGTGGCACATGGGATTTTCTTGTGGGTGAGTGGTGTGTGTGTATGTGTGCACACGTGTGTGTGTGTGTGTGTGTGTGTGACACACATGCTTTATTCTCTAGTCTGCTCAGGTAATCTCAAAGTCCCTAGTACTCAGTACCTATTACATTAATAGGAATAGATTAGCTGAAGGCTGAGAAAATGACTTAGTTGGTAAAATGCTTTCCATGCAAGTATGAAGACTTGAGTTAGGATCCAGATACATAAAAAGCCAAGCATGGAGGTGTGCTTCTGTAATCTCATAGCTGGGGAGATAGAGACTGGCAGATCCCTAGAGCTGATTGGCTACCCAGTCCAACTGAATGAATGAGTTCCAGAGTTATAGAGAGATTGACATCTTAACATCTGCCCTTCTTGGGTATATCTGCATGTACACATACACCTACCCATGAGACTATAACACAGACACACAGACACAGGCACAGACATAGGCAAACACACACACACACACACACAGACACAGCTCCCCTCCCCCCCCCCAGTGAGTGATCAGACCAGGTGACACGCACCCTCTGTTTTGGAGTCACTTCTCGGATTGAAGGAACTTAAGGAGGATTCTGAGCTCAAAGCTTCTATAGTGACTGGCTGCTGTGGGAGAAGAGAGGACGACAGAGTCTGAGAGACAGATGGCGGAGGAGAATCAGGTGGCGCAATTAGCTTGTACTGAAAAATACAGATGCTCATATTCAAAGCTCCCACCCTGTACTCTCACTGTTTCCCAGGCGAGAAACAGGCCCTCCCTTCCTATAGTCTCCTGTACTCATGCTCCTAAGCATGAGTTTTAAAAAAGCAATTTTCTCTTCTAAATGACAAAACACAAGACGCATAAATATACCTACATAACTGTACACAGATACACACACAAACCTTACACTACATACATCGCACACACACCATACCACACACACACACACACACACACACATACACTACACATCCCACCAATACAACACTCACAAGCACACACACACACACACACACACACACACACACGCACACACATTTCCCCTAACTGGATACTGACTATACTATCTTGAATTCTAACACATCGGTTTTCTCACTCTCCAGCATGAAGTTCATAGAGTTGATCAAGTAGATCAATGAAGGAGTTAACACATATGAAGTCACAAGCACATTGGTGCTGCCTTGTACATGTTACCACCACTATGGCCATTACCATAGCCACAGCTAAGACCTATTGTCGATTCTAGACATGGATGCCAAGCTGTCTAGTATAACCAGATCTTTGGTGAGAAGAGACAATTAACCACTGATTGCTTCCTGGTGGGGGCCATGACATTTCTTTAAAAAAAAAATTACATTTTTATTTTTCATGTGCATGTGTTCTTCTTCATGTATTTATGTGCACGTGTATGTATGTGATTGTGCACAATGCTCACAGAGGCCAGAAAAGGGCATCAGATCCACTGAAGTTGAGATCCAACTGGAGCTGAGGAGGATTGTAAGCTGCCGTGTGGGTGCTGGGAACTAAACCTGAGTCCTCAGCAAGAGCTACAAGTGCTCTTAACTGCTGAGCCATCTCTCCAGTCCTTATGACATTTCTTTAGCAAGGCTGGTATCCTTTTGCTAGCAGAGAAATTCATGTCATGGATTACCTCCCAATGCAGACTCCACAGGAGGTCCCTGCGGTGGTGGTATCCACAGCATGGATAGTTCCCCCCAACCCCCACCCCCCCCTTGGTTCTCAGTGGAATCTCTTACCTCTCCCTTAGAACTAGGCCATGCCTTCACTCTGGTTCTTGCTGTGTCCTCCACTGTTTTCCTTTACAGCATCTCTCTCTACCTCTATCCCTCTGTCATGTCTTGCTATACATAGCATGGCCATGCATTTCATTCCATGTGTGAGATGTATGTGTGTGTGCATGTTGGTGTATATGTGCATTTGTGTGTGTGTGTGTCTGCATACACACCTGTGAAGGCCAGAGGTTAATGTCAGGTGTCTTTCTCAGTTTCTCTTCACCTAATTTTTGAGACAGAGTTTCACTGAATACAGAAATCACCAATTAAGCCTTGCATTTCTGACTAGCAAGTTCCAAGAATCCCCCCTGTCTCCCCCTGCCCTTCCCATGGCTAGGGTTACTACTGGGCCTGACTCTAATATGGGTGCTGTCAATTCAAATTCAGGTCCTTGTGTTTGTCTGGCATGTTCTTTATTAACTGAGCCATCCCTCCAGCCCTAAGGTCATATATTTCAAATTGTACGTTGAACTCCATGGTTCAATGCAGGTTTATGGTCAGCAGTGGTAATGCAGGCTGTAGATAATAGTCCATGAACAAGAGGTAAGGGTGGACTGCCAGATCTCCATGCCCACTCAAGGCACTTAGTGCTTCCCTGGTGTGTTCCCTGGACACATTGAAACCTTGTGGGTCTGGTTCCTTAGTGTTGGGAATGTGTGCTGATTCATTTAACCAATATTTATTGATGGCCTCTGCATGGCAGAGACTGTTTACAACAGCAAAGATAACAATCAGTTGGTTCAAGAACTAGGTGAGAGTGAATGATCATAATTAGCTAGAGTGGGGATCACATGTTCTCTCAAATAGGGTGACTATTTCCTGTGGAGTATATGTCATAATTTTGAAAGTTCTAGAAACTGCTGTTGATTCTCCTTTGCTACAATATTTTGGATGGGAATTGAATGGAAAAAGCTCAGGTATATACATGATCAGTGAGCCTGACCACCTACACGCTTTGTTTGTTTAGCATCTTAAAAGATTACTATTATTGTTGTTGTTGTTAGTGTGTGTGTGTGTGTGTGTATGTGTGTGTGTGTGTGTGTGTGTGTGTGTATGTGTGTGTGTGTGTGTGTCTATGTGTATAATGTGTATGTGGCTGGAGCTCATACACTATGAGCCACATCTGGAGCCACAGGGTTCATAGGGAGGTCTAAAGACAGCATCTAGAGGTCAGCTCTCTCTTTTCACCATGCATGTGTTCTAGTGCTTGAACTTGGGTCCTCAGGCTTACATGGCAAGGCAACCCGCTGAGTGATCTTGTTGGCCCTGTCTTTATTATTATTATTTAAAGCGCAACTAGTAGTGTGTTGTCTGAGTTTGAGTCTTTCATTGCCCATCTCCACCATACTCCTGACTCCTGACTCCCAAGTTGCTCTCTCAGCGAATTCTGTATTTTCAAGAACCTAGAGCAGTGGTTTTCAAACTTTCTAAAGCTGTGATCCTTTAATACACTCCTCATGTTGTGGTGACCCCCAACCATAAAATTATTTTCATTGCTATTTCATAACTGTATTTTTGCTACTGCTATGAATGGTAATGTAAATATCTGTGCTTTATGATGGTCTTAGGAGACCCCTGTGGAAGGGTCATTCAATCCTCAAAAGGGGTCGAGACCTACAGGTTGAGAACCGCGGACCTAGACTCTCACTCGTGTTGATGGTTGTAAGTGTTCTCCTGCTCAGCATGACCAAGGATGATGCTGAGCAACTGCAGCTTCACTTCACTATGCTAGAAGACGGGGAGGGTGATGCTTGTCTTCCATCACTGCCTTTAGCTACTAAGAATGTCTTGCTCCTCATCAGAGACATCAGACATTATAATAGACTCTGAATAAGTTCAGGGATCAAGCAGATGAGGATTCAGCTCTGGGTCTACTATTTAGAGAAAAGATTAATTTGATGGTTTTATTGGCTTGAGTCTTCCTGAACAGAAAAGTGGAGCAACAATACATCTAAAGAGTTGTCTGGGATTGCATGCCCATCAATAGTAAGATGTATGGACAGGTTGTGAACATCACTTGGCGTTCCACCCTTCACCTCTGTCCTTCTTGCAGTGCTGACTTTTCTCTGTAGCTCTAATGTCATCTGGTGCTGATCACTATCTCCTTAGCCCCATCTTGGTCAGAATTTTGTGTGTGTGTGTGCATGGACATGTACCTGTGTGTGTAGGTGCATTTGTGTGTGCCTCTCTGTGTGAGAGTGTGTGCATGTGCATG
>JADRCH010000188.1:2666950-2773190 GCA_019843965.1 Rhynchomys soricoides | reverse complement strand
ACACACACACACACACACACACACACACACACACTTAAAAAATAAAATAAACCAAAAAAGAATTCTTTATATTACTTTCAGCTTTACACTTTCTGAGCATATGGGGATTGAGGCGTGTGTATCTCTTGGCCTCGGGGTTGGATTTGTTTGTGTGGCTTCATGACAACGAGATGTGAAGAGAAGACCCATGTGCCATCTTATCATGCTGGTACCTTCCTAGATCCATCCCCCTTTTCTTCATGGAAGTCACTGGGTAGGATGAGACAGTAGTCACTCCATTTCACTGCCGCTGGGGTGAGGATCCCTAGTATATCCATTCCATAGTATATTGTGTGGTTCACGATTGTCATTGTACGTCAATATGGCTCAGACTTTGTTACTCCAGAGTAAATGACTTTATTCTGACTTATAAAGTCAGTGTAGCCTAGGGAAATAGTAATGGGTGGCATCTCTTTCTCCTTCCTTTCCTAAGAATCCCTAGAGACATGAGTTGAATTCAGTACATTTGAAAGACCGACTTGAAAGCACACATTACAGACAATGCCTGTTGATGTCTATAAAGCTAGACTTCTCTCCTAACACCTTGCCTTTCGGGAAGGAAGGTGTTCCTCACAGGCTGACTGAAGGCATAGCTTCCTCAGTTCTCCCAGCTCAACTGCTTCTCTGACACATGGTCCAGCACCAGCAGTGTGGTGTCCCAAACTCTAGGATCCACAGGGATCCTTTCAAATAATGACAACTCTGCCCACTGCACAGCTCTTTGCCTAGGGTGATTTGTCTCCACATGTTTTATTTCTTTGACATATCACAGCAACCAGCGAGGTCAGTGTTATGATTAGTCCCATTTTACAAATGAGGAAACAAAGGGTCAGAAAGATTTCCCAGTGTATGCAAGATTGTACAACCAGTAAAATTTAGAAACAGGTTGCAACTCAGAGTTTGCTGATGCCAACTTGTAAATTCTTTCTACCCAACTCCTTTTTTCTTGCTTTTTTTTTTTTTTTTAACCAGGAAGCAGCAGTTCAGCCAGCCTTTCTAAAGATGCTGAGAAACACAGTTTCACATTATGGTAGAAATTGGTTCGGGGAGATAGTAAAAAGCGAACCAAGCCACAAGGTTTCTTTCCAGTTATTTGTTCTTTCTTTTCTTTTCTTTCTTTTTTTATTTTTTGGAAGGACAGGAATATTGTTATAATAATCAAAATATTTTGATAAATGTGTATTATCGTTGGGTTCATACCTTCTTAGACCTAGCCTTTAGCTTTGAGAGACTTGATCTTTCTTACTGTAGAGGTGTTGCTCATCTGGTCCACTCGTCCTCTTCAACTATTTGGTCCAACTCAAATGATTCCTTATCCATGGAGCCTCTCCTGATACTTAGAATAGACTTCTGGGTTTTTTATTTTTAAAGATTTATTTATTTTATATGTGGGAATACACTGTTGCTGTCTTCAGACACACCAGAAGAGGGCATTGGATCTCATTACAGATGTTTGTGAGCCACCATGTGGTTGCTGGGAATTGAACTCAGGACCTCTGGAAGAGTAGTTAGTGTTCTTAACCTCTGAGCCATCTCTCCAGCTCCATGGTTTGGATTTTATTACATTAAAATTTTCTAATGGAGTTAGTCATGAAGACATTGCAGAGTAGCCCTGGAGGATGACTCTGTTTGGATGGCTGGTGTAGTAGAGTAGAAGACCTTGGGTTCTAGATCTGTCACCAGCTAAAGTTGCAGCCTTTGAGAAACCACATAGTTTCTCCGAACCTTGTAAGGAGCCATTTTGTCTCCTAAAAAACACGGGAGTTAGAATAAAAGCTTCAAGGGTCAGGGGTCTCTCTTAAAGTATATGCAAGCCTTTATATCTCTGTGTGATTTCTTTCCAAAATATTTATCAGATACTTAAAAAGGGGCTGTCATCCTTTATAAACCTTTATAAACCCTTAAAGAATTTCTAAATTTCCTTTTAGTGTTAACATTGTAAGAACCCACTTTAAAAAAAAAAATCAATGGGGACAGAGCAGGAGAGGAGAGATACTCTGTGCTGATGTGATCGTTTGATTCATGACAAAAGCGCAAAGTCATTAACAGGAAGAGAAAAGCCTAACAATTTTCCTTGAAACAACTAGATATTCATATGGGAAAAAAAAAATGTACCCTGGCCTCTACCACATACTACACACAAAAAATTAGTTATGAGACAGATTATATACCCAAAACCAAAACTCAAATGTAGAATCCACTAGAGGAAGTATTTAGAAAGTCTTTATGACTGGAATGTGGTAAGGACATGTTAGGAGAGTAAGAACAATAAAGATAAGATTAAAAAAATACAAGCAGGGAGTGGGGTTATCAAAGCAATACACTTTTGCTCACCAAGAGTCACAATTACAAAAACACACGGACAGGTCACAGATAAAGAGAGAATGTTTTTTAAATAAGGGGCTGACAAAAATTGAAATACAGTACATACAAATAAATGGTACCACTCAATGACGAGAAGGTCGCCAACATAATAAAAAAATATGGGCAAATGATTTCGATAGATACTTGTATAGGGAACAGTTCATAAGGACATGGAAAAAAAAATGCTTCACGGTGAGATACTATTAAATATCCAGAAGAGTGACTCAAATAGAAAAGACAGCACAGGAGGAGACACGGTCATTCTTTGTGTATGTGTGAGTATGCACTGTGTGATGTATGTGGAGATGTGTGTATGTATTTGTGTTCACTTATATGCTGAGGCCGCAGGTTGATGCTGAATGTCTTCCTTAGTCATTTTCTACCTTATGCTTTGAGTCATGCTCTGTCACTGAACCTGGAGCCCATCAGTTCAGCAAGGCTACCAGGCAGGCATCAGGATGCACCCGGCTCTGCCTCTTTTTTTTTTTTTTTTAAACTAAGGAATTGATTTATTCTTTTATACTTTATTTACATTTCAAATGTTCCCCCCTTTCCAGATCTCCCATTTGGAACCTCCCTATTCCCTCTTCCCTCCCTACCTCTGTGGGGGTATTCCCCCACCCACCTACCCACCCACTCTTGTCTTCCCTCCTTGGTATTCTCCTATATTGGGGCATCTAACACCCTCCGGCCCAAGGGTCTCTTTTCCCCCTGATGGCTAACAAGACCCTCCTCTGCCACATATGTGGCCATCACCATGAGTCCTTCCATTTGTATTCTTTGGTTGGTGATCCAGTCTCCGGGAGCATCAAGGGATCAGGCCAGTTGCCACTGTTGCTCCCTCAATGGGACTGCAAACTCCCTCAGCTCCTTCAGTCTCTTCTCCAACTCCTCCATCTGGGACCCCAAGCTCAGTCCTACAGTTGCTGTGAAGTGACTCTTGGGTATTCTGAACTTTTGGGCTAATAACCACTTATCAGTGAGTACATACTGTGTTCATTCTTTTGTGACTGCATTACCTGGCACAGGATGATATTTTCAAGTTCCATCCATTTGCCTGTGAATTTCATGAAGTCATTGTTTTTAATAGCTGAGTAGTATTCCATTGTGTAAATGGACCACATTTTCTGTATCCATTCCTCTGTTGAGGGACATCTGGGTTGTGTGTCCAGTTTCTGGCTATTATAAATATGGCTGCTATGAACATAGTGGAGCATGTGTCTTTATTACATATTGAAGCATCTTCTGGGTATATGCCTAGGAGTGGAATATCTGGGTCCTCAGGGAGTATTATGTTCATTTTTTCTGAAGGTCCACCAAACTGATCTCCAGAGAGGTTATATCAGCTTGCATTCCCACCAGCAATGGAGGAGTGTTCCTCTTTCTCCACATCCTCGCCAACATCTGCTGTCACCTGAGTTTTTGATCTTAGCCATTCTGACTGGTGTGAGGTGGAATCTCAGGGTTGTTTTGATTTGCATTTCCCTGATGACTAAGGATGTTGACCATTTCTTTAGGTGCTTCTCAGCCCTACGAATTTCCTCAGTTGAAAATTCTCTGTTTAGCTCTGTTCCCCATTTTTTTGATAGGGTTATTTGGATGTCTGGAGTCTAGCTTCTTGAGTTCTTTGTATATATTGGATATTAGCCCTCTATCAGATGTAGGATTAGTAAAGATCTTTTCCCAATCTGTAGGTTGCCATTTTGTCCTATTTATAGTGTCCTTTGCCTTACAGAAGCTTTGTAATTTCATGAGGTCCCATTTGTCGATTCTTGATCTTAGAACACAAGCCATTGGTGTTCTGTTCAGGAACTTTTCCCCTGTGCCCATGTGTTTGAGACTTTTCCCCACTTTCTCTTCTATTAGATTCAATGTATCTGGTTTTATGTGGAGGTCCTTGATCCACTTGGACTTGAGCTTTGTGCAGGGAGATAGGAATGGATTAATTTGAAATCTTCTACATGTAGACTGCCAGTTGAACCAGCACCATTTGTTGAAGATACTGTCTTTTTTCCACTGGATGGTTTTAGCTCCTTGTCAAAGATCAAGTGACTGTAAGTGTGTGGGTTCATTTCTGGGCCTTCAATTCTATTCCATTGATCTACCTGCCTGTCACTGTACCAATACTATGCAGTTTTTATCACTACTGCTCTGTAGTACAGCTTGAGGTCAGGGAGGCTGATTCCCCCAGAAGTCCTTTTATTGTTGAGAATAGTTTTTGCTATCCTGGGTTTTTTGTTATTCCATATGAATTTGAGAATTGCTCTTTCTAAGTCTATGAAAGGTTGAGTTGGAATTTTGATGGGGATTGCATTGAATCTGTAGATTGCTTTTGGTAGGATGGCCATTTTAACTATATTAATCCTGCCAATCCATGAGCATGGGAGATCTTTCCATCTTCTGAGGTCTTCTTCGATTTCTTTCTTCAGAGACTTGAAGTTCTTGTCATAGAGATCTTTCAGTTGTTTGGTGAGAGTCACACCAAGATACTTTATACTGTTTGTGACAATTGTGAAGGGTGTCATTTCCATAATTTCTTTCTCAGCTTGTTTATCTTTTGAGTATAGGAAGGCTACTGATTTGCTTGAGTTAATTTGGCATTTTGCTGAAGGTGTTTATCAGCTGTAGCAGATCTCTAGTGGAGTTTTTCTGGTCACTTAAGTATGCCATCATATCATCTGCAAATAGTGATATTTTTGATTTCTTCCTTTTCAATTTGTATCCCTTTGACCTCCTTTTGTTGTCTAATTGCTCTAGCTAGAACTTCAAGGACTATATTGAATAGATAGGGAGAGGGCAGCCTTGCCTAGTCCCTGATTTTAGTGGGATTGTTTCGAGTTTCTCTCCATTTAGTTTGATGTTGGCTACTGGTTTGCTGTACATTGCTTTTACTGTGTTTAGGTATGCTCCTTGAATTCCTGATCTTTCCAAGACTTTTATCATGAAGGAATGTTGAATTTTGTCAAATGCTTTTTCAGCATCTAACAAACTGACCATGTATTTTTTTTCTTTGAGTTTGTTTATGTAATGGATTACATTGATGGATTTCTGGGTATTGAACCATCCCTGCATCCCTGGGATGAAGCTTACTTGATCATGGTGAATGATCGTTTCGATGTGTTCTTGGATTCAGTTTGCAAGAATTTTATTGAGTATTTTTGCATTGATATTCATAAGGGAAATTGGTCTGAAGTTTTCTTTTTTGTTGGGTCTTTGTGAGGTTTTGGTATCAGTGTACCTGTGGCCTCATAGAATGAATTGGGTAGTGTTCCTTCTGTTTATATTTTGTGGAATAGATTGAAGAATATTGGTATCAGGTCTTCTTAGAATATCTAGGTCTGATAGAATTCTACACTGAACCAATCTGGTCCTGGGCTTTTTTTGGTTGGGAGTCTTCTAATGACTGCTTCTATTTCTTTAGGGGTTATGGGACTGTTTAGATGGTTTATCTGATCCTGACTTAACTTTGGTATTTGGTATCTGTCTAGAAACTTGTCCATTTCCTCCAGATTTTCCAATTTTGTTGAGTATAGGCTTTTGTAGTAGGATCTGATGATTTTTTGAATTTCCTCAGAATCTGTTGTTATATCTCCCTTTTCTTTTCTAATTTTGTTTATTTGCATACTGTCTCTGTGCCCTCTGGTTAGTCTGGCTAAGGGTTTATCTATCTTGTTTATTTTCTGAAAGAACCAGCTCCTGGTTTTGTTGATTCTTTGTATAGTTCTTTTAGTTTCTACTTGGTTGATTTCAGCCCTTAATTTGATTATTTCCTGCCTTCTACTCCTCTTGGGTATATTAGCTTCTTTTTGTTCTAGAGCTTTCAGGTGTGCTGTTACTAGTATATGCTCTCTCCAGTTTCTTTTTGGAGGCATTCAGAGCTATGAGTTTTCCTCTTAACACTGCTTTCATTGTGTCCCATAGGTTTGGATATGTTGTACTTTCATTTTCATTAAATTCTATGAAGTCTTTAATTTCTTTCTTAGTTTCTTCCTTGACCAAGTTATCATTGAGTAGAGCATTGTTCAGCTTCCATGTGTATGTGGGCTTTCTGTTGTTGTTGTTGCCATCGAAGACCAGCCTTATTCTGTAGTGATCTGATAGGAGGCATGGGATTATTTCAATCTTCTTATATCTGTTGAGGTTTGTTTTGTGACCAATTATGTGATCAGTTTTGGAGAAGGTACCATGAGGTGCTGAGAAAAAGGGATATTCTTTTGATTTAGGATGAATTGTTCTATAGACATCTGTTAAATCCATTTGGTTCATAACATCTGTTAGTTTCACTGTGTCTCTGTTTAGTTTGTGTTTCCAAGATCTGTCCATTGATGATAGTGGGCTGTTGAAGTCTCCCACTATTATTGTGTGAGGTGCAATGTGTGCTTTGAGCTTTAATAAAGTTTCTTTTATGAATGTGGGAGCCCTTGCATTCGGGGCCCGGCTCTGCCTCTTTAATGTGGAAATTTCAGGTACACGCTGTGGGAGCTTCAGCACCGTGGATCTAGACTTTAGCTTTGAGAGATTTGGTCTTTTCTATCCCAGAGGTGTTGTTCATTTTGGAATACCTTGAAGTAGGAGTGGAACAGCCTTCCTCTACCTCCCTTGGTCCGATTCAGATGACTTCACAGAGCCTTTTCTGATGTCCCAGATAGATTTTTGATTTGATTTTCATTACACTAATGTGGTTGGCTGTGAACATGTCTGACCTTGCCACTGCAGTGTAAGCTCCTTACCTCAGGTCCTTATGCTCACACAGTAGGCACTTTACTGACTGAGCCACCTTCCCAGCCATGGCAATTGTAATTCTCATACAGCTCTGGTAACAGAACTCAAGCGTATCATATTACTGTTTTTGAAGATAGGCCTGGTAGGTTTGTGAAAACTAAACAGATGCCTAGCCTACGGATGTTCAATATGCTTATTAGTAATGTACCCAACAGAAAGCACACACTTACAAGGGATCTGTGGACATTTCTTAGCAGCTTTACTGATTTGAACTCCAACCTGGAAATAGCCCAGGCGTCCCCCACAGGAGACTGGATACAAACAGAGAAGCTCTACTCAGTATTTAAAAAGAATGAACTAGTGATCCATACATCAATACAGGTGACTATCTCAAACAAAGATTACCTACAGTATTATTCCATTTCCATGAACTTTCCATGGCAGGAAAACTTAATATATTCTGACAAAAATTGACTGGGTGGTACTATGTGAAAGCTTTCTGGGGTGCAGGTCATAATCTTTCAGTCCATAGGGTTTGTAGTTTACACAAGTGACTGCATTCACTGAAATTCTTGGAATGATAACATTAAGATTTGTGCATTTTGTAGCATATATGTCATACTTAAAAAGCCATGAGCAAATATTGAACTTTAATGATATGTATCTAAGGGTAAAGTGCACAGATGACTGCATTTCATCTTGAAATGAATCTAGAAGTGTAAGTGCCACAGAGTAAAATGAGGAGAAATGGCTCTGGAGGGAGATGCGCTGAATATAACATGGTGCTGACCATACAGCCTGGGGTGTAGGTCTCTGGACCACCTCTCTACATTCTCTCAACTTCTCTGCTGTGTTTGATTTTTTTAACAATAAAATGCTGGGAAAATAAACCCATCCATTAAAAGGCTAATAATTTGCCAACCAACCAGCCAATCAATTAGCAAGTGAGCTGATACAGCATTCCCTAAATTTTACTTACTGGCTACTCCCTCTGTCGCAATTGACAGATTTTAATAATAATTTACCTGAACTTAACTTGCATTAAGAACCTTTGGACTACCCTGGTTTCATCCTGAAAAATAATGTTTATGAAATCATGTATGACATATAAATTATATTTAATGGTACAACAAATATTAATATAACTCTACAAATCAACTGATAATTGCTTGCTTGTATGCCATCTGAATTATGTCACTTACCCCTACATATGCCCACATGCACTTCAGAAAATCTGATCTCTGCTTTGTGCTGCATGTGTGGGGTGAAGGGTTCTTATAGATTGTGTGGCCTTTCATTTCAAAGAGCTTTAGGGACTGTCCCCCAAAGGTCCAATGGACAGAATGCACATGCTGTGCAACTAACAGCAGAAGCCAGGGCTGGACACAAGTGCCCAGGAAATGTCTATAGCCAGCCTCATTCCGTAAAAAACAGAGACGAAAATTGTAGATGATACAGAGGTCAACAGGCTCTCTTCATGCTCAGGACAAGCATAGAGAAGAAGAGACTCTTCAAAGCCTCAGGAGCTGGTACTCCAATGGAAGGCTGCTTGGACCAGCGGCCTTGCTGTGTGGGCTTTGCAGAGAGGAAGGTAGACTCAGAAGCCACCCAACCACAGGCCCGTGGCCTCCATCCCCACCGTCCACTCTACCAATTCCCCTCCTCTTGATTGTCAATTAAAATAAACAGCCTTGCATTCCGCAGCCTGGTTTCAATCTATCTTGGCTGGGAGGATACGGGCAGATTTGTGGCAGTGCCCGAAAGTCCTTGCTCAACCTTTTTAATATCTGAACAAAGCAATCAAACCCGATAAGATCTAGTAAAGGTAGGAACACTCTTCTATCCCCGGGATGGAAGCTGATTAGTCCATGGCCCACATCATCAGAGTTATTGTGCCATGTGAAATTTATTGGTGCTATCTCACCTCATTAAATACTTAAATAGACCTGACAGGACAGAAAAACGGGCTTTTTAGTCCCCCCACCCCCAGGCAAAGGGCCTGGCGTTTCCCATGTTCCAGTTCACCTTCGCTACAGCTGTAGCAGAGAAATAGGACAGCAGAGCACTGCATGAGAGGGAAGGTTCTGGATGGCTGTGTGGACTCCAGGGATCCTCACCTATGCACATTCCAGTGGGAATGGATGAAGAACAAGACAGGGGACCATGGTGCTGTGTCTTTGCTGAGTTACCCAAGTCTGTCAGCCTAGTCACTTAAGAAGAGGCTTGTCAGTCAGTCAGTCAGTGTGTGTGTGTGTGTGTGTGTGTGTGTGTGTGTGTGTGTGTAGTGGGGGTAGCGTCAGGGGTGAGTCAGCTGCAAAACAAAGAACTCTCAGACCCTCCTCCTTCAGCCCCAGGGCTTGTGTTCTTTAGTTAGTAAATAGCCCTGGCATTGGCCACAGCTGGACCCAGGCCAAGGCCAGGATTTCCCTAGATTCTGAGCTAGAGAATTTGGCAGTCTGGTGACACTCTACAGAGAACCACTAGCCTAAAGGTTTCAAACAAATCACAGTGATGAGCAGTGGGTGTCAACAAATGTGGATGTGGATGTCACGTGGGCCTTGCCCCCCTATGTTGGGAAGTGTGTGTGTGTGTGTGTTGTATTAAGCCAGTACAGAAAATCAGGGACTTGAGAAATTTTGCCATCTACAAAATGTTCCAGAAAGGGTTGCGTGAAGAAACAGATAACTTTTCCCCATTTATCAAGCCAATTTTCTCCTCAGCCAAGGTGATTTGGGACACAGTCTCTGCACCCCCTTCCTCTCCTCATCTCTCCACCTGCTGTGAAGGCCTCTCTTCTCCAGCTGTTTCTCCCCCAGCCTAGGTCCTCGTTTGCACCTTGTTAATAACATGGGCAAGGGGCCAGGAAGCAGCTCCCAGGCGCCTTCCGTTCCTAATGTCCTAAATGGCCATGACACTGCGCTTAATTTCCGTTTTAGTGCAACTGCTGGCAGGACATCAGTGGGCTGAGACCTGGGTCCTGTGACAGGATCTTCAACAGCGACCATCAGCCTCCCTGTAATTAGATGCCACTTGGAGCCTGCTGTCCTGTAGTGCAGGAGCTCTGTGGACTTATGTAACTGTCCCTCTGTTCAGAGCACAAGGCTTTTTACAACCTCGGAGTCTCCTAGACTTAAAATAGCTCTAATCCCTTGCCCACCCTGGGGGGGAAAGCAGGCCCTGGCCAGATGGGTTATCTGTGTTATCAGTTTAGAATAGTGTGGGGCATGTAAAACCCTGGGCTATTGCAGAAAACCACGATGGTTGATATTTACCAACTGGGGAGCTTTGCTCTTTATCTTTTCTGGATTGTTCCATGGTGGAATTTAGGAAATGAAATGGCCAGAAGACATTGACATGGGCTAGGCTGACTTCAATGCACATAAAAAGTGTTGAATAGGACACATGCTTATAATCCCATCTACTCAGATGACGGAGTCAGGATGATTCCAAATTCATAGAAGGCCTGACTGGGATACCGAGTGCATTCAAGTCCAGCCTGGGCAATTTAGTAAGACCCAGTCTCAAAATAAATAATGATGGTGGTGCTGGTAGTAGTAGTGATGATGATAAAGGTAGTGGTGGTGGTGGTGGTGGTGGTGATTGGAGATATAGTTCCATGGTAGAAGACTGTACTAGAATGTACAAGGCCCTGGGTTCAATCCTGTGTGCCACAGAATGGATGAATGAATGAATGAATGAATGAATGAATAAATAATACACAATTAAAAAGTCAGTAAAGATCTAAGGAGATGATGGCTCAGTGGATAAAGAGCTCTCCATGCAAGCATGGAAACCTAAGTTCAAACCCTCAGATCCCACATAAAGCCCAGCACTCATCAGGCAGATGGGAGGCAGAAACAGGAGAATCCCTGGAAGGCTCAGACCAACTAGTCTGGCATATGCCCAGTAAACAATAGCTACAGCCTGTCTCAGACAAGGTAGAAGCGAGGACAGACACATCAGAGGTTGTCCTCTATCCCCACCATGTGCATGTCCGTATACACACAGACACACAGACACACACAGACACACACACACACTCCAAAGGTAAGCAAATGGTTGCACAATAGTCACAATGAAGGAATGCCAGTCATGGTGAGACCTTGCTGGAAACAGGAAGCCTACATGTGCAATACCAAGAAGGTCCAGCTTGACTGAACTGGATGTGGGTTTGAGTGAGGGTGGGGAGGGTAGAACAGGTGATTTATTCCCTCTTGGTGACAGTGCATCTTCATCTAGAAGATGTATCCTCAATTACTGGTAATGACTTCCTGCATGACTTTAACTCAAGGGCTGGGCCAGCATGAGGTCGTGCTGTTGAGGTTTATGTATTGGTTGGATAGTTAAAAGAGGGACAGTAGGGTAGAAAGTTACTCTGGAGAGTACAGGACTGTACATGTCAAACCAGCCTTTCCCCACAGGGCTCAATGACAGAACAATGGCTAACTAAAATTCGAATTCATAATACTCTGGGGTGGACTGCCCATCTTCAGAGAAGCTCAGTGTCTTTCTTAATTCCTAGGTCCTGTTTGTTTTCATTCCTAACATATAGGTCAGAGGATTGAATGGGTACTTTCCTTTCCATCTTGTGGACGGACTAAAGAAACCCACTTCCATATGGACAACTGTGCACTGGGTCAGAGGTCACACTTCCTTCGGTAGTTTCTAGTTCAGGGATCTCAGAACATGCTTAGAGATCTGGGGATCACTGAAGGAGCTTGATAAAAATAGATTCCCACATCAATAGCTATGTGGCCCAAAGTTTCAGGGGTGGGCAGGTTACTTAACAGGCTTCCCAGGTGTTGTTAAGGGAACAGGTGACTGGGAATCTCTGCCTCTGTTCTATTGTTAGTCTTGCCTTCCCAGTTAGAGAGACTAACTCCTCACAGAGGTCATTTCATCCCAGTGACCTTCCCATCCCAGAGTGTTCAGTCTTTTCAGGGTTGGAAGTGGTCTTAAACTCCAAGCTTCTTTGGTAAGGTGATAGAGAGAAAGAACAAACTGACCCTAAGGTGGCAGGCTCTTCTTTGTCACCACCTGCTTCCCTAGTGAGAATAGGTGAGCAAGAGGAATCCAGAACACTCCAGATAGATTCCAGGACAGCCATCCTCCCTGAACCCAGGGGCACTGGGTGAGGGGAACTCCAAGCTCCTTCCCTTTCCTGACATTCTGATAGTCCCCATCTGCAAGACACCATTTAAAGCTGCACAGTGTCAGGGAAAGGCAGAAAAGGACATCCTCTTACGGTGCCAGCTAAGCCTAAATGTCATTTACAACAGAGTCTGTTACTATCTGCTTTTCATAGGCATCAGTATCTTCAGCCTTTCAGCTCTTCAACTCCTACCCATCTCTCAGGCGACCAAACCAGGGTGTGGATGGAGCTCATCTCTTCTGTGCTGTTCAGAGTGGCTGGCACTTCTTCTGTTGTTCACATATGTTTTTTTTCTTTCCAGCCCAATACAGTTTATGTTGACTCCCTTCCCCATTCTTGAGTGTCTAATCTGCAGGTGGCTCTCTCAATTTATAGAATATAAATTATGCTCTTACAGGCAAACGTTTCTTCCCTTCTTGTTCCTTCTGATCTCACTGCCCTCAGCTCTGAATGTGGGGCACTGTCTTTCAATGGAGTCTTCTGTGTCCGAGTTCACAGCACTCCAAGGGATTAATAAGAGTTAATTGACAAATCGCTGTTGTGTCTTTTAGGCCTGTTTCTTCAGTCCCAACGCTAGTGGAATTTATGAGTTATGTCCTGGGGAGAGGTCAAGAATGACTCTGCCGGTTTTTTTTTTTTTTCCATCCTTAAATAATAGAGTTGCTATTTGCAACTAACCAGTGATTGACACCTGCTGTATACATTCTTAACACATGGTCTTTGGGAGAAAAGCTCACATGTGCAACATGATGGCTCTGGGCTCAATTTAAGGGGTATTGACTGATGGCCTTTATGTTCCTATTGTGGTTCAGGTGACTAGAGATGCAGGCAGATTCAAACAAATGCAGACACAGGCTTTCCCCCCAGAAAGTGTTCAGTAGAAGGATACCACCTCCCTGATAGGAATGGCAGGTTGGAGAACAGTTGCACCTGAAACCTTGTGAAGCATCCAAAACACAACTGAAATGGCCTTTAAAAGTTATAGTACAAACTTTTAAATCTGTGGCTGGATTAGGCTCGGATATCCAGAATTTATTTTGAGTTCATTATATTAGAAACTGTTTCTACTAACTAGTCCTATGTGTGCACAAAGAACTCCATGAGGCACGGATACCTTCCCATAGTTTTATCAGCACATGGCTGGGTGAAGGAGTTGGTAATGGTGAAGTCTATGGGGTGTGTGTGTGTTTATGGTTGCATGGATGTTTGGGTGTACACAGGTGCACCTGGGTATGCAGGATGTATGTGTACATTGTGGAAGTCATAGATCAATTTTGGGTGCTATTCCTCAGGAACTATTCACCTTGGTATGTATGTATGTATGTATGTATGTATGAATTTATTTATTTATTTATTTAGTCTTTCATTGGCTCGAGGCTCACCAGTTTGGCTCAGCTAGCCTGCAAGCCCAGGGGATGCATTTGTCTGAACATTCCCAACAGTAGGATTATGGATATGTGCTGCATGCCACTATCCCCTGCATTTTTCCATGCTGGGGTCAAACAAGGTCCTTACACTTGGGCAATAAGCAGTTAACAAACTGCACTATGAGCCAGGTCTCATTATTTTTTTGTTTTTAATTTTTTTTGTATAGGTTACTGACCTTGTCAGGTCACTAAAGATTGTCAATATCTGCCTTCTGTAGCAGAGGGTTAAGACATCTGAGAGTTTATAAGAAATTCATGGCTCCTTAATTCATCCTCTGATTCCTATATTGATTCTTTGATACAGTGACTGATAGGTTAATGATTAGCTCATGTATTTATTTAATAAACTTCATCCTTACACAAGTTCTCATCCAAGAAAATCAGTTGAATCTTTTATTTTTTCCTGCTATCTCGTCTTAGTTATCTCCAAAGGCAAACAGGAGAAGGAAGAGCTTCATTAGGATGATATTGAGAGGTTGAACCTGACCCCTCTGGGGTGTGCACCCTTTCCAGTGGCCATCCCCAGAGAGAGGCATGGGGAGCCATCTTGGAACTGGGATTGCTCTTGGTTTCCCATCCTCTTCCCTTGATCCTTTGTTCTGAGGTTTTTGGCCTTAGGGTGAATGGCCTGGAAAGGTCTGTAGCTCTGTTTGGCACACGGGCCCCCCAGTTTTACTCTCCTGCTTCCTTCCCCAGCAACATAGGGAGCTGAAGACATCTGGCGCTCCAGTCTCCTGGGATTCTTTTTAATATGATTTCATTTCTTTTAACCTTTATTAAGACAAACATTGAACAGAGCATAGGCTACACTCCTAGGAGAGACACTCTCCAATTTCGATATTAAAAAACAAAACAAAACAAAACAAAACCTAAACCCATCCAACCTGCCGCTCAGAGGAGGGAGAGAGGAGTGAAAAAAATAACCCAGAAAGAAAAAGAAATATTCTAGAGATATTTTTACCTTCAAAGATCCATCACTCATTAAGGCATATCGCAGACACGTCTACAATTCCATCTTCTTACAATTCTCCGTGAAATAAGTGTAAATGGAAAATAATACCCCATTTTGAAAGTTCAACAAAATGTCTTTATCCACCAAATGTAGCCCCAGCTGTCTCATTTTCAGAAACAAAGCCCGATTTTAAATAGCACCTCACCATCCAAATAAACAGCAGTAGCTCCCTCCAGCTCCCCAGCAGGGGCTGCTCAGCACCCCAAGCAATTGACCATCTCACAGTGAATTGAGCCAACACCTAAGCTCCAACAGGTCTTGGGGTCCCTCCCTTTGATCTGGGAGAAATAACAAAGCAGCCTTTCTCTCACAGAATGGGGAAGACAGTCGCCTAGGTTACCAGCTCCCTCCCCCCCCCACACCCCCACACCCAAGCTCACTGCAGACTCTGGAGGTGGCCATTCCATTTTCCTGCACAGACAGAAAGAAAGATGGCTCCTCACTCTGGCACCTGCACATGACTTCTCCTTTGGTAGCTAGTGGATGAAGAACAGCAGGCTTGTCCCCTTTCTTAGAGGATGGACAGGTGCTTGAATGTACAAAAAAGAGGCTTTAACTTCAACCGCGTCCCATTTTCCCGCCTCTGTGACACTCAGCATCCCAGCATTTCCATTCCCTTCCGTTCCTCCTACGGTATAAATGCCCTGGCAACACTTCTGTGTACCCCAAGCCAGCCCCTCTCCTGCTTTCCTGTGGCCCTCACCACCCCAGTGAAGCAACTCTAGTTGCCCACTCTTCAGGTTAATCACAGTGTGACTCTTGCCTGCCATACCTGGTCTAATTGTGAAACCTATTGGCCCTAGCTACACATACAGCCAAACTCTCTGCTCCCATAAATCATATTTATGTACCCAGCCCCAGCCACTGTCATGGCTCCCAGCTGCTTTTACACTGACCATCATTCAACGACAGAGCAAGGTAGGAGAAAACCCAGACTTTGGAGTCAAACTGACTTAACTCAAAACTGACTGTTGTTGTTTTTTTTTTAGCTGCATGAACCTGGCAAGCCATCATGCCTCTGTATCGCCCTCATCTATAAAATAGTGGCAGTAATGGACTCCAGAGCTTGTTGTGAGGATTAAATGAGTTAATGTTCTTAATATGCTTTAGTAACTTAAGGTCCTTGTCTCCCAGGAGGTACTATGAAGGTAACAGTGTCACTGACAGGATTATTTTCCTGGATAAAGCACCAGAGTGATTATGTTAAAATATGAAACAAATCACCCCACTGGTGTGTCTAAAATCTTCCAGGACCTCCCTCTTGCAAAGTTCCTTACAATTTCTAGTGTGAGCTTACCTCTAGAACGTGACTCCCCTTTACTCTGTCCTAGCCTTTCCCAGGCACACACCCAGCAGCTCTTACCTTGGGGTCTTTTCTCCTCTGGTTTCCTCTGCCAGAATGCATTTCCCTAGACTGGTACATGGCTGTCGTCTCTCCCAGATCTCTGTTGGAATACGACCCTCTTGGCCAGGGCATACCTGAATGTTCTATTCAAAATTAAACCAGAAAACTCTGTACTCCATTCATTCTCATATATTTCTCTTCCAACTGTTTATCAGAATCTCATATACCATATATTTTACCAACTGAGTTAGGTGATTTTCTATGACTTCTCATGAGAATCAAAGGCCCAGGGATGAAGAATATATTTTTTTTGTGTGTTTGTCAACTGAAATATTTGGTACACCACAGATCCTTGGCACATGAGTTCAACACATGGAGATAAAGTGAGCCTTGTCGGTCTTGAGGTTCATATCCTGGTTGTCTGATATCTCTTCTTACCTGTAGAGCAGGGAAAGTCACAGCTATTCTAGCAGAAATTACGTTACATCTTCAGATACGAAGGAACACAGGTGACAGAGGCAGTTTTAGAACCCAGACCTTGTAACAATGCCTTAGGTCCTCTTCCCTCCACCAGGAGCCTTGATTTGACTAAGATGTGTTTGTTGAATGAATGGCTACATTTCCTTTCTCCTTGGGAATTGGGCAGGGGGCAGTAAAGCTGGGCTGCTCTATCCGGTGTGGGCTGACACCACCTAACATGTTAGGATCCTTGTCTGTGCTTCTGCTGGGCCATGAATCAAACAGCTGATTCAGGAGCTGGGCTGCCTGTCAAGGCAATCTCAGATGGAATTGATGTATCAAGGTATAGTCCTGAGTTGTTTATCGGAAGTGACACTGAAAGAGATTGACAGGCAGTCACTGGACAAATAGATCACAGGCTCACAGAGACGCCCAGTGGTACCTGTTGTGTGAGACTCGCTGTGAGCCTCTGGTGAGGCTATTACAAGCTTGGCATGAAGGTCATTGTAAGAAGTAAACATAGAACACTGGGATGGAGGAGATGCCTGCCCTGCCTTAGGATCTCATGGATGCTGGTTCTCATCAGACATATTTCCCTCTGTCTTTTTATTTTCTCACAGAGCCAACTAGATCACTCCCCGGCAACCCTTGCAGTCTTTATGAAAGGAGCCCAAAGTTGTTATGGGCTGGGCTGGCCACAAGCCAACTTGTCACTGTGTCAAGTGTGTGTGTGGCATGACATCAACACATAGTGATGATTGGTGGTTATTGAGCCACTTGAAGGATGCTTCAGATGAAGCCCTAGCCACTCCGGGTGGAGCAGTGATCATAAGCCCTTATTAGAGCTAAAGAAACGAGCTCTAAAAGTCAAATTATATACTCAGGTTAACCATGTACATTCTCAGTGGCTGAGCTGTGACTGTGGCCCAGGATGACCTTAGTCCTACTGCCTGTACGTCACAAATGAGGGATTATAAGCATGCACTACTATACCTGGCTTATGAGCTGTTGGGGACTGAACTCAGGGCTTCACGCATGCCAGGCAAGCGCTCTGTCATGGGGCCACATTCCAAGGTCTGGAGCCCTCCTCTTAATCCCTGGCCGCCACTCCACATTTCTTCCAGTTGCTAGTCTTGTATTTGCCTTCTCAGCAAAATTAAACACCTCCATACCACTTCCAGTGTTACTGGTATCATCTGAAATTTCAATGTTCGCACCTATTAACATGTTCAGTGGTCATAACCGTGGTCAGAAGTAGAGTTCATCCTTGTTCCCATTTCACAGAGGGGAAAACAGCAATGTAGCAGTTACCAGAGGCATGCCTGGGGCACCCCTCGGAGCCGAGCATGGCGCCCGGGTCAGGGTCCCTGGCTAAAGGAATAGTTTGCTGAGACCCCATCTCACTGTTTTAAACCTTGCCCTTCCAGCCCACATTATCTCCATGGTTGCTTTTCAACTCATCTCTTTCCACACTTTCAAAGTCTAATTTAAATCTTACTTTTCTCTGCTTGTGAGTGTGACTTGCTGCAAAACTTAACGGGAGACTTGTCAGGACATAATAAAAACCCCAGAAATATATTCTTCTTTGATGCCACATGGTTATTGATAGAGGTTTATCCTAAGGAAGTAATCATATATGTGCAGAGAGAAGGAAGTACTGGACCCAGCCACTGCACTCACGTGGAAATTCCTAATCTATAAATACACATTTCCTTCTATGTTCACACAATAGGAAACCTGGTAGTCATTACCAATAATGAAGATATATAGCTATTGACATAAGAAATTAAGTGAAATAAGTAGGTTATAAAGTAGTACACCCAGAATAATTTGATTTTTATTAAAATTGTATGAATATAAATATATGCATCGAAAAATGTCCAAAAGGACATATATCAAACTGTAGCTAGTACTTATCTTCCATTGGGGATTGTAGGTGATTTTTATTTTCTTCTTTTTATTTATTCATTTTCTAATTTTCAGCAAAATACTTCTTCAAAGAGTGAGGAGGATGGATGTTCTCTAAGGAGTACTCCCTAACTAACTCTTTCCTTTCTTCATCCTTCCTAAACATGATGGTCTTACCAGCTGTTTAGTATCTGTGTTGTTGACTGCAAGGGTCTCACTGTTTCCACAGTGTGTGTGTGCATGTGAGTGTGTGTGTGTGTGTGTGTGTGTAATTACATACATGTATATGTGTATATGTGTATACTCCAAGGATGGTTGATGGCTTTGGAACCATGTAGTGGGCATGCCACATGAAATTCTTTGCATATCCCAGGCATTTACCCTCACAGCACCCATCTTGGGTAGGACATAAATACATATTACTACAGGATATTATACATTGGCATGTTTACATTTCTCTCTCTTTCTCTCTGGCTCCCATCATTTATTTCTATGAGGTAAAAAATGAAGGGTGTTGAATTTACCTCACCCTTGGGGGAAGAAGGGGGATGAAGCCATATCCCCAGGGCTGGGCAAAAGCCCAAATTAGCCCATGAAGCCAAAGGCAATCAATTATCCAGAGACCTCTGAGGTCAGACCCTGGCCTGCTCTACCCACCCTCTTGACCCGCATAATGGGCCACGGGCAGTTATGATTCATGCGGATGCTGGCTGGGTTGCCGGCAGCCTGATCTGAGGAGGCTCCACAGTTGGCGTGCTGCACAGGTCTAAAAAGATGCACCCCCTCCCCAGGGACAGCTGGGGTCACGCACTGGGGAGCCTGGTAAGACAGAAGTCTGGAAGGGGTTCTTAGAATCAGGACTGGAGACACATGGCCGCCTGAGCCTTCTTTCATCTGTGCAGTGGGAACCCCAGGGAGAAATCTACAACCATTACCCAACCAGACAGAGCAAAAAGAAATGAGTTTAAAGCACCAGAAGGCAGCCTTAGATAATAATAATAATGAAGTGAGTGGCTTGAACCAGCAACAGTTGCAATCATATTTCCCATTTGCCCAGGACTCTACTGTGCACAAAAGCCTCTCAACATACATTACCATATTTGACCCTCACAACAAGCTGGTCTTTACCTAGATTCTCACAGGGGAGAATTGGAACTTGGAGAAATGGATTGACTTATAGAAAGTCATACAGCTGATAAGAAGCCAAGTGTTCTGACTTCACCATGCTAAAAGGGTATCTGGCAGAGGTATGCAAACACACAGAGTTGAAGGATAAGGGAATTCACACTCGTGGCCGAAGAGTAGAAAACTCTTGGCTGTGTTTAGAGGAAGTTCAGACAGAGAAGCAGGTTAAGGGAAAAGTGAGATGACCCTTGAAAGCCCCTGGTTAACCCCAGGGCAACAAGTAGGAAGAAAAGCCATGGCTGTGGCACCCTAGGGCATGCACGTATGCTTCAAACACATAATCTGGCTTCTGTTATTAGAGTCAGGTAGAGTGATGGGTCAATCATGGACTTCCATGCCCAGGCTTTAGACAAAACCCCTGGTTCCTCAGTGTGTGTGTGTGTGTGTGTGTGTGTCTACAGAGAACAAGGGTTTAAGGACAGTTGTACTGGTGCTTACGGTTAGAAAGATTCTCGAACTGTCCTTAGAGCCCCATGGCTGTTGGGGCTGGAGAGAGGGCAGGCAGTCAGGAAAACACCTTCTCCATCTTCTACCACTATCTGTGGTTATATCTTTGCCAGAAGGGGTCCGAATGTGAAGGATTGAGTGGTTTGTCTTTGTTTCCTTGCCCTTCATTTCTTTCTCAGTGTGATCTAGAGGGTTCTACAGGATGCTTGGCTACTGAAGTTGGTGCCCTCACCTCTAGTAGAATTCTCCCTGGCCTGTGAATCTCAGGAATGTAGCCAGTCTAACTTCAAGTTCTCATCGTCTTTGCTTTGAACTCACTGAAGTCTCTCTACTTGGTCCTAAGTACTCAGGCCACTGTGCTGCCAGAAACTTGTCAAGAGACCAGAACCCTCTCTAAGCATTTCAACAGGAATGTCTGCATTTGGCACATTATTTAAGCAGAAGTTTATTGCTTGGGCTTAAGCAAGCAAAGGGGAGAGTGTACAGTTATTAAAGACTGTAAGCATCAAAGGGTACCTTGCAGAGTTGAGATCTAGGCCACAAAGGAGGAAGTGCCCCCTGGCTGCCACTGGGACCTTTTAGGAGCCTGTGGTGAGGCTGATACTGGGAAACCAAAGAAGATGGAGATTAGAAACTGCTACTGGAAACAGAGGTGCTGGGTTGGCTCAGCACTGCCTGGAGCAGCAACTGAATGGAAAGAGTAAACCCTGCTCCATCTCTCCAGTCTCCTGTAGCTTCCCCTGGCTGCAAGACCAAACAGGTGCCACCATCTGGCAGTGGAGAAATGAAACAGGAGGTGTTCAGGCAGAAGTAGAAAGGCAGGTTTGGTGTTTAATATCGACTGAGCTTTATTCTTGGAGGATGCCTTGATGGGGGGATTGTCCCCAGACAGACAGAAGGAGCCTTGGGTCCTCAGACAGCAGGAACCCAAAAGACAGTTTGCTCCATTGTAATCCATGCACTTTGCCAGTTTCTGGAGTCACCAGGTGTGATCTGCCTCCTCTCAGCTTTTCACAGCAGATCTGAGCCTTTTGTACATTGTTCTAATCTGGGAGGGTGATGGACATCTTCTTTAACCCTTTAAGGATCATCTTGACCTTTTGCCCTTTGCCCTAGACTGAACAAAGCCTCCTTCCAAGTGATAGGAAAAAAGATGATTTGGGTGTTGAAGAATAATGTAAGATATTATCAATGTAGCCTGTGATTGTGTCATATAAAAAATAAAATACACACCACTTAATCAAAGCACTACAGACACTTTTAAGTAATCCCACTTTGGCTTTGCATAACTCCATACACTGCCAGCAGCGCTCTTGTCTACCACCAGAGACTATAATATACATCAAAAATTCTCCTTTAAATTTATTTTCAGTAAAGATTGGTCTTTTGAACTGTGGCAGTGGAGGCTTAAGGGTACAAAATCTCTCGACTTCCCTCCCCCCCTTTTTCTATCTCCTCTGTCTTTCCCTTTTGTAGGGCGATGACTCTGGGGTGGGGGACGAGAGCGGCTATGGGTTCCGCATATCTGGAAGCTTCTGTCCTTTGCATGGATCAGTTCCTCTCATCTACCACTTGATTAAGACATTAAAGCTGGAAGGTGAAGGAAGGTTGAGCGGCAGCAAGAGGGGCGAGAAGCAATTCCTGTCTGTGCACTCCGGAGAGTCTCTGATTGCTGCACCTTGGGATGGTTTTGGACTATCCTGCTTGGGATAGTTCACACGTAATGCTTTCTTAGGATTCCAGATTGTGTAGCCTATATGATGGGGTATCTCTGACAGGTCCTCACTGAGATGGGGATCATTTTGCCACTATCATCAATACCATTGTAAACAGGGAGTCTCCTTGACTCACAGTGGACTATGTCAGGCTAGTTCCTTATGCAAGATAGCACACTGTATTTAAAAACTTATTATTATTAATTATTGTGCATGATTGTGTGCATGGCATATGGATACAGGAGCGATGTGGAGGCCAGAGGAGAGCTGCGTGGAGCTGATTCTCTCTGTTCACTTTTATGTGGGTTCTGAGACTCGAACCTAGATCACTAGACTTCTGTGCAAGCACCTTTCTACCCACTGAACCATCCTGCTGGCACAAGAAAGTATATTTTAGTCCTTAGTGCTTGCCTACCCTGAAATGTATTACTTAATGGTAGTGTGGCTTGATTTTGTATTGTGGGTAAATCCGTATAGCATAACATCACCACTTTAATAATTTTTAAGTACACACTTCAGTGCCATGAAGTCCATTCACAGTTTTGGGCAACCATCACTACCACCCATGTCCAGAATGCTTTCTATTTTCTTAAGCTTTCAGTCCAGCTTCTCATTTCCAGTCCCTCCCTGACATCTATCAATCTAGTTTTCATCTCTATGAATTTCACGACCCTAAGGAACTCACATATCTGGAACCGTACAGTATACAGTGTGTGTGTGTGTGTGTGTGTGTGTGTGTGTGTGTGTGTTGTGACAGAGTCCCCAGGCTAGCCTTGAACTCTTGCACTTCTGGCATCCATCTCCAAACACTGGCATTACAGGTGTATGCCATTACTCCTGGCTTCAGTGTTTATCTTATTGGAGGCTAATTTCCTTTTACCTCATCTGCCTTTGTAGTTCATGTTCTAACATGTGTCTTTGATTGTTGTTTTTATTCTAAATATGTGGAGAATCTCCTGCTCATACACTCTGCTTCCTTGCCCTGCCTACTCAAGCCTGTTATGAGAAATCTATAAGCATACCAACAGACTCTTAAGAGGGAAAGGGGCTTACACAGCTCATTCTGCCCTAGCTTTAGAGGACACCTCTCTACCACCTCTGAGCAGGAGGGATCCAATGAGAGCAGTACTCCCTCACAATTAAAAGTGAATTATATATTCTCTTGACATGTTGTGTGTGTTATTTTATTTGATCTTAATACTAGTTCTAATCTAGATGTAGGCAAGTCTCACTTCCCCAGTTTTACTCATGGTCACTAAAACCCAGAGTGTGGAGGGTAATAGCTCCTGTGCAAAGTGTGGGAGTCTCTTGTGCTCAGTCTCCTGCCCTTTCTCCAGGTCCAGCCTGCCTCACATCTGGTTGTACCCTAGGTGTAGAGACAGACCTGCTTATGTTCTATTCCTTATCCAAGGTTTGCATAATAGTTACTGCTTATTTGGATTTACAACTTTGAATCCCAAGTCAGCTATGTGAATCTTCTACATTGTGTTCCAGAAAGGGGAAAGTAGATACCTACCGTCAGAGCTGAGCTCATGTGGAGGCCAGAGTTCCAAGTCAAGCCATCAGCTACACTGGAGAAAATGTCACAGCCTCTTCATGGCTGCCACCTTGTCCACCAAGGGATCTATAGTCTGAAGCAAGTCTATTCAGCAATCTTAATAATTGTTGTCCCTCTTGTTCAGAGGATAGAGGGAGCATACAAGAACTAGTCATCCACGTGATACCTGAAGAAGACAAATGTGTTACAAGCCTTCTTTTGCTGTTGGCTTAGTCTTCCAATCTTAAGATTCTGAGGAGTAGAGAGGCTCCAGGTGCCTAGACAGAGCCAGCGTAAGTGCCTTGTCTCCAGAGGTCCCTAAATGATGGATGAAACTTAAGAGGAGCAAGCTGTCTTCCATCTGCTGGCCCCAGAGGTCACGAGCTCACAGATGGTGTGTGGTGGGTGAGGGCAAAGGGCAAGAGGGCAGGATGGCAACTGGAACATCAGAAGACTCCAAATGAGGACCATTGTGTTTGCTGTGCATGCTGTGCCCTTCACTCTTTAGAACTCCCCAAAGGAACACAACACTCCCATAAATACCCAGCCTTATGTAAATAAGCACCAGGCTCTACAGGGCACTTTTCCCTGGATTCCTGACACGGGAAATGCAGATGTGTTCCTTCAAAGGGGTCACAGCTAGGAACTATAAAGGGTATCCAGGGCTAAGAGGTAGCTCAGTTAGTGAAGTGTTTGCTTTAAAAGCATGAGGGTCTGAGTTTGATTTGCAGCACCCACATAAAGAGCCAGCCATAGAAGAACATGCCTGTCATCCCAGCACTGAAGAGGTGTGGATCTCTGGGGAGAGAGATGGATCCCTGAGATTCCCTGTGCAGCCAGCCTACTTAGTTAAAGTTAGTTTCAGGCCAGTGAGAGACCCCATCATTAATAATGATACTGATGATGATGGTGATGATGATGATGATGATGATGATGAGGAGGAGGAGGAGGAGGAGGAAGAGGAGGAAGAAGAGGAGGAGGAGGAGGAGGAAGAGGAGGAGGAGAAGGAGAAGGAGAAGGAGAAGGAGAAGGAGAAGGAGAAGAAGAAGAAGAAGAAGAAGAAGAAGAAGAAGAAGAAGTGCTTAAATTACAAAGGTTATCTTATGGTATCTATCACACACACACACACACACACACACACACACACACACACAGAGAGAGAGAGCCACAGTGACATTGGGGTGAACAGCTAAATGGTGTTAGGATAGGGTGGGGAACAAGGGAGCATGCTTTCTAAAGTTTTTCCCATGAGATGTGGGGGGAGTGGGGGTGGGGGGTACTAGAAAGAGATGCTGGCTTCTGGGCAGCAGTACTGTCAGGAACAGGGGAAAACAGTTTTACTCTTCACTGGCCACCTGGCTCTCTGGAAGCCCAGGCCTGAGATTCTAGAGCATTCTTTGAGCTGCCCCAGCTGCACATTCCTGAGAAGCCAACATTTTAGTGAGACACATTAGTGTGGCATTTCCCAACCCAGACGTTGGTTACGGCAGCTTATTTTCAGTCTCGAACTCTTCCTGGGAAGGGACTCTGACATGGAAAGCCACGTGCTGTGAAGGAGCCCTGGACCCAGGCCAACAGCAACAGAGGCTCCCTCCAGCTTGCTGACAGCCTCCTTCAACATCCTGATAGAGCCAGGAGCAGCTGTGGGCCCTTAACACCCTTCACTTGTGGCCAGAACAATGCAGTGTGTAGCATTAGCAGCTTGTGTGCCCATTGAGATGCCACTGCAGGCCAGGGAAGGAGACAGTGGGCAGGGAGAGGAAGCCCTATTGCTGCCTCTTTCTGGGACTCAGCCTTGTTTTGTAATACACACTAAGTGGATGTGGGAGGCTACCCTGTCCTATGAGGACTCATGGATAGAGGAGGGTCAGAGCTCAGGCACGGACACATTTGGTCCAATGTATTTAAGCATTTTAATAATTCATATGCCCATTTCCATACTCAGCCCCACTTTCCGTGGGATCCCAGGGACACTTAAAAGCTTTCTGATCCCTCAGCCTTATCCAGCATCCTCCTAAAAGGTTCTCAACTGGCCTCTCAACAGCCGCAGCTCCGGTGCTTATGAAGAAGAACGAACCGTTCCAGCTGGTTGTCATTGAAAAGTCACTTAATATTCTCAGAACAAGGAGCTGGACCTAATGGGACACAATGGTATTTTTTTCCCCTGAGCATTTGGGGAGAAAACCCATTGACATCATATTACTAATGTCAAGTTTTCTTGGTTCTCTCATTTGACACAATATTTAACACTGCAGACTCTATCTCAAAAGAGGTACAGCTTGCTAAAATGTGGGAAGATTGAACTTTACAAAAGGGTGATGAGGAAAAGTATCTTCTGAGGTGAGCGGGGAGAGGTGAAAGGTTGGACATAATCCCTCCCCCCTCCTGTGACTTTCGGTGTCTTCTTTCTGGGACTGCTAGTGCTGACCACTCAGGGGTACATGGGGCTCCAGGGTCATGTGGAGTGGAGCCCGTCAGCCTCTCAACATCTCATTCTCTGGACTGAATTAAGTGGGAACATCAGGCGAAGACAGATTCCAGGATTTCCACGGTGCCTCCTTGGGAACAGAGAACTCCCTGGGTTTAATGATAGCAGCACAAAGAACAGCCAAATCTTAGTTGTCATTATGTGGCTGAATCACAAGGAAACCTTCTCAGCAACCCAATGAGCTCACCATCCTCCCTTACTCCACGGGTTTGCCTGTTTTAAACACAGTATCTCGTTGTGTATCCCAGGCTGGCCTTGAACGTGAGAACCTCCAGCCTTAACCTTGAGAGTGTCGGAGTTCTAAATGCATAGCACAAAACCAAAACTATCCAGTTTTAGAACAGAAAACTAACAAGAAGGGGGTGTGGTACAATTCTCCACATTCAGCTTGGATTCACCGGGGAATCCTATTTGAAGGGAGCTGTGCTTGGAAGGAGTATGTACTCTCTAGCATTCAGTATAGTCAGTGCCAGCCTGGGAAAGCAGAGTGCCCCATCTGCAAGGGTCAGAGACCCCATTCTCTTCTACCATTTTGGTGGTGGAGTCCTGACCTGTGAGCAGGTAGGTCACCAGCTGGGAGTCAGCACTGGTTTCTTCTGTCAGGCACAAAACCGTAAATAACATACTTTAAGCAAAAACAAAAACAAAAACAAAAACAAAACAAAACAAAACCAAAAAAATCTACCCAGCAACCCAGTAATGCATGTCTAAAGGCATTTGATGTGAGAGACATACAGTAATACTTTTATGCTTTGTTTAAAGAAATTGTTTGCAGAATATTTGTAGTGAAATCACTCCAAAGAGTTTATTTGGATTGATTGATTTATGGGAATCCGGCTCTCATACCCAGAGGATGACACTTAAATCATAACTTCTTTTCATTTATAATAAGGAACAAAATGATCCTATTTTGACAAGCCTGATCATTTGGGGGGTTGAGCAGGTTCCCTCGGTAGGCTCAGTCTATAGCTCACAGAACTGATGGAATAGTATTATGTCTCATTAAAATCAGCTGCGGCTGCTTCGGCTGGCTGCCCCAAAGAGAACAAAGCTTTGGTGGGTTTTGCTGCTGTACTCAACCAGTCTACCTACTGATTTGAAAGAAGGGTACAGCTGGAGAAATATCTGTAGCAGAGATAGGCTTGGTTTCAGAGTTTCCCTTTAGGTCACCCTTCCCCCTTGAGTGTCACATTTTCTTATCTGGGTCCCTCCTTCTCCTTGTTGTTGCTTTAGTCCCTGACCCCAGGGAGGCCTCACCACATGTACAACTGAGCAGGAGATCCTCCACAGCCTGGGGCAGTAATGGTGAGGGTGACATCTGTGGCTGTGGGATCTACCCTTTGGCTAAACCAAACAGGTGGGGTTTATAGCTCTCATTACTTTCCACAGCTGCAGCTGCAGCAAAGCAATTTGCTTCCCTGTTTATAGTCATGCTCAGCATCTTCTGTGGGTCTTTGGGTTGAACGGAACCAAGTATACTGTTATTATTTACCCCGGTCAAACATTCTCTGGGACAGTGGTGGGTGGTGGAGGGAGATAACTCAGCAAGTATAGCCCCTGCCATGCAAGTGTGAGCATCGTTGTTTGGATCCCTAGCAACTACATAAATGCTAGGAGGGTAGGGTGGCCTGTTTGTGATTCTAGTGCTCATAAGACAGGGACTGGGCATCCCCAGCGTTAGCTTGTTGGCTACACTAGCAGAAGTGAAGAGTTCTGGGTTCAGCTGAGAGGCCCTGCCTTACTGGGGAGGTAGAGTAATAATAAACTGCCTGTTTAGCATACAAAAAAAGCCCGGGGGTTAAACCCAGTACTGAAAGGAATAATATACAGATAAATCTAGAAAGATTCCTACTGTGCACACACATGTATACTCACACCTGCCCACCTGTACACATGTACACATATTCACACATATACACACGTACTCACTACACACACACACACACACGCACACACACACACACACGCACACACACACACTTCCTCTTGAAGGATGAGTGAGGCTCAAAAACTCACAAGAAAGCTATAAGAAGCAGACAGGACTCTCCACTCCCTACTCCTAGGTTATAAAGACAGTAAACAATTGCAGGCCATGAAAGGAGCCGGATCCATGGAGTTCAGGGATACAGCTTCCCTGAGTGCTACTCATTGTGGGGTGATCCTGTTGAAGACACAGCTGCCCAAGTCCACCCTGCTCCTGTTAAGTCCCCTCACCTACATTCCTAAACGTAACCTACATTCCTACGAACTCACTGGCTCACCGGCTGTACTTGGGCAGAACAGTTTCTCTGCTCTGTGGTCAAGCATCTAACCCTGTGACCTTCCCTACTCCTTTGCAAACTATCAGACCTAATCATCTGGTACCCTCTCTGGCAGGGTGGGCCCTACATCACTGCTTCTTCTTGGGGCGAACTGGAGTTCAGTCTGTGCCAAACTCCCAGTGAGAAACCCAGGAAAGTTCGTCTGTAACAAAACCTCACCAAGTTCTGGGGGCCTCAGCAGTCTGAGCTGGAGTAGCTCTGTAAAAGGGCTTCCGTCTCTCATGTCCCTCTTTCATCTTTCCAAATCCCCTCCCCTCGACTTATCTTTTTCCCCTCTCTGGCCCCAGCCTCCTCCTCTTTCTATTCAGTATCCAGAACAGCCAATTTAGCAGGCAGCCATCCGCTCCGGCAGAAGTCCCTGGGATCAGTGGCTATAGGGAATGGCCCAGGCAGAAGGAAGAATCAAAGATGAAACAGGCATTTGGATCCTGCTGAAGCTGAAGCTGGGCACCCTCTATGCATTATTCATGGGTGACACTGTCACCCCTTCTCTCCTCTCTCCACTGAGCTACAACAGAGTCCCAAATACAACAGGCTTTGAAACACGACACTACGACACGCACAGGCCAGGACGGAGCAGACAGGGCCATGTTCTGGCCTGGCTCAGGGACACCACAGGGCAAGCCAGGTGAGCAAGACCCCTCAACCGCTCTCTTTTGACAAGACATTGCAAACAGCAAGGGATGATTCTCAGTAGGTGTGTGCTCTTGACACTTGAAAACCCTAAGCAAGCAATTGTCTCTTTCCTACAGTTTTGAATAATGAATTATTGACCTTGGGCAAGTCATTAGATTTGTGTAAGCTTTCCTGTGGCATCCCTACAATTCAGAGTTCATCATGGCTTCTGTACCTGGTGCAATAAGGAAGGAGTTAATTAATCCACAGAAAAATGCTTTGTAACTTGTAGAAGGTTCCACTCATTAAAAATGCAACAAAGAGAGGCTGGGGCCGTGGACATTCATAGTACACTGGCAGTATGTTCTGGACACTTGTTCATTTTGTCCTTAGGGAAATCCCAGTGAGGTCAGGACTACTATTTAAGGAGGAAATCCTGGAGGCACAGAGAGGTGAGGAAGAGCTGGGATCCCAAACCATGTGTGACTCTCCCTTACTCCTCCTTAGATACCATCCAGACCTGCAGGGAGCTCTGCTGACTTTGTGTACAGATGCAAGAGTTAGCTTGCTAGTGTCCCTCAAACTGTCACTTCTAGGAGACGCTCCTGGACTAGTAGACAGGTAGCTGCCCCAGGGCCCCCTCTACTCCACTGGCAAGAGTTCTACATCCTTGTTAGTATGGTGGTGCACCCTTTTAATGACAATGGGCAAGAAGTAGAGGTAGGTGGCTATCTTTCAGTTCTAGGTCAGCCTGGTCTACATGGTCAGTTCTAGGCCTGGCTACATAGTAAGAACTTGTCTCCAAAAAATCAAACAAAACAAAACAACAACAACCCAAACAAATGAATGAATGAATGACAGCAAAAAAGAGTTCTAGATTCACCTGAGGGAATGGGATGATGACAACTTACCAGGATGCTGTGAGGGGTTGGCTTCTTAGACAGGGGATAATGGGAATCTCCCTTATTGCCATCCCTATCCTGGCTCTGGCTTGTGGAACTCAGGCCAATCCATTTCCCTGATTCACTTTCTCTGAACCTTATGTCCCTTGGCAGGAAAAGCCAGTGCAAGGATCTGAGGAGGGATAAGGAACAAGGGTTAAGGCAGGATCCAGCGCGCCTTTGATGGAGCCAATGTGAGATCATTCCTGAGAATTATAGTGGCAGGACAGGGCTGCTCAGCCATTCTTGTGGGCAGGAATTGGGAATAATTACTGAGGGCAGACATGCTCTGAGGTATAAGCAGGCTGGCTAAGGCTTTTAGAAGATAGCCTGACCGACATTGTTATGCATCTGTTCCTGGCTCAGGACACAGCAGAGTCGGGTATTAGCTGATTATCCGATCCTGTCAGCATGGAGCTTTTAGAGAGTCCAAAGAGCCAGTTCCATCTCCTCGGGGAGACTCTAAGCTTCAGCACCCTCAGAGGAGCTGTGTGGAGCTGTGTGGAGCTGTGCCCTTGGGTGGTGCTTACTGTAAGGTGGAATGCTGAGGCTTGGAGATCCTACCCGAGCCTTGTGCAACCACAACAATGGGAACACAGCACATGGGCACAATAAGAGCCGCAGATCATATCTGTGAGAACGATTTACCCAAGTGACTTATATAGCCTTCAGCTGTGGGAAAGTTCTCTTCCCTCTCCAGCCTTCCTGGGGATGTTGATGGTGTTGATGTAGACAGTTGGGGCTGAAGAGGTGTGGAGAAGAGCCATGTCTGCCAAGAGCTCAAGAGCTATTGGATTAGGATAGACTCAGATGGCAGCAGGACAGACTGAGCTTAGACAAAGCAGAACATGGTTGCAAATTGAAGGTAAACCAGAATGCTTCTGGTCACTACATTATAATTACTAAGTGGTAATATTTACTATATTTATTGTTCTAAGAACTCTCTTGTACTATCTCACCTAATCCCTCCAACTTCCCTATAAAAGGGGCGTGATTACTGATCTTTCAGTTTAGATCTCAAAAAGCCCAGGTTGAGATCACTAAAACAGCATCACAGCCAGTGGTCAGAAGGGGGCAGAGCTAGAATTTTGATTTGGTCCTAGGGCTGATGGGTCCTTGTCATTGATATGGCTTTTCACCTTTCCTTCCCACCCAGCCTTTCCATGCCCCACGTTTCCCCTGTGTTATGGAATGGGCAAAGCAAAACCATCAGATTTCTTAGACTCTCCTGGGAGCTCAGAACTCATCCTCAGCTGCTTCTAGCATCTGCTTGCACCTGCTGAGTTAGGTCACCAACTCCCAGGCCAGGCCATGGAGTGAGTCACATGTCCCACGGATCCACTCCTGAACTGCGTTATCTCAAACAGGTGGTAGCCTCTTGACCCTGTCAGTCGATTGCCCTAGATGGTCTCTGCAGCTGTGCAGAGGTTTGCTCTAGCCTAGGAGGCATTGCTAGTTTCAATACTCACCTATGACCTCTTAATAAACATTTCCTATGTTGTCAGGATTACTTCCTGATTCGTTCCTCTCTGTTCCTGAATCTCTAAATCCTATTGCCGTTAATGCTCTTCATTTTCATTTATAAAGACAGATACAAATAATTACTTCCTATCTCTGTGGTTTCCTTATCTCCTGTCCTAATAATGCCTTCAGCTGATGAACATTTCCTGCCAGCAGAAGCAGGTTGACTGTTTGTTTGCGACTTTTTTTCTTTCATTTTTTTTCAAATTAAGAGAAAAAAAATGCGTGTATATGTGCGCGTGCGCATGCACGCATATGCGTGCGCGTCCAGGTATGCGTGCTCCTGGGTGGAAGTATAGAATCTGAAGGTGACATTAGGGGTCCTCCTCTGTCACCTTTCACCAGTTTTTCAGACAAGATCTGTTTCCGAACTGGAGCTCATTGATTGGTTAGACTGGCCGGCCGGCAGGCCTCAGAGATCTGTGCCCAGACCCTGCAACCCGGCTGCCCCGCCTGTGAACTGAAGCTATAGACACTGCTCCACCGCATCCGGCTTTTTCCTTCATATGTGGATACTGAAGACCCCAAAATTAGATCCTCATGCTTCCATAGCAAGCTCTTTACTCGCCACGGAGCCCTCTCCTGTCTCCTCTTTTCCTCTCTCCCTATCTGCCTTTCTTCTTGGCTGTCCCTTTGTTCCTCATTCGCCACACCCTCCAGCCTTATTGCGCCTGTTCAGGGCTTCCCTCTTCTTCCTGTTGACACTCCAGCCTTGTGTTTAAATGTTATCAGTCCTGGCCTGCCTCGGAATACAAGTCCTCCCAGCTAGCAAAATTGGTTGAAGGAGCAGACACGTCTCGAAACGAAAAAAAAAAAAAATTCTTTGGTTTCCTCTCGTGAAAAACCAGCAAGCAGAGAATTCACAGCTCCTTCTCCCAGCATCTCTTTGAAGCGTTTGATTGAAAGGAGAGGAGTGTGGACGTGGGGGGAGGGGGAAAACCTATAGGAATGAGAATTCCAGTTTTAACTAGCAACTTTGAAGGCAGGAACCCAGGCTTCAGGACTCTCTCTCTGTTCCTTACCATTTAAGCCCACTCCAGACTTTTCATCCACCTCATTATTATTATTATTATTATTATTATTATCGTTGTCGTCGTTATTGTCGTCATCATCATCTGGATAAAGTAACATACAGTTTAAATCCAAGGTTTTGAGAAAGTCATAAGGGCAGGCTGATTTATAGGGGACAGTTCTGTTCTTAGTTCAAATCTATCAGCTACCACATGCTGAGCACTCATGTGGTATGAGTATATGAGTATATTTATGTGGTAGGAGCACCTATGCCCCGCCCACATAAATAGTCTCGTTCGCTTCTCCTTGTGAACCTTGTGACCTGCGTGTCATTGGTGTCATTCTTTCCCTGTCATGACAGTTGGAAACCAAGGCTCCCAGAGACTGGAAACCTTGTTCCCAGGACCCAGAGAGCGGTGTTTCATCCAGACCTCGGACCCAGATCTTCCCAGGACCCAGAGAGCGGTGTTTCATCCAGACCTCGAACCCACATCTTCCCATATACTCCTCCTTCTCCAGCACCCGGCTTCCGAGAGCAGAGACACCTGTCGTCTTTCCAGCTGTAGGAGCTTGGTCAACGACAAGGAAGTCTGCCGAAGAGCTCCTTTGTGAAGATGGCTGAGGGCAAGATTCCAAGCTTTTTCTTCACTGGTGGAGAACCAGTTTGTTAGGCATGGAGTGGGAGGAGTGGGGAGGAAAGCTTGAGAGTGTGGGGCTAGAGAGGGGTCAAGGATGATGACCACAGGATGTGGAAACGAGCGTCTCGCTTTCCGGTCCTTTCATCTTAGAGTCGAGGAAGCTGAGGTCCAGGAAGAAGGCTGGCCTCCTTTGTCTTCGCTTGGCTCAGCAGCTAAGCTTCTTTGGTTTGGTCACAGACCCTGCAGAACTTGGCTTTATCCCCTGGAGGGTAGATGTGGAAGTCAAGCCAGGGGTTCAGAGGAGTCCCCACCCACACCCCACCCCTGGGAACCTCCCAAATCAAGAGAAAAGGCAAAAAATTATTAATAATGATAATAATAATAACTTAAAATATGGAAGGGGTGTTTTATATGGCTAGAGACTCATACTTCTAGACCTATAAACTCTAAACCCAGTCAGTGTCCCTCAACCTCTGAAATGGTAAGCGTCTCTGATACCTTGACCCTAAGAGAAGTATGTATTCTGGATTAGTGTGTGGAGTCCGCCAGCCAGTGCCTTCTCGTAACTTCCTAGAAGAGCTAGGACCAGTGTGACCCTGAGTTCCCATGTTACAGACATCCAGAGACATGCACAGGTGCCTTACTAACTAACACTTGTCCAAGACCTTATGCAGTTCAGGCCAGAGGGAGGAAATGGGGACGTTAAAAAGGGAGGTCTCACAGCCTGGGGACTGTTTACAGAACAATGTCCACCAAACAACAGCCTCACCACAGAACAGACACCAGAACTCAAAGTCTAGGCGGTCAAGAAAAACGTCTCAAAGGCAATAAGAGGTTGTTCTGTTCCTTTGTCATCCTGTTTCTAGTGGCAAGGCTACCACTAGAACTATTGTCTCCACCCTAAGAAGTATCTCTGATGAACAAATGTCACTAACAAAGAGAAGCATCATGAGTCCCAGCTAGACTTGGAGCTGCAAAGGTGTGAGGCTCCAGGGCAAATGCGGTTAGGCTGGTACACGGACTGGCAGGGACAGGGCAGATGGTGGATTCCGGAATGTCCTGACCCTGAGTTATGCCAGTGTGGGATCAGGCAGGACCTTGGAGGAAGGAAAGAATGGAGAAGGTTTGGAAGGGAGGGTAGCCCTGCAGTATGTGTTCATAGATACAAAGGACATTTTGCCAGCAGTGTTAATCCTGAGCTGCAGCTCAAGGTGAAGGAGCTGGCCTTCAGCACAGTGCAAGACAATGTTCCGGGAACTACCAGAGCAGAATTCTGGTCCCACCCTAAAGCAAGACTACACAGGTCTACCACTGACTTTGAACCCGCAACTTACTCACATACTGTTCAGTAAGGTTTGTTTTTGTTTTTGTTTTTGTTTTAGATTTTCCTTTCAATTGTTTGCACTTATTAAACCTTGCCCTCTAAAAAGACCACCCACAAAAATATAGATTAGGTGTGAAGCCATTCTTCTCATGTGTGCCGACATGAACTTCACCATTCATCTTCCTTATGTTCATTTAATTTCAATCATCTTTTATACTATCTTTTGAGGAACCAAGGACCAAGTGATCACAGCCTCCTCCATCTCTGCAGCATGGTGACAGATCCCACCACAGGGGAATACCTTCCGTTTCCCCTCTCTAAAGGAGGACGGCACTTGTAGAAGTCCCTGCTGAGAGAGAGAGAAAAGATCTGCCTGTTACATGGATGCTGAAGCCAGGCTCTGAGAGGGATGACAAAGTCATTGCTAATTGCAGCCAATTACTCTTTCGGAGGTACTGGTAAGAAAAAATGACTTCCAGAGTTGTCACAGAAGGAATTTCCATGCTGGTAAATAATTTTGACTGGAGTGATTTTTTAAATGCTAAAATTTGCTGCAGGTACTTACAGAATAACAATATTTAAAAAAAAAAAAAAAACAACTCTCACAAAACACAATGTCTCCATAAGCAAATAATGAGGCTGTGTCGTAATTAATATCATCAAGTCACACCTATAATTCCGGCTATGAGGAAGTACTCGAGACGTCTTTCTTTTGCTCTTTCTAAGTAGTGCAATTATTCCCCCTCAGTCTCCAGACAACTACCACAGATGAGCTTTATTGTCAGGGGACTCACTTCCTGTCCATCCCTTCATCCAAAGGGACGAAAATGGCTGGGTTGGTAAAATGCTTGCCTTAAAAGCATGATTACCAGAGTTGGATCCCAGAGCCCATACAGAGAAAAGGCCATGAGGTGGTTTGAAACCCAGTAGTGGGGAGGGAGATAGAGAGGCCCATCTATCTCTGGGGCTCATTGGCCGGCCAACATAGCCTGTCTCAAAAATCAGTATGGACAGCACTTGAGGAACCATACCTGAGGTTGCCCTGTGGCCTACACATGGAGACAAGGACACACACACACACACACACACACACACCCCACATATTCATTGTGTCTCAGATGGAACTGCAAATGATACTTTTCATGGCCAAGAGAGAGGTAGGTTCTCTCTCTCCCTCTCTCTCTTCCTCTCTCTCCCTCAAACTACTTGAAGTAATTAGCTTATTATTTTGTTTGAATTTATTAAGAACATTTAAATCACTATGGTGGATTCATACGGTTATCCCATCTGTGCATTCACACTTACCAAGTGCCACTTATGTTTTAGATTGAAGAATATGCAGAGAGTTGTAACAGAGTCTCCCTCCACTTAAGACCTGATACCCTATTTTGTTTTTTTTTTTAAATCAAAAGTATTTTGTCATGTAATATTTCACAAATAACATAACTTAACTAGAGCCAGTGATAGAACGATGCAGATGGTAAACACACGAAGAAGTAACTTTTGTAAGAAATCCATGAAGCAGGCTTATAAGCCCAGCACTTAGGAGACAGGAGGACCTTGAGTCTGAGACCAGTAAGATCTGTGTAGTGAGTTCAAAGCCATCCTGAGTTACACTGCGTGGATCTTATAAAAACACCACCACCACCAACAACAACAACCAACTCCACAAAATCACCCTTAAATGAACAACAACTCAAAGCATAAAAGGAGAAAGAGACCTTTATAGATTAGTAGATTTAAAAACAAGCAATTGGGGCTGGAGAGATGGCTCAGCGGTTAAGAGCACTGACTGCTCTTCCAGAGGTCCTGACTTCAATTCTCAGCAACCACATGGTGGCTCACAACCATCTGTAATGGGATCTGATGCCCTCTTCTGGTGTGTCTAAAGACAGCTACAGTGTGCTCATATACATAAAATAAATAAATTAAATCTTTAAAAATAATAAATAAATAAACAAAACAACAAGCAGTTATGGCTTAGAGACATAGCCTGTTGTAAGAGTTGTGCTTAGCTTGTGTGAGGCCCTAGTTTCAATGCCCAGCATCAAAAACAAAACAAAACCATCAACAGCAAAAACCCAAACCCAATCTGAGTCCGGGGAGACCTCAGTAGATTGCTGGAGGATGGAGAGAAGGAAGTAGGCATTTTAGAGAACATCAGCTCAGTCATAGGCTCGGTGAGGGGCTTTTGAGAAACGCTGTGGCCTCTTTGGTCCTCAACATTTTGCTTTATAAAATAGAACTTGAGTTGGCTGCTCCTAAATGTCCTGATCCAGTGACAAGCAATTTAGTACAGTACAGAAGCAGAAGAGAGACATAGTAACCTTGGAGAAGCCTTGTCTGATAGGCCCGGAGTGATTTGTTCTACACCAGAAAGCCTGGGTTCTGTGTGCACTGAGAGCTGTAGCCTGGAGGTCTGATCCAAATTCTCTTTCTCTGGGCTTGAAGAAACACACTCACACCAGTTCGCCAACAACTGCCTGTGGCAAATTCAGTGTCCTGCTTGATACTGGATTTGGAGGAATTTTTTTCCCCCACTGAAAACAAAAGTTTTTGCTTAATTATTCAGCACACCCACACGGTTAGAACTATTGCTTCCTTTCTTCCCTAGCTGCCTTTTTAACAAAACTTCCTGGGTTCTGAAGAGTAAGACCCTTTGTCTAAGACTTCTTACAAAGAACCCTGGGCCAGGCAGAAAACATCCTCTGGGATTCAAGAGAGAAGTCCCCAGATAGATGAGGCATGTGAACTTTCCGTAGGGACTGGGAGGAGTGAATCTGGGCTCCCAGAACACATGGTGTGTGGCTGGGGTTCGAGACAGGAAACAAGGTTGTTTCACCAGCATACACAGTGGGTTTTAGGGACGGGAAACCTCTGCACTGTCTCCTGACCCGGTTTATCTACTCAACTGTCTGACCATCCATCCAACACACATTCATTTATTGTTTTGGTCTCCTCTGTTCTAGGTCCGGAGAGTCTCACATAGAAGAATTGCTACAGAGTGTGGGACAATTTTGAACGGAAAGGAGCAATTTGTTCCAATGATCTGGAACAAACCCTGGAGTTTTGTAGGTCCCCCCCCCCTTGCCTAATTTATTGCATGCGTTACTTTCTCCTTCCTCCCCTCACTCCTTCTCTCTCTCTCTCCCTCTCTCTCTCCCTTTTGTCCCTCCTACTTTCCTTGCCCCCACATCTCTTTTCCTTCCTTCCTTCCTTCCTTCCTTCCTTCCTTCCTTCCTTCCTTCCTTCTGACAGGGCCTCACTATGTAGCCCAGGCTAGCCTTATGCTTGAAACTCTCCCATTTCCTCCTTCCGAGTGCTTGGGTTACAGGCATGCGCCACCAGGCTCAGCTTCATTCTGTGATTTCTCAGAGCATCTTAATTACATGGAGGAGTTGGCTCAGCTGCTGGGCGCCGACTTTCCCGAGTAGCTAGCCATCGGATCTCAGCTCCCAGAGGGCAGCACCCTAGCTGTACCACTGTTGACTTGTGCCTGGCTCAGCCCAGCTCTTGATCAGTAGATGTCTGATAGCTGAAGAATTTGAATGAGATGCTATTTATCCAAGCAGCAGCCCACTCAGAAGCCAGAATTACAGCACTTAGTGCAGCCACCAGCTTCTGAGTGTCCCTTTAACAGTCCAAGCTGCTTCCCCAGCCTCCTTGCTGAAGATGGGAAGGGACAGTGACATCTAAAGACAGGGAAGGTGCCCGAAGTTGGAGTCGTGACTCATTCTAGATTGAAGCCAGGCAGTTGGGCAGGGACTGTTCCTCTGCCTGTGACCCAGCCAGAGGATCTTCCTGACATTCCTCACCTTTCTGGGGGAGCTACTGTATCTGCAGGGTGGGTATGAGAGGTGGCCTGTGAGGGACGGGTTTTCAGCCATCTCTAACTCTGGACTACTGATAGTAGTTGAAGCTTAGGAAGCTTGGGACTTCTACAACCAGAGTCAAAGACAAGAGGAAACTTGTGTTAAAGAGCTTAAGTAGACCCCGGTGGGATTTTCTAATTACTAAGGTGTCCAAAGAGAAAAAGGAGTATTAGATTAGCCAGGACCTTCCAGTTCTTCCCACTCAAGTTAGGGTAAAGCTGCCTCTCCTCAAAGCAGCAGTGATGCTAGGGTTTACAGATAATGTTCCTGAGGATGGCAAGGGTAGTCGCTGACATCTATCATGTGGTTAGTACTTGCTTCTTGAGTCTGAACCTGATCCCGGGAGAGGAGAACGAGGCTTCTCAAAGAACACAGCCTCTGAGTGCACCATGTGAGCTCCGAAAGCTATTCTGGCCAATGGATACTGCCTTTCCCTGATCCTTGCCTCCCCTGTGGACAGTCAATCTATCCTGCAAATGGCCCTGCTGATACTGACTTCAAAAACAAAGTGATTATCCAGAACCCCCTTGGGAAACATTAAAAAAAAAAAAAGAAAAGTGCAGAGAGATCTTTGCATTTCTCAGATCCCATGGCTTTCCCATATTGGGAACCAGGAGGTCTCTAGGACCAGTGAGTGCTGCACATGCACTGTGGTGCCTAGGTAGACAAGAGAAAGCAAAAGCCCAGTATTCTGTCTACACTATATGACCACAGTTATTTTCTCTTTTTCCCTGTTCTTTGCTTGTGAAAGTTAAAGCATGGATTCTTCATCCCCCACCAAGAACAAAATAGAGAATAGACCTATACCCCAGCAACATGATTTTAAAATTGCCCCCGAAAGAAGTTCCAGATGTGGATAAGGGGTAAAAGTTGGGATGGTTCAAAGGCTAGCCCACATTTTTCATATGTCTTTTTCAAGAAGGGAGAGGCTGACCAAGCCATCTATCAAGTACGGGTGCGTCGTGAACAACTTGGAAGACTCCTTCCATACCTGAGAGGAGGCCAGTTGTTTCCTGGGGGTATCTGGGCAGTAGGTGTTGGTATGAAAAACCTCAGACTCAGGATGAAGGCTGGTGAAGACAAAGACCAAGGGCAGCAGGAGGGAGAAAAGAAGCCACAGGAAGACTGCAAAAGCAAAGTCTCAGGTGACTTCAGCTTGGAGCATGGGTTCTGTTCACTGTGGGCAGGTATGCCTTGTGCTGGAATCACGTCCAAAGGAGCCATGCGATTGGCTACGGAGAACCCACATATCATTGCCATACTGTTCACCTAATGTCAGATATGTGCAACATCACAGCTCCTGCTTCTTCCCAGCCTCTATCAATTCCTTTCCCTCCTCCCTTCCTCAGACCCTCTCCCTCTCCGCTCATGATATACAGCCCTGTACCTTCCCCCATCTCTTCTTCCTTTTAAATTTAATCATTTTATCTTTTGAACTTATTACCTCTCTTACAAGATCTGTAAAAGGGAACAACAGCTATGTCTCCGAGTCGTGTCAAGGAATAGTTAAAATCAGCCCAAAGCCCTGTCCCCACAGTTGGGACCCAACCCTATAGGTCCCTTCTTGCCTCTGTTCCCTCTTCCTGCTTCTTACACCACTCCAGGAACGCTTTGCAGCTCTGAGCTTTTCACTTGACAAGTCTCTTTGTTTCCACTTTCTCTGTCATGTGTCTGGGGTCCTTTTTGAATTAAGGAAAGGGGAGGGGAGCAAGGTTGGCCATGGTGACACTCCTTCCTGGCACACAGCAGCCTCCTCTCACTGAGAGCTTTGCTCCCTCATCTTTCTGAGCACAGAGCACATGCACCCTGAAGATGGCCCGGGTCCTGATTCCTCGTCCGTCCCTCCTCAGCTTCACATCAGTTTGATCCTTGAAGCCAGGGCCATATCACTAAATCCCTGGCTCCATCAGCACACCTGATTAGGAGACCTGCACCAGCCTGTCCAAAATGCTTGGTTACTGCTGAGTACCTCTTACTACTTTGCTCAAGCGGCACCCTGGCTGTCAGCCAAGCGTTACTTTTGGAGTCTATACTTGGGGTTATATAGTGAGAAGAAAACTGCTATGTTTTTCCTTTGAATCCTAAGGTGTCACCTTGGTGACGTGTCCCATCTCTCCGTAACTTTTGGTCACCTGATTTTTGTCTTTGGCTATGAAGCAAAGGTGAGGGGTTGTCATATACAGTGCTTCTTTATAGTAAGTACTAACAGTTGGGGTAGCAGTTACCCATGAGCCATTGTAAGCACCTGTGTGCATAATCTGTTAGCCTTCATAACAGCTATATATACCTCCTATGTGGAGGGAGAGCACAGCCTGACCACACGGCACCCAGATGTTCTCCCATAAGATATAAGAAGGGAAATCTGTGTGAAACATAAAGAGTAGCGATCCTTAATGCTGTCCAAGTTTGGGGTGAAAGCAGCTGTGAATTAGTAAGTGGGGTTTAATGGAACTTCCTATTTCAAAGAATAAACAGCTCGTACCATCTTACAAGTGGGAAAGATGTCAGCTACCAACTGGTAGCTTTCTTGGGGTCTTCAGAAAACAGATGCCATTCTTTTTCCTTTTTTTTTTTTTTTTTTTTTTTAACTTTGTATTGAATCTTTGTGGGTTTCACATCATGCACCCCAGTCCCACTCATCTCCCTGTCTCTTTATATCTGGCCTTTGCCCTTGCAACTTCCCTCACCAAAATAACACACACACACACACACACCACCACCACCACCACCAACAACAACAACAACACCAACAACACCAACAAAGCATACAAAACATCTCATCGTGGATGCTGCAGTATGTCACAGTGTGTCCTATAGAATATTCCTCTGTCCACACATCTTCACTTGCAAATGTTCATTGCAATTGGTCTGGTTTGAGATCTCTGGTTTCTGTGCCAACATTCATATTGGATCCTCACCAGGACTCCTCCTGCTTCTCCTGTTGTTGCCCTGTGTCATGGAGATCCTGCAGCTTTGGAACAGCAGGGTTGACCCTTTCATGCATTCGAACATTTGTAGATGATATAGATTTGGGGATTTGCCAGTTCAGAACCCTAGATCTGGGCCTGGGTCGTAGCTGAGCTGGTCAGCCCACAGGCGCTCCCTTATCAGCACCACCAGGATGAGCTCTCTAGTACTGCTCTGGCTAGGACACCCAAAGCTACCATAGACAGGAGGCTGGGTCAGCTCTCCTGATCTCATGCCCTTGGAGATGGCTCACTGGCACCCATGCCTCCTGAGCCAGCTCCACTGTGCTGCCCAGTCAAGATGTGGGGCCTGCTCTCCTAAGTGCTGTGCCCTGTGAGGATCCGGGTCAGCTTTCCCATTCTCCCAACCTTTAAACTGGCTCACCTGTGCCTTCGCCATCAGGACCAACTTAACTGTGTTTCCCAGATGAAGTGCAGAGCCAGCAAGAGACAGGGCCAGCTCATCTGTTCTCATGACCTCGGGGCCAGTTTTCCAGACTTCCTCAGATGGTGAGCGGTGAGCCACCCTCCCACACCCACACCACCTCACAGTGGGGTCAGCTCTCCTATGCTCTCACCCTCAGGGGTTGACTCTTCCATGGCCCCTGGACCAGGGCCAGCCCTACAGTGCTGGCCAGGCAAGGTGCTGGGCCCAGTCTTCTTCTTTTTTTACCTTGGTTTTTCAAGACAGAGTTTCTCTGTGTAGCCCTGGCTGTCCTGGAACTCACTCTGTAGACCAGGCTGGCCTCGAACTCAGAAATCCACCTGCCTCTGCCTCCCAAGTGCTGGGATTAATGGCATGCGCCACCACTGCCCGGCTGGGCCCAGTCTTCTGAGTGCTGCAGCCAGAGAGAGGCACCGCCAGCTCACCTGTTCTCATGACCCCAATGTCAGCTCCAGGGCTCTCCAGCACTCTTATCCAAGGCCAGCTAGCTCACCTGTTCTCATGACCCCAGTGTCAGCTCCAGGGCTCTCCAGCACTCTTATCCAGGGCCAGCTCACCTGTTCTCTTGACCCCAGTGTCAGCTCCAGGGCTCTCCAGCACTCTTCATCCAGGGTCAGCTTGTCTGGACTCCCTCCACTAGGGTCAGCTCTACTATGCTACCCAGACAAAGTGCAGGGCCCTCTTTTCTAAGTGATGTCACTGGTGAAAAATGGGGCCAGCTCTTCAGAGCATGGCATCCAGTGAAGGGTGGGGCCAGTTCTGCACAGCCCCTGGACATCAATGTGGGTCCCCAGGAGCTGTTCCATTCCCGTGTACTCTAGTGGTAATATGAGCTATGGATGTTGACACTGACTCCTGCCACTGTGAAACCATGAACTCAGACATAGCTCTAAGCAGCAGCTTAGGCTGGGACCTCATCATGGCCCCAGGTGGCAGGCTGGCCTCTCAAAACAGGCTGTTCCTCTTCATCCTCCAGTCTCCAGTTCTGTCTCTCTTCATGATGCTCAAGCTGCTTCACGTCTCTTTCTCTCCCATCTGACCACCACATACTTTCATACTGTGGTAGCTCCAGCAGGCTTGGCCACATGGCAGGCAGGCCCCTGGGTGACATCCTCCATCCATGCTTTGTGGTGTGGCTGCAAGTGGGTGTCTATGGCATATGCTGGAGGGCAAGTCTGTAAGTGGCAAAGTGATCCACAGGTCTCTCTCTGTCTTCCTCCTCTAGCTCTGAGCTGCCTGAATTTCATTTGATTTTTCTGAGTCCTAGGCATAAGACAGCTTTGACCACCAAGCCAGGCATCAAGCTAGGATGAACAAAGGACTGCCATCTGCTCTGCCCCTGACTGATGTAAGAACATTACCAACACTAAGGTGCTTCTTTGCCCATTGCCAGGGCAGAGATGTCATGATCCATGGAGGAGATGTGGTATTGATAAGGATTAGGGCTCGGAGGAGAGTTGGGCAAATACTGGTGTTGTGCATAAGGCACTTTCCTAAGTTTGGAGAGACTCTTTTCTGGGCAAGGCCCAGTACTAGGCATGGAAAGAGTGTGAAGGTCACTTCTTCAGCCCATTCCAGGTTCAGAGGGCCATCGAGCCTCCTGGTTTGGACAGCAAGAGGAAGATGCACAGCCTTTACTTGCCTCTCTAATGCCTGCCATGTTGAGGTCCTGATCTCAAGGCAGGCTTTCTCAAGTTCAAGAACCCTTGTCCCTTCCTTCTAGACCTCCAATCCACTGGGCACCAGTAGACACATGCTCTTGTTCATCAGGCCTGGGAGGAGTTCTTCTCACCGTGAGACTCTCTGAACCTTGTCTAGTAAGTCTTGTCTGAGTGGGTCCTAGGGGGTCTGATCTGCACTGGGACCATAAGTTTAGAGCACAGCCAGTATCTTGCTAAGTCGTTGACTTGCTTATTCTCCAAATAGTGATTAACAGTCTCACATGTGAGGAGCTGGTGCCAGAGCCCAGGGATATGGAGATCAAAGAGTTCTGTCTGTTTCTGTTCTCAAGGGCCCAGTGTCTAATGGAGGAAATAGACAACTTCAGAACATGTTGCACCGTGTCCCTAGATTCACCATGGCTTAGGGGGACAACCCAGAAAATCTGTCCCTTGATCAGGGCCCCTTACCAATCCCATATGGCTAGCTTTGTCATCCATCACACCAATTAATTAATTAATTGCATTTTATTTTATATTCTGAGAGTTTGGGTGTTTTGAAGGCAAAAATGCAAATGAATGCAAATCACCACGCAAATTTATGCAAAGACAACATGGAAATGTGTCCCTAGATTTTATGAGGAAAAAAAAATCTGGAATCTTTAGCCAGTCCCTTAGCAGGCTGCCTGTCCCCAGGCCTGTCCTGTCTTCCCATTTGTTTGTGTTCTTAATCTGCGCTGGGCTCCCTGCCTGACCACTACGAGGTCAGTAATGCAGGTGGGCAGGCAGCAGGCTGGCCATCCATTATCCTGAAACCTCTGGGCTTCCCAAGCCAGGGGAAAACTCCTTCCATTTGAAACAACCAAGAGATTTCCTACCCCTTTCCTATGGCCAGGTCCTGGAAAACACCCAGATGCTAAGCTTTGGGTGTGGAGCATGACTTGATGAAGGGCTTTGATGGGGAAAAGTGTCCATGTCTGGGTTTGGTTACCGGAAAATAAATCCAAATCATTTAATTGACTATCTTCTGTGTGGGCAACTCCGGTTCCCTGGAGAGTTGGTGAGGATGAGGTGGGGGAGTCGGGGGTAGGAGATGGAGGAGACAGGCCTGGCAGGTTTGCAGAAGCTCCTGGCTTTGCAAGGTAGGCCTGTTGGGCAGGTATCACAGTGGTAAACAGCCTGTCTCCTTTGTTGGAAAAGGAACATCATCCAAGCTCCATTGAGAGAGGCGGGCTGAGGAGGGCTAGGAAGGGCTTTGAGTGCTTGCACAAGAAGGAACCCTGCTATGTCCCTTTGCAGAATGTCACCGAGGTGGTGGGAGCTAGACAAAGCAAACTCATGGCTCATCTTGAATGCAGAGGCCAGTGAGAGGCAGGTTTATGGGGTGTGAGAGTGGGATGCTGATTTCAGGGATGAGCTGGCTACTTGCTTACATAACTACCCCTCAACTGGAGAGTCAGTACCTGGCTCTGCGTCTAAGTTACTGCTTAGGCACATAAAAGCATGGTGCTGTCAGCTTGTCCAGAGTCTCCAGACCCTCCTCACAATGCGTGCACTAAAGGCTGCCTGAAGGATTGGATTTCAGCCGGGTGGGGAGGACTTCCGGAGGGTGGGCGTGGTGAGCCAGATACCGGAACAGGTGACTAAGAGAGGATGAGAAATCTTCCCTTAGAGAGTCTGAAACAAATCCGAAAGCCATTTGCTGTGTGGGAGAGTTGGTACAAGACTACTGCCTGGAAGCAGGGGGACAGACTGGATGGCTTTCAGAAGTCCAAAAGAACCAGAGCACATGTCCCCAAGTAGGTACACGTACCTCGCCACGCCCCTGCTAATGTGTGGTCATGTCCAAAGACAAAGGCTTCATTTTCTCATCTCTCCTTCTTTCCTCCCAGGAGAGTCTGAAGAGATCAGTAGATGGAGTCATCCCTTCTAGCGGGAAGCAGAGCTCCGTGTCATTCAGGGACATGTGTTCTCTCCCATCTTTCCATCCCCGGGGCAGCTTCAGGGGCCAACGGCACTGGGCAGCCGTGTCGCCATTCCAGCCAGAGCCTGGAGCTCAGCCGTCTGGAGGGGCACAGGGCAGAGCGCTGGTGAGCAAGCATGTCAGAGCGGCTCTAGCGTTTCCCTAGAACAATTCAAATTGCTTTTTTTACACCTCACTGCACTATGCCAACCCTGATTCACATTATTTGTGCACTCGCTAAGTGTACATTATCTGATCCGTCACCCTGGAAAATGCTGCAAGGGGAATCCGGGGCTCCTGTCTACTGCTGACTGTGGGTCAGACGCAGAAGTCTCTGTACAAATGTTTTTGCAAAATGGGAAGGAAGGAATAAACCCACCACTGTTGACAACAGTCCACCATGGTGGTGGGTTGTGGGTAGGAGTCCTCTTGTCTTGCTTCAGAAACTCAGGTTGTCTGGGAGAAGGCAGTTGAACCAGAAATCCCTGTCACCCTTTCTTTATGGTCCTGGTCTCCTTTCTGTGCCACATAAGGGAGAGAGAAGTAAGCCTTTTATGCAGATTTTCTCTGACTAGTGCTGCAGTCTGGAGAGGAACCCTGAGAGAGGAGGAGCAAGAGAAAGCCTCCACATTCTGACCGCTCAGCCTCACCAGGAGCAAGGAAAGCTCCTTGGCCTGCTTAGGCTAATGATTTCTGAAACTTGACCAAAAATTTTGGAATCCTTTCCTCTTCATTCATCTGAGAGCTTTGCTCAAAGTCACTGACAACTAAGAAAGTTCCAGGCTTTCAACAGTATTAGCAAATTGACATTTTATGCTTCTGGCCAACCCCAATCTGTGCATCTGCTTCCCACTCTTAGGGATCCAGGCAAATGGACCCTTATTCTTAGAGCTCTTACTCCATCTCATAGGGTCACTGAGAGTTTGGCAGTTTGTCCTGTTGGGCATCAGAACCTTCACTGTAAGTAGGAACCGTGAGGGCAGCTGGAGAAAAGCCACTGTCTGGATTTGGAAGCTGATCCTTCTCTGTGGGGAAAGTTTCTGAGTTATCTTCACATTAAAGACAAATGATCCTTTGAGAGAGAGCCCAGGCCCCCTTACTCCATCTCAGCTCTGGGTTCAGTCCACAGCACAATAGTGGAACACACCCAGGGTGCCAGAGCCCATCCAAGCAGGGCCTGTGGGACGGAGTGATCAGAGAAAGATTCAGTCCCATCCTGGGGTTGCTTATGATCTGGTTGGGTTGACAAATAGCTATTTCTCCCAGCTGTTCCAGGTTTGGCTCCAACCCCAGGGCTCCTGAAGGGCATTTAGCAGTAGCTAAACCCAGAGGTCGAGCAGCTGAGTACCACATTTTCTTCCTTTTGGCAGGAGCCAGGCAGTGCCCACACGGGAGCCCACATCTCAATGCAAACAAGAGATCTGATGCATCCCTGACAACTCATTTTCTCAACCTTCGTTCTAGGGTGGGGGTGGGGTAACCTCCAGCTGCCATATTGCAGCCTCAACCCCTGATGCACCATCAATTAAAAACAGCAATAATTATGCATGGGAAAAAGCCACAGATAATAGGCTTCCATTAGATTAAGTAGTTATATGAATAAAAAATAAATAAAACCTATACTTGGGCTAATTAAACCCACTCACCATCTGATTAAGATGTGTTGTGAGACCATGGAAAAGTACCAACCACTAACTGTAAGTAATCCGGCACAGATGGGAATTAATAGTATCTTCCCTGGCTTAGAGATAATGGATCTCCATAGACGTTAATCAGAATCATTAATAAGCAACAACAGGATGGACAGTACCAAACAGCTGGTGCCTGATGTTGGGGTCAGGGCAGGCCACGCTCCTGATAAAAACAGCTACTCTATTCCACTCTATCTGCTGAGGTGAGAGCCCCAGGAGGCATTGATGTGCTGACCATGAGATCCCAGCAGATTGTCGGTTGTCTTTCGATTCTAGATCCTCTAGTCTGGGCTCAAAATGGCTGAAAAGGTATTGTGACCCAAATGAGAGAGGGTGGCATCAGACTCCAGAGCTCTGCACTTGATGCAGGCTTAATTTAGAGTCAGTTCTTGGGACTCTGGGAAGGTTTGGCTTATACCCATTAATGACAGCCGCCCTCTCTTGTGGGTGTGGTTTGGGTTGCCATGGGAACCAGTGTTTTATTTGGCAGAGCCATCTGGACATGGCCCCCAAGGGGTTTGGTTGACTTATTTCAAGGCTACTGTTTTGGAGGTTGAGAATCAACATCCCAAATCTTCACACCTAGAAAAAGCACCTGGGGGAAATGACTTTGGGGACAAAGATGCCTGTCTTTCCCAGGGAGTGACATGGCAGCAGAGAGAGAGGACAGCCTGGGGTCTCTCAGCCAATGTGTGCTGCTTGCTTCTGGCTCTGTCCTTCGGAGCAGCTGTGAGGAGAGTACCAGCGCCCTGCCTTCTAATTACTGCTAATTAGGTAAATGCTGAGAAGTCTCTCTCTTCCTTCCCTCCCTCCCCAAGCCCCCCAGAAGGCAACTGAGTAGCACATGGAGAGGTCAAAAGGAGACGTTTCCTAATGGGGGCAGGCAGAAGTGACATGGCATGCATACCAAGCAGCTGCTGACCAGGGAAAGCAGAGGACACAGGGCATCCAGGCTGGGGGAGAGCAACTGTCTTCTAGAGAGGCATGGACGGAGGAGAGGGAGGTATGTGTGGGAGTGTCTGAGGGAGCACTGGGATCAAGGCGCTTTCCCAGCCTGGGTTCCAACCTCCCTCCTCTTGGAACAGCAGGGGCAGCTGGGTAAGAAGGGGCCTTCTGGAGTATAACTCCTAGTTCAGAGTCCTTGAGCACCCATCTTATCTCATCACAGATCTGGTTCTTCAGGAAGTCTTTACCGTCGGGGAGGAGGCTTGGCTTGTGCGATCCCTTGAGTAGCTCATATATTCAAATGTACAATGAACCGGGTATTAGGAGCAGTCAGGCATTGGTGCTCGTGATTTGATATTTGAGGTAGTAAGTTGGTTTCAGGTTTTTGTTTTGTCTTCTTTTTTTTCCCTCCATGGCATCACTCATTCCCCGTAGAGCAGTGGTTCTCAGCCTTCCCAAGGCTGCAACCCTCTCATATGGCTCCTCACGCTGTGGGGACCCCCAACCGTAAAATTATTTTCATTACTACTTCCTAACTGTAAATTTGCTGCTGTTATGAATCTTAATGTAAATATTTGGGGAGACAGAAGTTTGCCAAAGGGGTCTTGACCCCTAAGTTGAGAACCACTGCCCTAGAGCTTAGTAAAGCTGGGAGATAAAGGGAAGGATTTTCCCATTTTCCAGACTGGGGGGAAAAAAAAACCAAGGACAAAAAAGGGAAATGACATGTGTCTGTTCATTTTGACTTTAAGGTCAAGGGGAAAAAAACAGTACTTGAAGCTCTAGGCAATTTATTAAGAGTCAAAGTAGTTCAGAAAAAGACTGCATTGGCTTTAAGTTATAAGCAGAAAGCAAATTTATTTGCAAAAAAAACCAAACAAAAAACCCAAACAAATAGTACAGAGGCATTTAAAGTGATTAAAATAAACAAATTCTGTGTCATCAGTAAGGTCCCAGTAATTATTCTCTAAAACAAATTTTTATGAAACAAAATTAGGTGAAGAATACATTTGTCTTATAGTTTTCCTCAATTAAAAGTGGACTCTCCTGTTGAACCACCCCAGTATTCTTTCATTTGCTATTCTCTTAAAAGTCTTTCCTTTTATCTTACTTGTTACTATCGTGTGTACTTTTGAGACAGAGTGTCTCCCATTGTTTCTTGCCACTTGGGTTTTCTGATTCTAGTCCAAGGCCAACTACAGCACAGCACACACCAATACTGGACTTTATAGCCAAGACTGAGAGCGTGCATACAGCACTGGCCAGCTGCTGAGGGCCAGGCTTCCTGTGTGCTCTGTGTCCACACTGTTCCCTGAGCCTATAACAACTCCTTGGTAAGGGCAACGACCCATTCCTGCCACAGATGGGAAAACCAAATCACAGAGAACTGATAAGTGGTCATGGGTCATACTTTTAAAAAAAACAGTTAGCATTGGGGTTCCAAGCAGTTTCTTTGTAGAATTTTAATTTTTTATCTCCTCCCTCCTCCTCCTCCCTTTCCTTCCCCTCTTCTTCTTTCTTCTCCTCCTCCTCTCCCTCCCCCCTCCTCCTCCATTTTTAAAGATAGGGTCTTATGTAGCCCAGACTGGCCTTGAACTCACTACAAACCTAAGGATCCTCCTGCCTTCCGATCCTCCTGCCTCCCCCTCCCTAGTACTGAGGTGACAGGCATGTATCACCATGGCCAGTTTTGTGCCTTGTTCACCTTCTTGGTCTTCCATGCCAGTCTTTGTGAGGTGCTCATTTAATTCTTACACCCGCCCTGGATCAAATGCCAATGGTATCATCGATCATGCGGCGACCTAACCAATGAACCAAGCTCACAAATATGGCATCTCTTTTCTTAGATTTCTAAGTCCATATGATCTACCCAGACACCAAATGAATAAACCAGTGGCCCCATTGGTGCCCCCACTTGAGTCCTAGAGATAATAATAGGACTAACACTACCCTATGTCCAGGTGGTTGTTGAAGGCTCACTGTACCAGAGGCTTTTATCCAAGTCCTTTCCTTCCTTCCCTCCTTCCCTCCTTCCTTCCTTCCTTCCTTCCCTCCCTCCTTCCCTGCCCTGTCCTCCCTACCCTTCCCTTTCCCTAACTCTCCCCCCCCCAACTTCTTTCTTTGGGTGTATGTCCATCTGTGTGCAGGACTTTGAAGAGGTACAGGTAAGGCAGAGGTCAACTTCTGGTGTTGCTCTGAGGGCGCTCTCTACCTTGTTTTCACAGAGCAGGGTCTCTGTGGCTTACTGAGTGGGCTAAGCTGGTTGCCTATCAAGTTTTAGGAATTCACCTGTCTCTGTCTCTCCAGCAGTGGGATTTTAAGAGCAGAGTATGCTGCTGGGCTCTTTCTGAAGGTACTGAAGACTTAACTCAGGTCCTCATGCTTGCGCTTAATTAACTGAGCCAGCTTCCCAGACATTTTTTTTCTTCTTCATCCCTTCAGAAATGCTTTGGATATATAGACCAGGCTAGCTTTGAACTCATGATCTTCTTGTCTCAGCCACTCCAGTGCTGGGATCAGATATGCAGCTTCCACCTCTCTCTTTAGTTTGTCATTGTACTAACCTTTTGGTGGGAGGATTGTCAGAGGTGGAGAACCCAAGTGTCAGAGACTTAAACACGTCTCCTCAGGTCACACAGCTCTGAAGACAAAGAGCCAGACCTTTTGATGCTGGACAGTTTCTGTCCAGCCTGTGGATGTTTTCCAGACTGGCTAGGGCATTGGTGTCTTCTTTCTTTACCAAGCTCCAGCTGCCTGCCTGGGCAGGAGTAGTCAGTCTGTGGCTGCAGCCTCGTCTATTTCAGAAGAATAATGGTTCCTGTCACAGATTCAATCTGCTCCAAATGCTCCTGGAAGTGCGGCCCCCAGGCTACTCATGCTGATGGGCCGGCTGGCTGGAGAGGGTGCCAGGGTCTGAGCATCTCGCTGACCCTGTTGAACTCTTAGAGCATTTGGGATGCATCTCTTGACATTCTGATTTGCCCTGTGTCCCCGTTAGTTTTCAGGTGCCCCCTAGGCTGTAGGCACTGCTGAGGATCCCACAGCCTTCCGCCAAGAAAGTGCAAATACTAGCTGCTCACTAAATGAGTCCTCGGGGACTATATGGAATTCTGCACTAGGCTTACCTGGCAGAAACTACACCTGATAAACATACGTCACAATTAGTTGCATTTGTGGTCAACTAATATCCTCCCACATCTTAGCTTGTCCAGACAAAGAGACCCCTTTACACTGGCCTTCTTTGTAGACGATAGGCAGAAGCTCGCCCACTTCTCTTCACCTCCCACTGGAGAACTGCCAAGGATAGATACGAGGAGGGCCCACTAAGAGTTCAAGGTTCTGGGCAAGGATGCTGCTGTCGTGTTGGTTCTTCAGCAGCCTCATGGGTGAGAGGGCACGGGACACACAAAAGCAGGGCAGCCTAGAAATGCGAAGCTTGCAGGTCAACACACAGCTGTGCTTTTGTGCATGTTAAGGAATAAAAATGTGTGCACATGTGTATTGTGTATCTCCTAGACACTGTTCTGTGAGACGGCAGTCAGGTGACTTGTCAATTACTGTACTGGGAAAGGTGTGTGTGTGTGTGTGTGTGTGTGTGTGTGTGGGGTCTGGAACTAATTTCACTGGGATGTGCTTCTTTGGCTGTGGAAACGGGCCGTCCACAAAGGCTTCCATAGAAAGCTTCAGGGACTCTCAGCCTCATTCTATCTAATTAGCAGAATTTCTCTCTGCCCCAATCTAGTCAGGTACACACCCACCAATTTGAAAAACTAAAATATTTTCTCTGGAGTCTGTTTCCCCCACAGACAGTGGTAGGGTACCTTGACACACAGGATAGCCTATATGACCACCAAGAATGGATGACCTTGACCTGACTGCAGCCCATAATCTGTCACTGGCTAGTGTGACTTTGGGAAACCTCAAGGACCTTTCTGAAACTGGGCCACCAGATAGCAGCCTCTCCTCCTCAGGTTGCTGTGGGGAATGTGAGTGCATCACTGGCTGAAAGGTCAGGCCTTTCCTTCTCACTGTCCCTTCTCTGCAGAGGAAGGGAGGGACTGGAGTACATATAACCTGAATTATCCTAGCCTCTCTTTCAACTAGTGTCACGGAGCCCCTGTGCTTGCAAGTTCAGATAGCATGAAGTCATGCAGGCACACAGGCTCTGGGAAAGGATGCCTCTGTACTCCAGGCATGCAGTGCTCCAAATGTGCTTAACTTCATCCCCACGCCTGGCTCCCCTTCTGGTCTCATTCTCTCTCCCTTAGAAGATCGTCTCTCCACCAAGCCAAAGGGGCCCAAAGAGTAATGAGTGCTTACCGCAGCTCCACACCTTCATAAGACCTCAGGCCACTGAGTGGATATACTTTTTAATGTTTATATTGTGGCACAAAATATACAGCATAATATATTCCATCCTGACTCTTTCATGTGGTCTTTTTAATGGTGGTGAGAACATTCATTGTGTTGGATGTCCATCACCACCATGTACTCATCTGCAGAACATTGTTATTCTTCAAACAGAAGCTGTGTCTTCATTAGGCACAGCTTCTCCACTTCTGCCTCCAGTTCTGTGGACTTTCTACTCTGTCTCTATGAATTTGTCTACTGTAGATACCTTAGGTGTGTAGCATCTCACAATTTATTCATCTGTGTCTGGCTTATTTTCTCCCCGTCCATCCCTGCCACTGGTGTTCTTTTTGTAAGACTGAAGAGTATTCCTTTGTATTGCATTAGTTACTATTCTTGTTGCTGTGATCAATGGAACCACAAGAAGCAACTTAAGGGAAGACAGCTTTAACTGACTTATGGCTCAAGGGGATACAGTCCATGATAGCAGGTTTATAGTGTATAGTATCAGGAGTGTGAGGATTCTGGTCACCTTGCATCATCAATCAGGAATCAAAGATAAGACAGGACGTGGGACCACAAATAAAATCTCAAGGCCCCATGCTCTTGAGCCCACCTTCCACAAGGAAGACTCCACTTCCTAAAGAGTTTACAACCTTCTAAAAATGGCAACATCAGCTGGGAACCATGTGTTCAAATCTGTAAGCATATTGGGGGACAGTTCACATTCAGACTTGCCATGCCTTATCTAGCCACTTAAGCTCAGTGGTGGTGCAACGTTCTTCTGTTTCCATTTGCACATAGCCAGTTGCTCGTCTGTTCATGTGCTAACGGATTCAGCGAGGCACACATAACTTGTAATAGCAGACTACGTCCTGAGAAAAGCTTTGCAGGAGAATGACATCCTTGTTCTAAAAAGTCTTTCAGATCCAACTAAATGTGATGTGTGCATTTGTATCTATGGATGTGTTCATGCGTGTGTGTGTGTGTGTGTGTGTGTGTGTGTGTGTGAGAGAGAGAGAGAGAGAGAGAGAGAGAGAGAGAATGCACAAGTGTATATGTTGAGGCCAGATGTCAACATTGAATGTTTTCCTCAGTTGATTCTCTACCTTATTTTTGAGAAATGGTCTCTCATTGAACTTAGAGCTCACTGATCGGTTGGATTGGCTGGCCAGTGAATGCCAGCTATCTGCCTGTCTCCGTTTCTCCATCACTTGGATTGTAGATGTATGCAGCCTCTACTGGCTTTTTGCAAGGATTCTGGGGATCTGAACTTGGGTCCTCATGCATGCATGGCAAGCATGTTGCTTATATTGATCCACTTCCCCTCCTACCTCTCACCCCCAGCTTATATGTAAATTAGGGCCAGAGAGAGCAGGATAGAGGGGAGGGGTTGTGCTTCTCTGGTGGAAGGGATGGATGCATATAGGGAAAGGCTTTGCAGAGGGAGCAACAGCTGAACCATCCCTTGACATATATGGAGGCATCCGGTTATCCAACAGTTCCAAGAAGGCCCTTCCAGGCAGAGAAGCAACCTGTGTGGATAAAAGGTGGATGTACCCCGGCAATGGTAGTGACTGGGGGACTGGCAGGCTTGAACCACAGAGAGAGAAGAGGATCCAAGGTCAGGAGGTCCAGATTGGGTCAAGGGAATCAGGGTGGAGTAAAGCCGTATCTGGAAAATATTCAGAGAATGATGAACACTAATGTACACTGAGTATTTTCCTCCATGGGATAACATGCCATTTCAGCAATCAAGGGAGACAAAATGATGGTCAGGTGTCTTCCTCAGGGTTTCTATTGCTGTGATGAAACACTATGACCAAGAAGCAAATTGGGGAGGAAAGGGTTTATTTGGCTTATAATTCCACACCACTGTTCATCATAAAGGAAATCAGGATATGAACTCAAATTGGAACCGGGAGGAACAGGCAGGAATCTGGAGGCAGGAGCTGATGCAGAGGCCATGGAGGGATGCTGCTTACTGCTTTGATCACATGTCTTGTTCAGCCTGCTTTCTTATGGAACCTAGGACCACCAGCCTAGGGATAGCACCACCCTTAATGGGCTGTACCTTCCTTCACCAACCACTAATTAAGAAAATGCCCTACAGCTGGATCTTATGGAGGCATTTTCTCAGCTGGAATTTCCATCTTTCAGATGACTCTAGCTTGTATCAAGTTGACATAAAACTACCCAGGAGCAGGGTATCTCCTGTGACCAGTGACAAGGCAAAGACAAGGGGTCCTGGCTTTTGGAGAATTAACCTCATGTTAGCTTGGGCCTACATGAAATCTGAGAGATGCTGACTGTATGGTATTCCCAAGGGGAGGAGTGCCAAAGATGAGATACTAGATAGCTAAGAAGAGCCACCCAGTCACATGGTTGAAAAGTCAGGAGCTCTGGCCAATTAAGGCCACAGTCGCTAAGACATTCAGGAAAAGAGAAAATGGGGACCTCATTGAAACCCTGTGACACTGAACAGCAAGAGGCAGCCTGCCACTAAAAGAAGGGAAGACTTCTGTTGAGGCATGACTCTTGACTCTGGTCCTGTTTTGTCACTGATGAGCTATTTCACATGCCCCAAATTGCTGGAGCTCTCTGAGCCCTTTTCTACATCAGTAAGATAAGGATGGCAAGACCTACTTTGCTTATTTTAGATTAGGAGTGCAGGAGTGGTCCCAATAAGGGAGAGGGTATCTGTTATAACAGCCAGGAGGCTGGCATGGTGAGTGCTGACATGGTCGTGGGTGGGAAGTGATGGGTAGGGATAGTCTGCAAAGTGAGAGTCAGGGAGGAAGGGGTGGGAAAGGAAAGGAGTGGAGACAGGACACACACACAGAGAGAGAGAGGGGGGGGGGAGAGAATATGAATGAATCATTTACCTTAGTCCTGGAGTTTTGATAGCAGAGATATTTATTCCCAGATTGCCCTGGGATGTGTTTGTGATAGGTGGATCCTGGACTGAAGTCCCATAAAAGGTAACAGCAATGTTCTCATGTGATTGTCTCACACCTGGGACAGATGCAGTTGAGGGCACTAAGAGCTGGTACAGGCAGGTGGCTCCTGGAGGCAGAACCCTAACGGATTCTGGAATGTCAGGTCCCAAAGAAACCCGGGCAAGGTTCACTCAGAACCTGTGGTTCCTCCCATCTCTTCTCACCCTGCTCACCCCACCCCTTACTCTAAACCTCTCCAGCCCCTGCTTCTGATTTCTATATAATCCAGCCATTTAGGCCAAGTATACTCTGGCCTCGTGCCTCTCTTCCCCTCCCCTCCCCTCCCCTCTTCCTCTCTTGCTCTTCCAGCAACCCTTACTTATCTCATGGCCCACTTCAGTCTGGACCTTCCCAGATGCCTCTGGCTGTTCTCTCCTTCATATCCACAATAAAAAACCCCTCAACCATACCTCGGAGCCATCGTGACCTCATTTTCACTCAAGGAAAGAGCATACAAGACCGAGTCCTGGTCTGGTTCTCACTGACAGTAGAATCAGCACTCATCTGGGACCGAGAAACAGTCACTTCCGGTTTTGCGTTCTCCGTGTAGGCAGCACATGATCATATCCTTCCCGTAGTTGTTCCTACCAACTCTGAGTCTGGGAGCCACCCATTCACCCAAGGCACTTGGCTGTTTGCAGCCTCAGCTGCCCAGCATGCCTGTAAAAGCTAAAAATGCGTTATAAAACTGCCGTAAGGTTTTATGAGCCCTCTTTCCTAGGGACCCATCTTGGTGCAGTGAATCACACCAGCCACAAAGAACAGTGCTCTGAGTGCGGGGTTGGGGTGGGGGGTTGGAGTAAAGGAGCAGATAGGTGAGGAGCGAAACTGCATGGGGGTTGGTCAGAGGAACAGCAGGAGCATGTAGCCTCAAAAGGGCTAGGGGATGAGTGACCTTGACCGACTCCCCTCCATCTTGGTGGCCCTTTGGTTTGGGCCCAGAGATGGGAATAAAGACGAGGAGTGAAAAAGATCGAGATAAGGAAACTTAGGACAAAAGTCAAGGTCAAAGGAAGCTATCTGGCTGCCTTCATTCTCCAATGCTGTAACTAAGGCAGGCTGCTTAATGAGTTCTAACTCCGTTGTCTGTAAATGGGCATGAAGAAAGGATTATACTGAGTTGTTGAAAAAAGACAAAGATGTAAAGTGCTTGCTGACATATCTGAAGCATGGTGCTCAGTGTTATCACAGTGGGGGATTATGGCAGCTGAATGTGATAGCGTCTGGCTCTAATCCCAGAATTTGAAAGGCTGAGACAGGAAGGTCTTGCGTTCTAGGTCATCCTGAGCTAGCTAGCAAGACCTTGTCTCAACAGAACAGAACAAATTAAAACAGAACTCTTAATTTTTCTCTCAATAATGATTCTTTTGATAATTTAAGTTTTGGTAACAGTCTAAAATGAGTTTTGGTACAGTGACCAGTAATGAGGCTCAATATATATTTTCTGGATACATAAGTGAACAACTGTATAATATGAAAGTGTTTAAGAAAGTATAGAGAGAAGAGAAGAGAATCCTAGCTTGAATGTCATTTCCATAAAACCAATTTTGCATGTTCCACCTCCATTTTCTTCATCACAAACTGATGGTTCTAAGTCACTTCATACTCATGGCTTCTCTCAGTCTCTTATTTGAATACTCACACTTCATTACTTAATTCATGCCTTTACCTCCTGTGATGGTTTCAATTTGAGTGACCCCCCCCCCATAGGTTCGTAGATTTGAATGCTTGATCCCTACTTTATGGAACTGTCTAGGAAGGATTAGGAGGTGTGGCCTTGTTAAAGGGGGTGTATCACTAGGGGAGGGCTTTGAGGTTGCAAAAACCTGAACCATCCCCAGTTAACTTGGTCTGTCTGTCTGTCTGTCTGGTGCTTGTGGATCAGTTATCGCTATAGAACCATGCTTGCTTGTGTGCTGCCATGTTCCTCATCATTCTATTCAATAAATATTAGCGCTCTGGAACAGTGAGTCCCCAAATTAAATGTTTTCTCTTTCTTTGTTTTTTTCTTCCTTCTTTCCTTCCTTCCTTCTCCCCCCACCCCTTTCTTTCTCTTCTTTCTTTTTTGAGACAGGATCTCTCTATCTCTCTATGCAGTTCTGACTGTTCTGGAACTCACTATGTAGACCAGGCTAGCCTCAAACTCAGAGATCTGTGTACCTTTGCCTCCTGAGTGACTTAATTAAAGGCATGTGTCACCATGCCCGGCCTAAATGTTTTCTTTTCTGTGTTGCCTTGGCCGTGATTTTTTATCACAGCAATAAAAATGTTAAGTAGATACCTACCTAGTGTCTGCTGTGTACTACTGGTGTTCTAGGTACTGAAGAGGATACACAAAACTCTCACATAATGTGCTTGCTTTCTAGAAAGTACCATAGTGGTGATACATACACACAAAGCCATGATGAATAACCAGACTGCACACTCAACCAAATGTGACCGCGTGCTATGCAAGATGAGGAGGCGGAGCAAGGGGGCTGGAAATCATGACCTCCCTCCCCAGCTTCCTGATCTGCAGCCATGCTTACCCTGCCTGGTGCTCCTCCTTTCCCATGCCTTTCCTGCCATGATGGACTCTCATCAGTCCAGAAAACTAGTCCCTAATGAGCCCATTTCCCCCTTAGTTACTTTTGTCAGGGTATTTTATCACAACAACAAAAAGGTGATCAATACACTGTCTACCCTGACTTGTACCTCTCTCTCTTCCTGTCTCCAGCTCCTCTCCATATATCTAACCCATAGCTCCCCCTCCATGATAACAGACAGGTTGGAGAGGAAGCTTCTCTTTCACTTTAATAACTTAAATGGTATCAGTTTCTCCTCAGTCGGTTCAGCTGGGAAGATGAAAGGGTAGCTACCAATCTTAACGCATTAGAAATGCAAGAAAAAGGGAGCTGGAGAGATGGCTCAGTGGTTCAGAGCACTGGCTGCTCCTCCAGAGGTCCTGAGTTCAATTCCCAGCAAGCACATGGTGGCTCACAACCATCTGTAATGGGATTTGATGCCTTCTTCTGGTGTGTCTGAAGACAGCTACAGAGTACTCACATAAAATAAATAAATCTTAAAAAAAAAAAAAAAAAGAAATGCAAGAAAAGAAGCAGAAGACAAAGGAGTCAAAGGTCAGGGCTGCCAGGGGCTATCTCCAGGCCAAGTGATAGAGTAGCATGTACTGAGTTCATGTGGTGGTGGACCTGGGAGTCAGGATGCCTGCCTACATAATTACTTCATCTTTCTATCGCTGGCATGCTGTGCAGTCTTGCTCACATGGTCCTGGAGTGTTGAACTGAGAGATTCTAATATTCTGCAAATCTAGTGCACATTCATGTATCATTTCTACAAGGCCATACACTCCTCAACGACTGAATCTGATTCGTCTTTGCATTTCCAGCACAGGGATAGTGTTTCAGAGTAAGTAGAGGGCTTGGGTCTTAAGGAGTTAACTTCCTGTCTAGGGCCTTGTCAAGGAAGCTCCTGTCAAGAGATAGCCCTAAGTTCTACTCTTGTCCCCCACACTCTGCTTGACTGGGCATTGACCTCTTCTGCTCAAGGGACTTCCCATTAAAGAGAGTCTGGTGGGAAAAAGTCAGTTTGTTTACTTTTCCTTAACTCGTCTCCAGTGGGCTTGGGATGCAGGAGGAAGGAGGGTAGAACCTTGTTTGAGGAGTGAAGAGGCCCAGCAAGCCTCTACTCTTTTGAGTGATGCTCACTGACAATCAGATGGCTCCAGTCTTCCTCACATAGTTTCAGTTCACAGCTCTGTGATCACAAACGCCTTTGGTTCCCAGTCCTGGGAGTCTCTGGCCCTGGGTTGCTCCCACCTGGGGCCCAGCTGCTGTAATGAAGGGAACCTATGTCTGTGCATGTGTCTCCAGTCGCCTCAAGAATGAGCTCTGCTGTCTGCACAAGGCCAGTAATCTCCCCCATATTGATCTGTGGATGGTAATTCTGAAGCAGCCATCGCTGCTTTACCGGAGAGCACACGGTGAGGACAGGGTGATTGTGGGTCAATGGCTCCGACTGCCAAAGAGTGCCTGTGAGCTGCTGAGGTCCTCAGCCTTGCAGGGCACAAGCAGGATTCAAGGAGATGGGGCTTCTCTGCCTCCCCTAGCTGTGGGAACCTAGGGTGAGGGGAAAGGACCACAGTCTCTTTCCCAATCCTGATTAGTTGATGAGGCAGAACAGGAAGTGCTGTGGACTCTGTTTCCAAGGCCTTCTGATGGCTTTTACATTAATGAATTGAGGTGTTATTTCTGACCCCAAAGTGACATTTCAGTGTGGGGTACCAAGTGAAGTGCCTTCCCGTGGGAAAATAGCTCCAGATGACTGGGCCACATTCAAGCGGAAAGAAAGTCTGGCTGTGCTAGCGAGCTACCCAGACCCTGCAGATTAAGAAAAGCATGTACCAGTCTCAGCACCGCCATTTCTGTTGCACCGGCCCTGTGTAGAAACATCCTTCAAGCCCTGGATCCTTTCCCCTAGAAAAGCCTACAGCATTACTATGGCAGTCTCAGACAGTAGGTTCCTGGGAGATATCCCAAGATTTTAAGTCTTCATTTTCTGGGTCTTGGTTAAGTCTTTCAAAGAGATAGAGACAGAGCCAGGATAGGTAAGACAATGAGAGAAAACAACTGGGACCGTGTTTTACATCCTAAGGCACTAATAAAAGTTAGCTGATGTTATTGGGCCATATTTCTGCAGCTATCAGTTAGTAGTGCCTCAAATCAAGATGTTCATTCAAAGCAAACAGGTTTTTTCTCTCTCCAAACTTACTTTTTAATTGGAAACAGAGGAGACTCTTACCACAAGGTAAGAGTTTAGAAGGGATGGATGTTTGCCCAGGCACCCCAATGAGCCTTCTTGTCATGACCCCTATTCTTACCCATCCTGCCAGCTCCTAAGCCCACTTACAAGAGACCTAACCTCTAAGGAACTCACATGTAAACCTGGAAGCTAGTGCTTGAATTAACTGATCACTTAAACCCTTTGAACTCTGGGTTACAGAAGTCCCAAGAACCTTCATTTGCTGCTTCGTTCTCCCTAGCCCTGTCTATCTCACCCTGCCCCAAACAGCTGCTTCTCTGGGCACATGCTTTAACGTACTTGGCCCCTCACTTTGCTACCCGCCCTCCCTCCACACTTCAAGCTCTGTTTCTCATCTCTGGTCCCTCCAAGTTTTGACAGGAAAGACCTGTCTCTGCTCTAAGAGCCGCCCTGAGACTTCTATAAGTGGCTGGGAGGAGGGAAAGATCTCATTTATTTTTGGTACCAGAGATAATCAGATAATTGTGCAATTAGCAGTAATTTTATCCCTCCTGTAATTTTGCAACTAGAGCCCCCTTAAAAAAAAATAAAAGGGATTTCTTTTCCCTCATGTTGTTGTTGTTTTGTCTGGAGTGTCACAAGAAATTTGGTCGGACACCCACGCGCGGTGGTGAGGGGGAAGGGAAAGATGGTGGAGGCAGAACTCCTGGGGGAGAGGATCTGCTAAGCGGACAGCTCTGTCAGGCTCCTCTGCCAAGCACTGGCGGTTTGAGGGGAATATGCGGGCGCAGGCTGCTCTAGCCTTAAGAGATCTGCTTCCCAGGCTGTTCCACCTCCTTTTCCCTGAGCCACTGGAGAAGGAGTCATGGCAGGAGGCACCAGAGGCTGAGAGGGTGTATCTGACTCCTAGGGGAACCCAGTAGGAGAGAGTCCTCCCTGTCATCTGTGGTAGCCAGGGAACGGGGGCCACGTTCCGGGACCTAAGCGCATTGCTCAGTTCCCCAGGTCTTGGATCCAGCCTCACTTCCCACTCCTTTCCCCCACGCCACACCGGCTGTGGCACAAAAGGGACAAACACCCTCAAGATCCTATGCCAGATAATTACCAAGCAAATTCCCTTCAATTTCCTGCCCTCACCCCCACCCCCACCCTCGGGCAGTGCCTGCTGCGCGTTCCCTGATTCGGCCCCGGCTGTGCAATCAACGCCAGGTAAACCTGCGGGGACCCGTAATTGCTCTGGAGTTGCCTAGGACTTTGCGAGGAAAGCGGGCGCGTGAACTTCTCCCGCCCGGTGCGCGCGCACGCGCCTTGCCCCTCCCCCTCCCCCGCCCAGGGCGGGAAGCGGAGGACAGGAGGAAGCTGGGTAAGTTGGGAGCCAGGTGGAGATAGAGACCCGACTCCCAGACGCCAGATCGCTGCTCTGCCCTAATGGAGCTGGGGTGGAGAAAGCTCAGAGAAGGCAGAAAGAGGGAAGCTTAGGTGATTTGAGTCGGGAAAAGGAACCACCTTGCCCTGCCCAGGGGACAGGGGCCTTGGGGGCCATGGGATCTTCCTGTCCCTTCCCTTCGGTGCAATGTCGCCTCATTGATGAGCCTTGTCATCATCCTTCAAGTGTAATTTTTTTAAATTGCAAAAATCTTACAGAGCTATTAACCTCAAAAGAGTTTAACATATGGCAGCCCGAGTCTCCCTCTTACCCTAATTATAAGGCTTGCAGTAATGGGGCTGTCTTTTAAGTTACAGCTGCTGCGCTTTTGGCTTTCGCTAACATTACATCCTATTAAAGAGCTACATTAAATGCATGCAAATTGCCGGAGCCACCGCACTCTTCCGACCAATGAGGGGGACGGATTTCAGCCTAGGCGGCGATAGCAGGGTCAGACTCACCCTGCTGCGAGCACCATATGATCTATCAATCAAACTCCTCTCATTAATTAACTAATTCATTAAATATCTTTATATATGAAGGCCCGTCCAGGCGGAACATTGTGTTGACAGGGACGTCCCGTCAGCACTTAGCTCTGCGTTCTCCTCCCCTCCCTTCCGGCACTAAATACTTGGTGACTAAGAGAGGTCAACTTCGCAGTGTGAGTGGGCATCGGAGCACCTACTGTTCGGCTCCGCGGTGTGTCCCTCTTGGGTCTCCTCCGAGTGACCCCTATCTGTCCGGCTGTCTCCCAGTGCACCCGTCCTTTTGCCACTAGGGCGTCTTTTGCCTCCACTCTCGTGGCAGCCCCTAGAGGGCAGGACTCTGAAAGATCTGATTCAGTTTTACTCCAGGGTCTAGGCCCTGGCAGCTGCTTTCCCGAGTATGTTTTCCCCTCTAGCGCTTCAGTACCACGGGGACCTTTCTCCCATTGGCCTTCTGGAAGCCAACAACAAGACGATGTGGTCCTTTAGCAGATGATGGCAGGCTCCTTACTGGAGAAGGAACCGACATGATGGTTGGGGGAGAAGAGCGGTTTTTAAAAGTGCAGGTTGTTGCTGAGGGTGGCACAGGCCTGTAACCCCGGCGCTTTGGGGGGAGGAGGGAAGGGAATGGGAGATCTGTAGTTCAAAGCCAGCTGGGGCTATAGGATACTGTTTGAAACTAAAACACACGCAGAGCTGGCCAACAGTGCAGCTACAGTACTCAAACTGAAGCAAACTCTTACGCCAAACGGAAAGAGGCTGGATCATTTTACAGGCAGTAGACATTTTAGAATGGATACTAGTGTGTGTGTGTGTGTGTGTGTGTGGTTACTATCAAACTTTTTTCGTCATACACATATCTTTTTATACGATGGCACAGATGTCCTTTTGTTGGCAGAGACAATATCATATTCAGGTGTGCATGATGTGCTGAGCACTATAGATCACTTCCCCACATGACCTCATTTAATGTAGACAAACAACTGGGTGAGATGGTTGCTTTTACTTCCAGGTAATAGGTAAAGCAAAACAAAATAAAACAAAAAACCCAAACAAACAAACCTGAAGCTCACAATCTCAAGAACAAGGTTGAAGTAACAGCCAGTGGTCAGACTTGGGTTTTCTAGATTCAGAACCAGTGGCTACTGCTAACGCCATTGGAAAATAGAAAAGTCTTGCTCATGAGGTCAGCTGTGTGGGTGGCTGTCTTAGTTATTTTTTCTGTTGCTGCGATAAAACACCATGGCCAAGGCAACTTATGGAAAGCAGGGTTTATTTGGACTATGGTTCCAGAGGTTTAGAGTCCATGCTGCTAAAGCAAAGACAAGGCAGCAGGAATAGGAAGCTGAAGCTTGCATTTTGAACTGCAAGCATAAAGCAGAGAGGGAACTGGAAATGCAGGAAGCTTTAAGGGCGCAAAGCCCACCCTCAGCGGCATACCTCTTCCAACAAAGTTACACTCCCTAAGCCACCAAGTGGGGACCTGAGACAAGGAGGGACGGCTTATTGAAGCTACCACAGCGGTTAGTCATTGGCATCCCTACTTTGACCATATAGTTGCTGTTCTTTGTTTGGCAAGAGCTTGTGCTATCACTGCCTTCTGGCTGGGCTGGTGGGCTTGGGAGTATGGAGCTCATAGCACCTGCTATTATTCTGGCTCCTGACTGGGTTCATAATTGCTTGGAATTAGTTTCTATATAGAATTTCCTGGGTAGACAGGCAACTGCTGTCCCTTCTAGGTATGAGAGAGAGAGAGAGAGAGAGAGAGAGAGAGAGAGAGAGAGAGAGACCCTGTCCATCTTGGATGAAGGAGAAGAAATGGGATAGGTAGCCTCTAGGCCAGGTCCTGTAGAACCTCCTTTTTCTTGCTGCAGCTCCTGTTGGACTTCTGTCCATCAAGTTGGAACAGAAGGGTCTTTGTAGAAATTAGCCTTGGCTCCTACTATTCAGTTCATGCAAGTGCCTCCACTACCCAGTGAAATGCAGTGTGCAGGCCAACATGCAGAGCCTAGGAATTCCTGGGGAAACACATGCCCTTCCTGTTAATGTTGCTTCTCTTCTCCCTACCCCCGTGTCACTATCTCTCCTTCCCTTCTGAGACTTGGGGCTAATGGACTTTGGCCGTTAGCACCTGTGATGTTGGGCACCAACCTCACCATGGGCCTCTATAGCTTCTTCTAGGCCCTTTGATTCCCAAGAATAGTTTTGGAATGGGGCGTGCTGTGATAATGGGGGTTAATGGTAACCCCGGCATCAATTTTCCCTCCCAGAAGAAAATTCTCCAGGCTTAGGCTGCACACACTGTAATAGTGAAAATGGCTCTGGATTTGAAAAATTGGCACGTTGCGATCCAACAAGGCAATTTTTGAATTGTTCCATGCAGCTGTGCACCTCTGGATGCTGTGTGGCTTATTTCTAAAAGCCATGGATGGGAGAGCATTTCCCAGCCAAAACCAGCTCAGACTTAAGGTTTGCTCCTCTCCCACCCTCATTTGTTATTTTGTTCACCTGCCTAAAACCCGTGGAACTCCCTCCTGTCCCTTAGCCAGCCCCACAAGCTGTTGGATAAAGACAACACGCTATGGTTCTCTAGGGAGTTTAATTCTGCAGGCCCGAGGGCAGAGAGCCTGGGGGATGGGTTTCCCGAAGCTCCTGAAGAGCAGAGCCCTCCTCCATAGGCTGCCAGTTATGATCTGAGCAGCTCAGGAATGTTCCTCCCAACCAGGTTTCTCTGACTGGTTTTCAGGACCAGGTCTTTCTTAGATTGACTGATGAGAACCCAAAAGAGAAGGTGTCTTTGTTCATTGTGCAGGATACCTGGTTTTGGTGTGCTGTGTTTGCTCAGCCATGAGAGGAGAACAATTTGTCCTGCTTTAATAAACATTAGAAGGCACGGCAAAGTGTCGTCGAGGATATGTATTTCAAGTAATGGAAGCATTGAATGGGAGCACCCATGAGGCAGCTCGCCCATTACTTAGTAAATGTCCTCGTTGCACAGATGGGGGAATGGAGGTTGCCCAAGGTCACATATCTGGTCAGTGGTTAAGATGGTCATCTCGCTACATGGTGCTGCAAGCCTTTTGGGTAATGACCCAAGTGGCCAGGGAAAGCCATTGTTCAGCTCCTCTGCTTGGATGGCTATAGCTCTCCGTTCCATTTTATTTTCTCCTTCATGAGTTCTATTAACGTGGGTCTTATTTGGTGACTCAAGATGAGACCCACGGAATGTGACAGAGTGGAACAAATGGCTGACCCTGCCCTTGCTGCGGTCCCCTCTAATCCCACTCCCACCAGAGGTCTGGGTGACCTTCAATAGGTCCATACCTTATCCTCTACTCCTCAGGATCAAGTACAGCCTCCTTTGCATGGCCTGTCTGTCATTAAAGAGATGAGTGTGCGTGTTCTCCTAACCCATGTCTAGTCACTTTCCTGGATGACGCCCCATCTCACCGAGCATGACAATGTTATATTTTCTTTCACTAGATACAGCCCGCCTTCATTCACGTTTGTTTTTGTGAAGGTTTTGCCTAGAAAACTCTCTGTGCTTGCCCTTTCTCCTCACTCATTCCTTCCCCTTGTTAGCTTTGGCTCATCGTCAGATATCAGTTTCTCTGGATTTCCTCCTGAAGTCAGAATAGATATCTCGCCCATGGTCTTCAATAAACCTTTTCATTCCTTGCTGCTATTGGCTAACCATGGTCCCTCAAACCACATAGGCTGCAGAGGACAGAGCTAGGTCATGTCTGTGTTCACTGACTTAGGCCAGACCCCTGCAGGCCTCACAACAGGCAGTCTGGGGGTAGATGAATAGACTGTAGGAAAACAATGCCATGGCCACTTTAATAAATAACAACACCGGCATTTGTTGGGAGGCATTTATGTGCCAGGAATTATCTGGAGTTCTTTATGCAAATCGTCTTATTTATACGAGGTCTTCTGTGAATGGAGGGAGATAAAGTGAGCTGAGAGAGCTGGGTTCTAGTCCTGGCTGTCACCAGCTGACTGTGACTTTGGATAGTTACCATGGTTTCGTAGTGTTCAGAATGAAGAGAACAGGAAGCTGATAGGACTTAAAGCCTCTTCCTCCCCAACCCCCCCTTAGGCAGAGAAAAGAATGAAAAGTCAGTAGAGTGAGCCTGGGGGAACCCACATGCAGGATTCAGAGAGCCAACAGTCTGCCTTTCTAGTCTGGAGGCAGGGGAAGAGGGATCTGGCGGAGGCCGGGAAGGGCAGCGGACTGCTCTCTCATGCTGAGGTGGAGCTTCTAAACAGAGGATCTCACTGCTGGCTGAGTCATTAACACTGTTCTCCTCGCTGCCACCTCGGGCATTGTCTGATTTAAGTGTAATAGCTTGTTTGGTGGATTCTGCCTTCTATAGAAATCCCCCCAAGAGTGAAGAGCTGCATTCAGCCGCAAGAGCACAGGCCTTTGTGCACGGATGGCCCAGCCTCTGAGGAATGTGTTTGGAGTTGGTTATCAAAGGGAAGGATAAATTAGAGCATGAGGCTTTCAGAGAGAAAGAGGGGACCCTTTCATAAGCAGGACTAGGCACTTAGGCAGCTGACTTGGGGCTGGGAAGCCCAAGACTGGCCCTCTTGCCTTTTAGCAAGGGCAGTGTTCTAAGCAGGCCTGTCTGTTTGTTGTTTTAACTCAAAACTCCAGCCATGGTCCTGGAGGGCAGAAGGAGGTATGTCAATTAGTGGGCCTATAATATTCCTAACACATTGTCCACCAGTGCCTGGATGTAGTGATTGGATCACTTTCTCCCATCCTCTACCTGCTTTTCCTTTCAGCTTGCACAGGCATCCCCCCCCACCCCCCAATGGTTCTTCTGGTTCTCAAGGGACCTCTACAGTCTTCGGGACACCCTTCAGGAACTTAGACCCTCCTCTCAATCAGTCTTCTTCCTGTTCACCTCTCTCTGGCCTCTCTAGCACGCCCATGCAAAGTAGTTCTCAGGTGTATTGATCAGCCATGAAGATGGGGCTCCCAGGTTGAGCAACTACTGTGGGCAATTACTGTTTTTCATGGACTTGTCTCCTCGTGTTTGGATTCAGGAGCCAATCAGGGCACAGCTATCGGCTGAGTTACAGACAGGGCTGCTGAAGGAACAAATTGTACCGGCTTTTCCCCAGCAGGACTGCCTCACCCTGAATTTCAGAGGGGCTTTTAACCCCTCCCAGAATCTACAGTCTTCCTGCTCATTTTCCTGTTGACAAATTCTTACCACCTGTCCTCCAGATCCAGAAGGAACGTTCTAGGCCCTGAAGACCTAGGTTTTGTTTTGCCTTTTCACAAGCAACCCTTAATACCTCAATTTTAGAAGTGTACTGCTTTCCAGCTGGAGGGAAGCCAAGTGTTAAACCTCATTTTAGGTTACAGGTATTTTAAAGAATTGCCTAAACTGGCAATGTAGCTCAGTTAGTCGAGTGCTTGCCTAGCATTCAGGAGGCTCTGGTTCCATTTCCATTCCCTGGGAGATGGAGGCAGAGAGATAAGTAGTTCAGGATCATCCATGGCTATGGAGTATATCCCTTGGCTACCCGAGTCCCTACTGGAAGTACTTTGCCTCAATGTTGACAAAGCACACCCATGCTTAGAAACACAGTAATTTACCTTCTAGGTTAGAGGGGAGTATGCCACACTCTGAATCTTTGCCCAGACCCAACACTGGATGTATGTTTGAATCATCTGTAAGTTTTTAAACACAATTCTTAAGTCTGAGCCGTATATGTACAGACCAACTTGTTCAGGGTGGAGGTGTGTATCAGTGTATTTTGGTTAGAATACCCTCTGTGGTTTGAATGAAGTGGAAAGTCATTGTCCCAGGGGACTCTTAGGAAACTCCTCTCATTAAGCACCCCAGCTGTGGACAGAGTCTGCATAGGAAGACTAGTGTGTGGGGGTCCAGACTCTAGGAAGGCGCTCAATGCCAGGAGCAGATTTATCATTTTGCCCACTGCGTTTCAAATTCTTCCCTTCTTTTCTCACCCCTTGAGGGGTGCTTCCTTGGTGTTCACTTAAAATAATTTAAGCATACCACAGTGAGGAAGGAGCCTGGCTTCCTTGATGTTCCCATTATTTCAAGGAGCTCAATAAAAATTTCGTTTCGCTGTTCGTTCAATGCAACTTCTGCATAGAGGTCTTATGGTGCAAACCAGACTTCTCTTTTCATCTGGTCACCCCCAGGGAAATTGTGTATTTGAAATTCAAACAATATTTGGGCAAAAAGAATTTCTCATTATATGCGGTGGGGAAGGGCAACGAGAGGAAAGCACTGGGAAATGATTGAGTGACATTTCTATTTGCCAGTTTGACTTCTCCACCAGTGGTAGCCATGGTTTGGGGCTGCCAGAGAACTTCAGCTTCCTGGTGTGGACTAGAAATGCCAGACCCCTGGAAAAATAATTGGAAGGAAGAAAATGTAAGGGGTGAGGGGTGGACTTGAAGAGACCGTATGACCTCAAGCTGATATTGTTGGTAACAGAAAATGCAAGGCAGGCAGAGTTCTGTTTTGTATAACTGGATTTCTAGGCATCTGATAGTTCAAGTTCTAGATGCTCAGGTTGAAGGACACTCAGAAATCATCTAGGTTTATCTCTTTAACACTTTGTTTATCGGGTTCCTGAATGGAGTCACACAGAATGCATTTATTGAGCGCTAGTGATGTTTGGCACATAGTAAAGTGTTGAGGGAACATGGAAGTGGACAGGACCAGACATATTTATTATACACCTGAGTAACATGTTTTCTAGGACCCCAACAGCCCAACTGCGAGGGAGACTGTGATCAGTGCTGTGTAGGAGGAGCTGGGAGGAAGGACATCACATTCAATTTGGAGTCCATTAGGATCCAGATGCTCCCCTGCAATGTCTTCCTAATACAGACAGCTCATGCAAGTATTGTCATTGACAGGTGGTGGTACTGATGCTTAGAGGGGTGACTTTGCATTATCAAGTGATACAGCCACTTGAGGTCACTTATAAGAGCCTGGGGGAAGAATGACTGTAGTAACCTTATGTGTCCCAGATTTTATCAGCAGTGCTTTCCTGGGGAGGCTTAAAAGGGTAAAAACTGGCTTTTGGTGTCACCAGGGGAAGGATCATAGAGAACAAAATTACTAATGCTGGTGGCACTTGGGAGAGAAAATGTGACCCTGGTGGGCTGGGCTGTAAAGTGCTGGAGGAGGTGCTGGAGAATAGGAGGTCAGGACAGGCATTTGGAGGCACAGCATATTTGAAGAGCTTGGAGTTATGGTGGGACAGAGTTGAAAGGACACTCAAATTGTTGCAGGAAAAGCAAGTATCACATCATTGTGAGTCTTAAGAGTAGGAATAAAAATTTGGGGTTTTGGCTCTGCCTTTTCCCAGCTCTGTGACATGGTTAGTGTTAATTGTCAACTTGACAGAGTCTAGAATCACCTGCGAGATGGGACTCTCGGCTTGACTGTGGATGATTGTCTTGTTTTTATTGATGTTAATTGCTGTAGGAAGACCTTCCTGCTGTGGGTGGTGCCATTCCCTCCCTGGCTGGGATCCTGGTGTGTACACCTGGGGAAAGGGAGCTGAGCTGAACATCAGTGTGAGCTAAGTTCCTGCTGCCTCAGCTCCTTCAGTGTGGTGGATGGACTGTGCCCTTGAACTAGGAGTCAGACCTTATATCCTAGGAGAATGATAGGTCTATTTACCGCTGGGGTTGTACGGATTATATAATAAACACTTGTGAAAGTATATTTTAAAAAAGGCCTATCACATAGCCAGCTCTTCATGAAGATGTTGGCTATAGTTTTCTCTGTCAGGTACTTAGTTCCTCATGGTGTATATAGACAGGAGAGAGAGGAGTCTCAGATGTTAGTCTGGAGTCTAGTATAATTGCTTAGACAAGAAGGGCAAGAGGGATTGTCATAAGGCTATTCCTGGAAGATGCAATGTGTATTCCCCAAGACAGAGAAGGGGTAGCAACAGATCAATGAAATGATTCCATCCGAGTCTAGCTTGGTAAATCAGTGAGCCTATTGGGGTCACCTTGTAGGAACCTGGAGGACTCAAAAGCAGCAGTCCTCTGGGCAGCTTACAGGCATCTATTCCACAGAAGATTCTCACCACTGCATGGGCTGCTCACAAAAAGCTGTAACAGCCAAGAGTTCCCTTGGCAACAGCTACGTCACCAAGAAGTCCCACCCCAGCCAACTGTTCACATCTTTCATGGTGGTGATTGGAATCTTGGAGCTGGGAGGAGCTTCAGAAGGATGGTGTGGGCTCCCCACTTCTTCCACAAAGGAAAATTTCAATGATAGGATCTCACTCTGTATCCCTGGCTGTCCTAGAACTCACTCTGGATTCCAGGATGCCTTCAAAGTAGATAGTCTTCCTCCTTAGTCTTCCATGGGCTTAGATTTACAGGCACAAGCTACCATGCCCGGCATGTTAAAGAAATTTTAATAGGCTTCACCTCATGAGAACTCCTGCTGGTGATCATGACTGCCCTTGGGCAATGGTCATGCCAAGACAGGAGGAAATAACTATGATGGCTAAAGAGAAAAAACATCATCGTCACTGTGGTCTACCTGGGGGTGTGGGGTGTCCAAGAAAAACTCAGAGATGGAATCTGTGTTACAGAACTTCTGATTGGTGGTGGATATAGATTCCCATGTTGCCTCAGATAACTATGGGTAAGAAGGACAGCAATGCCTCACAGCGTTGGCACTACTGAGAAAGCTTGCAGGTAAGTGGGGAGCTTGGTTAAGTTTGTGGTGTGCAATGGGAGACAAAGAGGACAGGCAGTGTGTCCTGCAATGGGCTTGCTTCCTGTCCCAGGAAGTCCCATCTCCTAGTACTCCTCCTGAGCCCCCTGCATGACTTCATAGATGGTTCTCAAATGGTCAGGGCATTAGAACCTTGGGTCCCCATCTCAGCAGCGAATGTGTCCTCTTGTTGCCTTGGGGTGGGCTGGGTGGAAGGGAAGGGTAGGCAGAGGGAAAGATTTCAAGCACAGAGGCACTCTAGAGAACAAGAGTCATGTTTCCATCAGAGAACATGCTGAGTTCTGGAGCTGTTAAGGGTCCTATTACCACGACAGTCTTTGGATTGGGGACCCAGTGCCCTTGCAGCTCCCCACCCCTATGGGAGACTAGGTACTCCGTGTATATTCCATTTACTGCTGCTCTGTTTGCTGGCTCCATTGATGCAGCCAACATCACTATGTGGGTGGGTGAGGACTCAGATGGTTACCTGAGTTAATACACATTAGGGATTCAGACAAAGGAGCCTTGCAACCAAAGGGGTGAGTCTTAGAAGAAAATTACCAGCCTGCTGTAAACCAGGCACTCTATGTCTGCAAAGCAGACTCCAGACAGGTTGTAGCTCGTCAAGCTGGGCCTGCCTGGGCTTGGCAGGGGTCCTACAGGAAGACAGAGTCAATTACCCAGAAAGGGTTCCACTTAATGTCCCCTGAAGCTCTCAGTCCCTGCCCTGTCCTCCACAGTCTCACTGGCCTCTGCCAAAGCCCGTCAGCCTGTGCTGCAGTTGGCTGCCTGCCAACTCTGTCTTTGGGCATGTCCAATGCCACCCGTTCCAGGGGGCCAGCCTCCAGCCCTCATCAGCTTCGGAGCTCCCAGTGCTGGCCCTTGGCCAATGGCTTACCATTTTTCCCCTGCAGGCCCAACGGCAGGATCCTTGGGTGGGAGGGGACATCAACAGGTTGCCTTGGTTGGCAGCCAACCTCCTCTGTGGCACAAACATGCTAACATGGTCCTAATCCTTCTCAGTTACCCCTCCCCAACTCGGGGCCATGTGCAGTGACAGTCTTGGGCTTTGGAGTCAGACAGACCTGGGATTGTAGCCTGGTCCAGCCACATAGCACTGTGTGATCAAGCACGTGACTTTAAGCTCTTTGTTCTTGAGTTTCACTGATAGTGAGATGAGAATCACAACAGTACACAGCTCTAAGGATTATTTCGAAGATCAAAGAAGATGGTGGGTGTTCAGCAACACATGTGCCTGGCACATGACCAGTGTTCAGCAGACAGGCTTCTCCTTTGCTCTCTTCTCTTCCTTTCATCCTCTGGCTTCCTCGTTTATCCTGTCTGTCTTCATCAGGAGGTTTGTGGTTTCTGCCTTTTAGATACTGGAATTGGTTGAAAATCTAGCATCTAGCTCAGTCCTACCTACTATTCCTTGCCAAGTTTATTCTACATTTGCAAACCGCACCAAAGAGTTAGTGTGTTTCCCCCACTGGTTAATTCATAGGTTAGGGGCCTTGGGTTCTTTTTGGTCCTAGGAGCTTAAAAGCTGAGTTTTCACATTTCCCAGGTGGTCCCTCCTTGGGCACCCCAACAGCTTTAGTGCACCTCATCTGCCTTAGCCATTTCTGAGATGTTTGTTGTTGACTGTAAAGATCCAGAAGCTGCAGGGGTTTGAGGTGTGTTACTGTTGTGGAATACCAACTTCGGCAGCATCCAAGAGGTGGAGGGCAAACATCGCCATAGTTTAGCCATTAAGGTACTAGGCAAGCATTTATTGGGAGCCAACAGTGTACCTGGAACCTGTGGGAATGTTAATGGGTCATTATAGTAGGGGTGATGGGTGCTATGCTCTGACAGACACGACACATAATAAAGCCACTGACGGAGAGAGTAGAGACTTCTGGGATTTGTTAGGGAGCCAGGTTCTACATCCATAGGTCTTCTCATAGAACTGGAAACATGGAACCCACTTCCCTTCTTATAGCATGAGTTCACTTGTTTTTCCTCTTTGCAAAAATACACAAGAAAAACAAGTTATATAAAGAACCATTCATTTCCTAGCATGGTTTTAGAGGTGTCATTCATTTGGTGCTATTGTTTCTAAGCCTGTACATGAATTGAGGAAGAACACTATGTAGGAGCAGCATGTAGCAGAGGAAGACACTTGCCTCACTGTGGGCAGAAAGTAGAGGCTATGGGGAGTGAGCTTTTGATAGTGGGCTTATCCCTTCTGCTTCAATACACTGGGCCCACAGTGTGTTATATGGTGCTGTCCACTTCAGGGAAAATCTTCTTCCTCAATTGTTCCACACGGCCATCATCTCTAGCAACACTTCTACAGATACTCTAGGAAGCGAGTTTTTCCAGTCTCCTAAGGGTCTCTCAATTCAATCCAGTTGGCAGTCAAGAACCATTCCACCTTCCTCTCGGGAAGGTGTGGATGGAAAGATGGCATCATCTTTTAGTGAGCTTTAGCCACCACAGTGTTTGCCACTGTAGACTCTTAAAGTCCACACCCAAATTTTTTCCCAGGACAGCTGTTTCTGGGGGTCAAGAAGCATCTCTGGCAGAAGGCATTCTCTGGGTGCTCTCAGAAATGTGTTGCTGGCTTCCATATTTCTTTCTTATCATAGAGGTGAGTTGGTGAGGTGGGACTGGTAGATTCTATGAGCAGTGAATGCACCCCAGCCCTGTACTAATTGTGCTAGACAGAGCTGTTTAAATACCACCAGACAGAATATTACTCAAATTAAAATGAGGCCTTAAATGTCATTATTTGTGTCATTATTAATAGCCCCTAATTGTGTTCTCTAATCATCATGAAATTATGTTAGTATTAATATTCACGTCAAAGCTGCCTAGGGAACTTGGAAGATTTTTAAAAAAATTATACCATATGTCAGTTCCCATGAATGTGAAGCAAATCCTGGTGTTAGTGCTTGGCTGGAGATGTCCAACGAGGACTTGGGACAGGACTACTCCTCCTCTCCTTCTCCCAGGCCCCTCCACTTGGCTGAGCCTTCCTGTCATCAGTAGGACCTATTCTTTGGGAAGAGCCTTCACATTCCCGCTATCCTTCTTGCTGGTGAAGGGTTCAGACAGTGTTGGCTATCCCACCCCTTCTGTTCTTTAACACAGAAATATTTGGTTGAGAAAGATGTGGTGGCATACACATGTAATGTTGTCATTTTGGAGACCAAGGCAGGAGCCTAAACCAGTTTCAGGTTAGCCTGGGCTACATGTTTATATCCAACCTCAAACACATAAAGACATGTAGCAACCCTGTCTGACCTCACTCTTCATCTATCCATCGGTCCCACTTCAGTTCCACCTTGACATATTCCGGAATGTTCTCAAACCTTCCTCTACTCAGGAGAGTGTACTCCAAACTTAGCCCAGAAAGACTTTTCGGCAGTGCTGAGGCTCGAAACTGAGGGGCTTCCAGGGCATCTACAGCATCTGCACCCAGGTGGACCCACCTGTCATCAAGGATGACCCAGCGCAGGGAATCATATCCTGTTGTCCTTGTTCCTTCTCTCTTTGCACAACCCACGCTTTTCCTAATGCTAACCTTGCTGGGGTATCTTTGGGGAAAATGGCTAGTCCTAGCGACAGGCTAGGGCTCAATTTGCATGCTTTACTTGCTTGACAGAGGTAGGATCAGCTGAGGTATGCCTCTCCTTGTGTCACATGGGACTCTAGTTCTGTGTCCCCCTTAGACTAGCATGATGTGTAAGACGTAGGGTGGCGGCTATGCTGGTGATATTGCCAATTAGAGCTCCCCTCCCTGTGGGGATGTATAGGGTGAGTGCCCTGAGACACCCGGAGGCATCAGCCTCCTCCTGACATCACTCAGGGCTCCTCTTCAACCTTTCTACAACATTCCTTTAGGCTGCCTGCTCAACGCCTCAGTCATCCACTAATGGAGTCCACGTGACCACGATGTGTCAGACAAATCTGGGGCAAGCGCCTCACTCTCTTCTCGGAGCCCTTGGAATTCTCTGGAACTGAGAATATTCAAATGCCTTTCTTGGTGAAACAGCAGGCTTCCAACTCCCCAAATATTATGACTTGAGTTAAATATAACCCCGAGCATGAAAATAACAGCACAACACACAGAGCAGAGAAGCCATGGAGGGAGCGACAGGCACACACACTGGTATACACATGCACACCCTGATGTGCCACCCTGGGTGTGGCAGAGCACCCTCAGACCCTACAGCCACATGGACAGAAAACCCACAAATCACACAGAAGTCTTAGAGAGTGCTATGCTAGTGAGTTGCTTCTCTGACTTGGTAGGGTATGAAGTCTTCTGGCTTATCTATCTATCTATCTATCTATCTATCTATCTATCTACCTACCTATGTCCTAATCATGGTTTGACTTCCGGGCAGGAGGAGGAGCACAAGCATAAGTTTAAGCTGTAAACTCAGTGGGTCTTTGATGAGTGGAAGGTGTCCTGAAAGTCAGTCTCTCTGAGTTACAAACCCAGTGATTACGGTAATTGTTGGCCCAGGGCTGGATTTGAACCAGTGAACCTAGCCTAGAATCAATGAATAGGCCCTTTTCAGTGCCATCCGCCCCACTGAGTTACCCAGCAACACAACACATGGTTGCTCCTCTCTGCAGCGTGTGGAGCCAAATAACAAACAGCTCAGATGATTCCAAAAGAGCAGATTTATTCATACTGTCTTAGTAATACAGGTACAGTCACTACAGAGTAGTACTTACAGCACTTGTAAAGGCTTCTTAAAAATAACTTCCTTTGCCCCTCATCAGTGAAGTGGGTCAGTTTGCAATTATCCTCCACCATATAGGTGAAGGCATTGTGTCTCAGGACAGGGGTAGCCAAAGGCTTCATGGAGTTGACCCAAGCCTTCTGATTGTTCAGGCAATATTTAGATAGCGTCACCCTGATCCAAGGCAGTTTAGGAATGCTGACAAAAGTCTGGCGTTCACTAGGCTTTGCATTCCATAAAGGCGGTAGCATGCGATGGTATTGATGAGACCCCACCCATCCCCAGATCTGTATTCCCCCCCTTACTTTGTAGCCTTGTCTCAGGTATACTCAGGACGATGTCCGACCAGTCCTGTGGGAAAGGGCCACAGGAGGAGGGCAGAGTTTTTGTCTCCTGGGGTGTCTGCTTTTGTTCTCTTCATTCTGGTCCTCTCAAATCTGCAAACAAAACAAGAGCACTTCTCCCTGAGGCTCCTCCCCAGTGATCAAACTTGGAGGCCAGTGCTTGGGAGAGGGCCCCAGGAGAGGGAGTGGGCATTTTAGGGGAGGTGAGTGAGAGCTATATCAAGGTCACTTGCTTGGGTGAGGGAACCTACCTGGGACTCAACCCCTGATTGTGTCTCCCTTTCTCTTGCTTGAGGCAAGTGACGCAAAGCCATTGCAGAAGGACTCAGGAATTTCTAGATACCCCACCACCACCCTCAGCCCCTTGTATCCTCTGCCCAGCTTTCCACCTCTGTGCCCTATCAACTTGCCCCCACCCCCATCTTCTGCTCTACAAAGCCCTTGCTAGAAGTTGACAAAGCTGACTGGCTGCTTAATGTGCTACAGGTGTTGTTGCTAGGCAACCACCCCACTCTGCAGCTCTGGCTCTGTCAGCCCAGATCAAACCCCTGGTAGCACTTAACCCTGTAAATGCTTAACCCAAACACTAATTACCCAGCTTCACCAAACAGCACATCCATAAGCCATAATCAAGGGTCATAGGGTGGACTTGAAGTGCCTTCAGCCCTTCAACCAGCACTTCCTATCATCAAGACCTGGACCAAACTGCTCCAGGCAGGATGTCAAGTCACTGTGCATGTAAGTGACAGCCCCTCTTTGGCTGTACTGGGTGAACTACAGGACGGAGCATCGGTCATCCTTCGGTGGGCTGGATTCTGCTAGAGTCAAATAAATACCTCCGATTTGCTGGGTTTTGCTGTTCAGGGAAGCGTTTGTGGTTTCTCTTTCTTCCTTTTATGCTACTTTTACAGTAAGACTTCTGGCTGGAACTTTATAGTTTTGCTGAAATCCATTTCTTCACTTTTGGATTCTGCTGGGCTATCATTTAGATAGTTTCTTCTGACACCTCTCTCTATGCTCTGTCTTTCCTTAGGCTCATTCCCCTGATGGAATAGTGAACACTCTGGTGACCAGGGGGGCTAGAAGGCTCTAGTTATGTGCAGGTAGAGACACCAGGATTACCACACAGACCAAACTCCTGCACAACTGATCTGCCCCTAGCTCTGTTTCCACAATGGGTGATCCTATTTGCTTAGATCTCAGGATGTGCTCAGTGCCTGTTGATGAGTGCCTGCTCAGAGCCATGTTTAAAGTCTGTTGCTATTATTTGTTTTCTAAGCCAGAGCGTCTTTCCACTAGGATGAGACAGATCAGTGAGTGGTAGAAAGAATGCCTCTCTCTCTTTGCTGAACTTTTCCTCATGAGATCTAACTCTACCTATAAATCAGACTCCTGGAAACTCCTATATGGGTGAATTTTCTTTTGGTTGGTTGCCCTGGAGGCAATGGGAAAGTCCACACCTGTGGGAACATGGAGGGATGAGAATTCCATTTATCTCCAAGAAGCAGCTTCTCCCAAACTGACTGGCATCTTCCCATGATGCCCTGGAGGACTCAGGGGCCCATGTTCCTCCCCTTATCTCTTCTGTTAGTAGTTGTCTGGAGGGACAGAGAGATTCTGTATCCTCCAAGCATTTAGGTCTGTTACTTAGCTGCTTCCTCCCCTCAGAGGCTACCTCAAAGTTATTGGGAATGGCATCTATCTAGTGGCCATGCCTACCTGCAGGTTCTCATTCGTCTTCATCGTGACTCTAGCATATGGATAAGGCTAGCTGTAGCCTGCACGTGAAAAACCGAGTTTCAAGGAGGCTGACTAACTCCTCATCCTAACGGATCTCATGAACCTGTCATTCTGTCGGCTACCCCTGCCCCACGTATCCTGTCTCCATGGAGGCTGAGAGAGGTTAACAGACTTACCTGAGATCTTGCTGCCAGTGACTGGTGGTGCTATTCCGGTCGATTTGATGCAAAACCCCCTTTGTGTTTCCTCTTCTAACCTGCTCTGCCTTTCTGTTTCAGCAGTGTCCCTCTGCTCTTTGTGGCTACTATTACCTCCTTACTGTAGACAAACCTCCAGCACGAAGAGAGTTCTGGGCTGCAACATAGATGTTGTCTTGGACATATTGTGTTCTGTAGTGGGAGATCACCGGTCCCTTTCCTTTTTATTTCCTTGGTTTAGCTACACTGGTAAAAAGGGAGGCTGGGGAAGGGGGCAGGGAGAGAGAAAGAGGAGAGAGGAGACCTGAGGGGAGGGAGACTGTGGGAGTAAGCATGCACCAAGGAAAGAGGAGGAAAAGAAGAGAAGGCTAGCAGGAGAGAGACGAAGGCAGACAGAATACGCATGCACACTCATGCTTCTTGCTCCTATAGCCCGTGCTCTGCTCCCCTCCCACGTCTTGAGTCAGTAATGCCTTGGCTTTGGGCTAAGTCACTGTTGCCAGCTGGTGGCATTAAGAGTTGGGATTGCCAGCTCGGTCACAGGTGACAGATTTGGGAACATCATCACAGCCCTGGCTCCTTCCCAGTAGACCCGATGGGTCATGGAAAGCCCCAGGTTGGGAGCTAACTGGAGGCAGAAAGAGACTGCATACTGTAGGTGCAAGTGGTCAGGGGTATGCTTCAGGAGTTTAACACTTTCATGTAAGTGATGTCTCCATCAAGTATTAATAATGTTCCTATAATTGATACTTCAGGGCAATAACCTCTGACAAAATGGCCCTGATTAGCAGATAATTGAGTGTGTTGGATTGTGTCCTGAGAGAGCTGAACGCCAGGCAAGGCCCATTAGCCCATCGTAATGACCCCCTTTGTCAGGTATTAGTGTCATTAAGAGCCTGCTCTCTGAAATCAGTCCCTTTATTTAACTCTTTCCCCTAATTATATGGATCATTTTACAAATCAAAGCAAATGTTTGCATACAGCCCCTGGGCATGCAACCGAGAGGTGGTGGAGAGAGCTGGGGATTCCTGCATGGAGAGTCCTTCAGAAGGAGGACACAGACAAAGTGAGTTTTCTAGAGGACGTTCCCTAGGAAACCCAGTCAGTGTCTCACAAGGGTACAGCATACCTGGTTGGCTGGGGGACTAGGGTTGGGGGAACATGGAGGAGGTAAGGGTGCATTCTCAGGAGAACTTGAAGGCCACCTAGAAGCCAACACCTGAATCGTATTGGCAAAGCTGCTGGCAGCCTAGACTGAGAGTGGCGGAATCTGCAACACAGAAATCAGTAGGCTGGAATACGTTGGAACCTGAGCCCCGCCACAGGGCACTTAGAAGACACAGAACACCTGAGCTAATCATCTGGGTTATGCCCAGAGCAGGCTCACATCTCTGTCAAGAAGCAGGCGCCCTTCAGCTTGGCAGGGAAAAAGAAGCAGAACTCTGGTGCTCCTGAGCTGGGGAGATCTGGCCCAAGTGCCCTCACTGAGAGCTGCCAGCTAGGCAAGCAATGAGTGGTCTGGAGACTCTGGGGGAACTCACAGTCTGATTAGCCCACATGCCACACACACCAAGTTGAAACAACAAAAAGGCCAGGGGACAGAAAGTCTCTTTCTGACCTGTTCTACTCAGCAACACACTCTGACTCATTAAGAAATGGAGCCCATCTCCCATTTATTTAAATACAATGACTGCCTGACTCTGTTCCCACCTGCACCACTCTGCAAAGCTTTTTCTTCCAGGGCAGCTGCAATATGAGTGGATCGGAAGGAGGTCACAGTCTCTAGCAAGAAGGCAGAGACAAAGGACAGGCAGCTTTTTGGCAGCCAGGGAGGATATATTTTTATATATACCAAAGACAAAGAGGCAAGGAAGCTGTCCATTACAGGAAAGGGCCCCAAAGCTGCTGAGCTAGGAAGAATTTATTTGGTCAAGTGATGGGTGAATTTCTCTAGAGGAGTACGGACCTGTGGTGGGTCCCGGGGTGGTACCTAGACCCCATTTCCTCTTCATAGCCCATTTCCACACCTTGACTGTGTGGAGTGTGCTTTCCTTGTCTTAATCACAAAGGGCCTGTGCTCTCGTGATTTGTGTTGGGCCTGGTACATTTCCCAGCATTGGCCTTGGGTGGAGAGCTGCCAGCCATGCAGAGAAACTGCCGGGGGTTTTCTGCCGAGGAAGCAGAATTTTGGTGGTGGAGTGTGACATTCTGCTCTTAGAAATAATACCTTTCATTTAAGGTAGGAGAGGAGGTTTGACATCCCGTGAAAATATGATTTCAGCCCTGTTCTGCTTGGAGTGGAGTTTTTCGGTGGGGTCTAGTTGCTGAACCAAGGAAGCAAAGATCCTAAGCTGATGCAGGTGAATGGTGATCTGAGGACCAGAAAGTAGCACTCTTTCCAGAATGGCAATGAATACAGGAGAATCTTTCTGACTCCAACTCCAAGGAGCCCAGCTCTATTCCTCCTCAAAGAACGTTACTCCCAGGGCAACGCTGAGAATAGAATAATGCAATATATGTTAAGATAAATCAGTGGGTAGATATTTAATATTCTGGAAGATTCTAAGTAGATATATAGAATTCCTTTTTTTTTTTTTAGATCAACAAACATTTTTTAAACATTACACTGCCTGAACCAAGGTCCTGAACTGTGTATAGAAAGAATAAGACATAGTACCTGCCTTTAAGGAGATACATCTGTGTTGGGGTGAGTGTGTATATATATATGCCCATCTCCACCTGGTGCATTATAGAGTAATGCTGTAATAGAACTGCATGCTGATGGACTGGCAAGATGGCTCAGTGGTTAAGAGCACTGACTGCTCTTCCAGAGGTCCTGAGTTCAATTCCCAGCAACCACATGGTGACTCACAACCATCTGTAATGGGATCTGATGCCCTCTTCTGGTGTATCTGAAGACAGTTCAGTGTACTCATGTAAATAAAGTAAATAAATCAAAGAAGAAAGAAAGAAACAAACAAACAAAGAAAGAAATGCATCTTGAGTGTTACAGTAACACAGTGTGGGAACAGCTAATGACCTCTGCCTGGGGAAAAAGGCAAGGTTTTCCTGAAGACACAATGTTTAAGCTGAGAGTTTGCGAGATAAAGGATTGAAGTCAAGTACAACAAGCAAGGAGGAACAGCCCAAGTTTATCAGGGACTCTCCTGTCAATCTAGAATAGCTGCAATCTATCAGGGACTCTATCGTGATGACCACAACCCCCAGTTGTAGGGATCGATGCCTGCATGTAAAATGCTCTGCAGAACCTGCTTCATCTGATCCCCGCTGTGTCTTCTGAGAGGAGTTATTTCTAACGTCACCACTTCACAGTCAAGGAGATGATGGCTTTGAGGAAATTTATGAAGATTATATAATCTGCTACAGTCACATTGTTATTAAGTATTAAGCAATCAAGATTTAAACCTGGACATCTGAAGCCAGGACACAAGTACTTTCCCATCTACAAGCTCATTTCCCACATTGCTGTGCAAATGTTCATTTGTGTAATCAACATAGTGACCCGGAGAACAAGTGTCCTTAGCTCATTTCGGGAGGGACAATTGGCAGTGCCAGACAGTGGTCTGTGTTATGAAGAGTCACACTGAGAAGAGCTCACTGGGAAACCTACAGAGGCAAGTGGTGTGGTTCCTCCACAGATCCCCATTCTTACCACCCTAGTTGAGAAGAACTACTGTTCCAAGTTCTTTGGGAAGAGAAGTGGATAACGTGAAACCGGTGGTAGACAACACAATGGTCTCTATAGTCCATGTCTTGATCCCTAGAATGTGTAACTAGGCAAAGGGGTGTAGATAGAATTAAGGTCATTAGTTAGTTGACCTTGACATAGGGAAATGGTTTTAGTTTTTGTGGATGGGCTCAATGAAATCCAAGCTTTTCTTGAGGGGAAGAAAGAAGCAGGAGAGATGCAGAGAGAGAGAGAGAGAGACAGACAGACAGACAGAGAGATGGTTCAGGATGAGGGTGGCCTCTATATACTGCGAGTGGCAAGGAGCCCTAGCCTCCCCAAATCCAAGAAAATGTGCAGAGTTACCAACATGAACTTTAGCCTGGTGAGACCCACTTCAGACTTCTGAGCTCCAGAGCCAGAAGATAGTAAGTTTGTGTTATATTAGTCCTGCAAGTGTACAGCAGGAGGAGCCAGCTTGTGAAGACCTTGCAAACCAGACAGAAAAGTCCACTATTGATTGATTAGTTTGAAAAAGTGAACAAAGAGATAGTGAATGTATGGTCCTGAGCAGTTTACCCATGAGAGATGTGGTTGGAATGTCTTTAGGTTCAGTCGATCCATTTTAAGCTACACAGTTCCACACATTCTTTGGAGAACTAGAAAGTAAAAACTCAACGTTACTTGACCATAAATATTCACAGAGACTGAATGATCAGGGGAGACGGGGAGCCAACTCTGCAGGAAGGTAGTATTGGATGATCCTTGAAGGGAACAGACCAGCTTTCCATTGGCCCTTTCATTTGACAATTATTGACTGTTGAGGTACTGTACTCCTGATATTCTGGACAGACCATACAATGGTGGATCAACATGTGTTCCATTATAGTTGCCATGGGGCTTATGGCTCCAGGACAGCAAGACATTAAATAAAAAGTCAAAAGATATTAAGACGTACATCATTACAAATTGCAATTTCATAGCGTAAGAGAGCAGGGTGTTCTGAGAGAGCACAGTAGGACATTCCTCCTGCCTACACAACACAAATTCTTCTAGTTCTGGGGTTCAGAGATCTGAAGTGGGTCTCATTTACATTGAAGCTTTCATGGAAGGTCTTTATTGGAGAATGACATTTAGCAGAACATCCATGCAGGAGATGGACTTTGTTCAGTAGTGTGTGAAAAAAGTGAAAAGTAGATTCTCCTGTGAAGACTGCCTTTGGTGAGAGCATAGTGTATTCAAGGAATTCAAAGAAACAGAAGGGCTAGAGGTAGCATTTGTGGGTAAGGGTCCACAACAAGACTATGTCACATAGGCATGGGCTATCATGTGGGGCTTTGTGGAACCCTTTAAGGATTTTGGGTCTAAGCCCAGGCAACATGGCAGGCACTGGCTGGGGTGTATGTATGTGTATAAGTGGTCTGATCTGATATGTACTTTATGAGGCTGGCACAGTTTAGAGAATGTTCTAGAAGGGCATAGAGACTAATCTTGGAGAACAGGGATGAGAATGGTGTAATATCTAGCCAAGAGATGCAGGTACCTTAGATAAGAATAACAGCACTGACAGTGACTGGATACATTTGACATTTTTTGCAGGTAAATTAATCTTTGGTTGGCAGCATGTTGAATATAGGAAGTGAAGGGAGATGGGGGGAATAATCCAACCCCCAGGTATCTAGTAAAATGACTAAATGGATGGAGGTATCATTTGCTGACATGAGATGGAGTGGGTGGACAACTATGATAGGGGAGAGCACCAAGCGTTTTGTTTTGAAATACATTAAATTTAAGAACCGTTTGAAGGCCTCCTTTGAGATGTCAAGTTAAGTAGTTTTATAGGTGGAACTGGTACTGTGAAATGAGCTTGAGGTCTGGGCTCAAGAAATAAATCTTAGAAGTGTTATGTGGACGCTGCAACCGTGGGGAAAGACAAGAACCTGGGACCGACACTGGAGAACCTCTGACACTTACGGTGTAATTCTGAGCCCATGGAATCTCAGCAGAGAGTCTACCTGCTCCCCAACATTGCTCTTCGTACTAGTAGTGAGGCAAGGCTGAGAGACTAGATCTAATTAGCTAAAGGGGGGCAGGAATGGCAGAGAAAAGCCTATCAGTTCTTTCCAGTTTCTCCCCTTCCTGCAGCAGCTTGCTCTTAGGCCTCTGTTGCTTGAGTGCTTGGGTAACTGTGTTGAACACATTCCCTGAAGGTGTGTCCTGGACAGTGCACAAGGAGGAAATAGACCTACTATAATAAGCTGCTAAGACTGACATTGAATGCTATTGCAGCCTACGTTACCTTACCTGCCCTACCGTATCTTATCCAACCTCACCTTACCTTACCCTAGTCTCCTTTACCCTACCTTACCCTGTCCTGTCCTTATGATGCTTTAAAAACAGACAAACGAACAATGTCACGAGCAACGACAACGAAATACCCCAATATAATATTGTGTTTAACAGCATAGACTTAGGACTCAAGCTCTGCCCTAGTCTTGTCTTTTGTAGTTACTAGGTAAGGAGCCTAGACAATTCTCTATACAACTTAGTTTTCTCATCTAGGAAAGAAATGGGAACATTTTGAAAGTTAGGAGGAAACCAGGGGGCAGCTACACCACGCAGACAGAGACAGGTGAGCTTCGGGAGGAGAGGTTGACTGGCTCAGTGATATTGAAGAACTGGGCAAGATGAGGACACCAGAGAGGGCTCACAAGGCCCCACAACTCCCCGGTGTCAGGGAGAGTGTCAAAGAGGGCAGCAGAGGAGGACATGGTGATGGAGTCTGAAGTGGAGAAAGTAAAAAGTGGAGAAAGTATGTCTCATGTCTGAGCTGTTTGGTTAGGAAGCAGTCAATACAGAGACTGGGCGGTTAAAAACAGGCAGGGCAAGGAAGGCTTTGATTTTCAGATGGGATATTCTGGAGTATAAATAAACAGCTGATAGAGAGTTTAAGCTCGGAGATGTGGCTTGGATATGAAATATCTCCCACGGCCTCAAATGTCTGAATACTTGGTCCTCTGAATTCGGTACTGATTTAGGAGGTGGGGTCTAGCTGGAGTAAGTGAGTCACTAGGAGACAGTCCTGCTTCCCAGCCCTGCTTCCAGGTCCTTCAACATGTAAAGTAGTCCCAGCATCCGCTGGTCCAGCTCTGAGCAACTTCCACCACCATGGTGGCCTTGTCACAATGGACCGTACCCTCAAACCATGAGCCAATGTAAATATTTCCTCCCTAAGGTTGGTTTCTTTTCGAGTATTTGATCTCAGTGATGAGAAAGTGAATTCAAGAGGGAGATCTGAAGTTTGAGGATGAAAGAGCACAGTGAACGGAAGAAGGCCCCGAAGTAGCGTTTTGAGGCAGGAACTAGAGCACAGGAGATCGTCTCTCACCCCACTGGACTTGGAGGGAGGGAAGGAAAAATGGAAGATGGATGCAGATGAAGAGAAAGTGAAGCATTTGGAGGTAGAGAAATGAAGAAGGACTTTTTAGGTGGGAACCCTTGCTCCTCAGTATTAGAAGATGAGTCTGGCTCTTTGAGAACTGGGCAAGCTATCATCTTTAAGGGAGTGGGCCCACTAGTCCTACTGGGCGGGCATCTATTTATTGTTGCCTGATATAGGTCTGGATTGATCTAGACCATAGTTCTCTGGTAGGAGAGTTCATCTAGAAGAGTGGTTCTCAACCTGTGGGTCTTGACACTGTTCTAGAGTTTCTTAGAGGTGTCTGGTCCCAGTGTACACATCTCTCCACCCTACCCCGCCCATCAGCTTCCTTGTAGCTAGATTGTTCTCTGTCTAATGAGCTTTATCTGGGACTCTCTGCCTCATGGGACTTAATTATCTAGAATGTCTTCAGTACCCTCTTCTTTCCAACTAAACCCAAATTGTTCTATGCTTAGATTTAGTAAGTACTCCATTGTTGCTTATACAGTGGCCCTCCCTGTTCTAGCCCTAACACTTGGCCTGTACTTCCCACTGTCGAGGATAGCATGCTCATTTTAGTACCTCCAGGACCTCTGTGCTGTGTTCCATGGGCATGCTCTCTTATGGTTGTGTAGGGTTTTCGTCTGAGTAGCTATCTGCCTGCTCTGGATGCATTATCTCAAAAAATGGTGTAAATTTCTTCAAGTGAGGTCCAAGATTTCCCCTTATATGTCCTTGAGTCTTCTGTGATGCCTCACATGTAAAAGGTGCTCACTAAATGTTGGCTGATAGTTTCTCTAATGTATGTATGAAGAAGCTTACAGAATAGAATGTCAAGGCTCCAACTGGATTTGTTTTCTCTCAGATTACTCTTGAACTCTTAGCCTGGATTGCCACATTTTCCACTGGTGAGACAAAGAACAGCAAACACAACCCACCTGCCCCATGCCCACTAAGGAGTGTGAGTCAGAAAAGGATTCTTGTCTATAGCATCCATGGTGACCATTGGATGGTGGAAGAATGTTGTCAGTGCTAATAAAACCTTTGTACATTGGTCAGGGCTTGCTAATGTCCCAGAAAGGATGATGGCATTGCTGGGCTTGGGAAGCAGGAAGCAGAAGAAAGACGTTTGCACAGATTAAGGGGTAAGATGTGGGTCTTGGCTGTGAGGCTCTCTCATGAAGATTCTCAGGAGAGCTGTGAGAGAAGTTTGAAATAACAGCCTCCTAGGGTCCTTTGCCTTTTAATGTACTGGGTGTGCTCATCTGGAGCTTGTGTGAGTCCTGGATCCACCTCCAGTTTACTAAGTGCAGGCAAGGTTCCTTGTGTGGGGAGGATCTGGTAAACTTTACTCAGCTTGGCTCTCATGTCCTGGGTCCTTAAAAGTTACTATGCAGCCAGGCAGTGGTGGCATAGACTTTTAATCCCAGTACCGAGTTTAAGGCCAGTCTGATCTACAGAGTTTCAGGAAAGCCAGGGCTACACAGAGAAACCCTGTCTTTAAAAAAGAAAGAAAAGGGGAAAGGAGAGAGAAAGAAAGAAAGAAAGAAAGAAAGAAGAAAGAGGGAAAAGGTACAAAGCGTGCGGTCTTCAGGGCCTCTGTAACTCTGGGGCCAAAACCACAGCATGCCAACCTTCACTGACATGCTGCCCATCAGGCCACTCCTTTGCTTTCTGCTCCCCTCAGGGCCTCCTATTCCCTTTCCTTCACTATCCAGATCCATCATTCCTAGAGAAATAGACATCATTCTAGCAAGGGTCAATGACGAGGAGAAAGGAAGAAGCACACAGTAGGTGCTCTTTAATTGCTGAAATTCCATGAATTTCACAGAGCCCTGCTAGTTGATGCTTTTTGCACACAGGCTGCCTTCCTGAAGGAAAAGAGTAAAAATAATCACTGAGTTGGGAGTGTGTGTGTGGGGGGGGGGCTGCTGGGATGAGAGCGCAATTCATAAAATGCTTGCCTTCAAGTGTGAGGTCATGAGCTTGATCCCCAGAACCCATGTCAGAAAAGCCAGGAGTGGTGCACACTTGGAATCCCAGTGCTGAAAAGTCAGGAACAAGTGGATCTCTGGGGCTTGCTAGCCAGCTAGCCTAGCCTATTGGAAAGTTTCAGGCCCACGAGAGAGACCCTGTTTCAAAAACAAATAGTGGAGGATACCTGAAGTTGTCCTCTGGTCTACACACACACACACACACACACACACACACACACACACACACACACACCTTGTCAGTTATTTCAAAGAATTCCATTCTTCCAACTGAGACCCTATGAGAAGGACCAGCTTGGTAGATGACCTGCCCACTCTGTGGCTGGCCCGCTCCCTTGCTGATAGGTGTGTAGCCTGCCTCCCTGAGCAGCCTGGCTTCCCAAGCATCCTCCTCCTGCTCTGCCTGTGCTCCACTTCTCCTCTGCTCCAGGAGGAGGTCAGCAGGCTGTCTCTTCCATTTTCATCTGTTTCAGCTAACAGGTCTCAGACAGGCAGGCAGGCATGGCTCAGCAGGGTCCTTCCCAGGAAGATGACTGTGCCCACAGTGAGGAAACTGCCTTTGTCCTCCCTGTAGACCTGTGTATATGATCCTGAGTCTGAGGTTGGGGGATTGTGCGCTAGGGCACAGATGACATGGAACCCATTCAGATTAGGGACAGGAAGGACATGATTGCTTTCAGAATCACAGACGGAGATGAGTGCCTTAGTGTCTGTCCTTCCTATTCCCACTCTTGCTAGAAAGGTACAGAGTATTCGGAACATATCCTTTCTAAGAAGATGCTCCTGGCAAATGAACTCCCAGAACATTGGTCTATCAGAACCTTGGAGTTCAGTTGCCCAACAGTAAGAAGCCATGGAGTATGCTGGGAAAATTCTCTGGGGACCTCCATCCCTCACTGATCTGGGAGCCTAAACTCTGCTCAGACACAGGCATCCTTTCTGTTCTGACTATAGTTGTGATTTGCGGTCACCTGATTTCACCTTTCCCTCTGGCAGCCCAAAGAATGGAGCAGGAGAGGAAATGAGAGGAGGAGAGGAGGCGAGATGAGTGGGCTCCAGTGAGGCCAGGAGCTGCTGTTCGTTCCATCCCTCCCACAAATGACTTCTCTCATTATGAAAAAGGGTCAACTGATATTGAGTCATAACATGGGGGTTGGGGGGAAGAGCCCAGTTGATAGCTCTTGGGGACACCTGGAGGCAGTGGCTTTCTAGGGGTCAGGTAGAAAGGAAGCAGAGGGAGGGGGAGAGTGGGGAAGGTGGCTTGAGATGAGACTCCGAAGCATCTGTGCTTTTGTTAGCCATGGAACATGCACATCTAATACCAATTAACTTCTGTCATCATCTCCAATTCAGCTTCTCTGTTAGTGCCAGTGACAAGATTGTAGTTGCTGGGGACCAGGCTGGGAATACCTCACATGGCTTATGTGAAGGGACCAGGTGGGCTCACCCTGCCAGGGCATCAATAGAGACAGCAGCAGCTGCTGCTGCATCAGTTTTCCAGGGGTTGGATCCTGTTTCCAGCTCTCCTACTGTGAGGTTATCTGGGAACTGGAGTTGATCTTTGGGGTTTTTGTTTTTAGGGCTTAGGGACTCTGCTAACATCCCTACCTGGAACTCCCTTATAAGCATGCTTTTCTGCACCTAGAGGCCATTGTAAATCTCTGGAGGCTTGAAATGCCACCACCAGAAGCCCATGGATAAGGTTGGGGGATATCTAAGGGCTGTATATCTTCTGGACAAAGAAAGAACTTGACCAGAGAATCTTTGGCTGAATTGACACTATGGTAGCTACTAGTGATATGTGGATATTTACATTTAGACTAATTGAAATTGAAATTTTGAAAGTTTCCACTCTCCAGTCAAAGTATGGCATTTCAAATGCTCCAGAGGTACTTGGGACTACAGGTCACCGGGTCACACAGAGGTGATACAAAGCATTTTTGTTGGCTACAAGTTGTGTTGAGCAGAGCTCATATGTGACATCTCTTCCAGTTATGCCTTTGTGGGAGTCCATCACTGTTCATTGTTGAATCCTACAGGACTAGTTCCATAGTCTCTTTGTATCATCTCCTAGCATCTGCCAACACACACACACACACACGCACACACACACTACAAATACATGTACACACACATACACACACATTCATGCACATGTGCACACATGCACACACACACACACACACACACACTCACCTACATGATGTATACAAGCACATGCATATTGATGTCTTCCACCGGGGCAGTGTTGAGACATCACAAGCCCATTGGAGAAGGGGTACCTGAGCTCTCACATTGATTGCAGCCTACAGTAGCCAAGGTATGAAGACCAGATAGGTGTCCATCCACAGATGGAGAAACAAAGAAAACATTGTTCAGATACACAAGGATCCTTTCATGTTTTGTCAAGAAAGTGATCCTGCCATTGTAACCAAGTGGATGAACCTGGAGAACATCATGCCAAGTGAGTTAATACAGGCACAGGCAGAGACATCCTACCAGTCTCATGACCTCACCTGTGTGTGATCTCAGAAATTCCAATTCACTGAAATGAAGAAGGTAGGTAACAGAGGGGGTGGGTGGGAGTCAGGGGGTCGGATTGAGGTGCAAACTTCCAGTTCTAAGAGGCTGGGACTATAGCTTAGGTGACTGCTTTGCAGTGCATGAGGCTCTGGGCTCCATCCCCAGCACCCCACAATACACTTCCCTCCCCCCATAAAAAGTAAGTTCTAGAGAGCTAATGATCAACAAGGTAATTACAATTAATAATTCATCATCAACTCAAAATATAATTTATTAAGACACATCCATCAAAACACCTTAAATATACCCAAGTTTTCTAAATTTTGCCTCAACAAAGCTAGAAGGAGGGCCAGGGAGCTGGTCCAGCCAATAAAGCATTTGCTACACAATCATGAAGCCTATAGCTTGGCACCTCAGCATCTATAAAGTATTGGGTTGTAAAGTGGCCTACCTGTAAACCCAGCACACAGGAAGTAGAGCTAGGAGATCTCCAGAAAAAACTGGCTAGCAGAATCAGTAAGATTTAGGTTCAAGTGAGAGACCCTGCCTTAAAATATAAGGTGGAGGCTGAACCAGGAAGACACCTAACATCAACTCTTGGTCTCTACCTGCACACATACATACATACATACATACATACATACATACACACACACATACATACTCACATAGACATAAATACACATGCAAAAAAAAAAAAAAAGAAGAAGAAGAAGAAGCTAATATGAGAAAGGACAACTCCGATTAGTGGGCACTGTTTCTCCCCTCTCATGAGATGTTATGGACTTTAAACTGAGTGTAGTTACCCATGATGCACCTGTTTCCTGAGTGCCTACTGCCCGTGTGGCATTGGTCTGGGTGAGGGAGGAGTGTGGTGTTGGGGGAGGTTCTGTATTCCATGTCACTCTTTGGCAGGGGAGAAAACATCAGGCTGCTGAGCCATGGTGTCTACATGAGAGTTACGTGTCTTGTCATATGGAGCTGGGGTTGAGAAAACAACTCCAGGACCTCAGAAGCCCTTGCCTTAAACAGACAGGCTGTGATGCACCCATGGCTATGTAGTGTGGCAAGTGCTTCATTGGAGGGATGCTAGTCTGTTGAGGGGGGAGGGTGCAAGTCAAAGACAGGCACAGTCCCTTTTGACCCTCAGTTTCCCCCAGAGGAAGTGGGGGTGTGGCATGGTGAGTTCCAAGGTCTCCTCCTTACTAGGATTTTCTCTTCCCAGAGGCTGCATGTCTGAAAGCACCACAGAGGCAGAGATTTCCAGATGTGGATGGCCAGTGACACAGGATTCATTGTTTCCCAGCAGCTTTGGCCTTTACTTCCTCTAAAGCCTGTGGAGGCCTGGAAGGCTCTCACCTTTCCCCTGGCCTCCTCTCTTGGCTCCCCTCCCTCCTTCCAGGTTGCACAGCCCCAGCCTAGGTCTTGTCATATTTCCTACTGGATTGGGTGTTTAATTAAAATCATAATTAAAATTGATCTCCTCATTAGCATGCACCTGCTCTGCCTCTCACATCCTTGTGGTCCATTATCCACTGAAGATGTCAAGACAGACAGGCGAGAGCCAGACCCTAGGCCAGCCCAGCCGTCTGGGGCTGGCCGATGACAACATCTGGACTGTGGTGGAAAGGCCAAATTTTCAGCCGGACAGCAAACAATTAGTGCCAGGCAGCTGTCTTGGGAGAAGTGAGACCATGAGGTGGCCTGCAGAGAGGAGGCTGTGCACAGTGGCTTATACTGGAAAATTAGCTCTCACTTTCTGTTCCTCGCCATGCTCCTGTACACATGTGTACATGCACATGTATGACTCTCAGCTGACCTGTGATAAACCTCCAGCTCCTTGCCCAGGAGTGTCTAAAGAGAACAGAGAACCCCTGATGGTCCTATGCTGAAAGCCAGTGAGGATTGCTTTAGTTTTACCATGACTACCCTTCAGGGGGTGCCTGAGGGAATAAAGGTACCTGCTAGGCTCAGGGCTGGCCTGCTCTGCTTCCCAGAATGAGGCTAAGCTAAGCACAAGGAAGGGCCTGGGTGCTAGGCTGCAGGAGAGACAGTGCTGATGGCTGCATTCTCCCCTCCTGCTTCACTCATAGAAGGGGGAGAAGAAAACCAACAGGGATGTAAACTAGTAGCCTTCCAGAGTGCAAGACTGTAGCCATGAAGAATGTATGGATTCACTTCATTAATTGTGGCAAACCAGTATAACATAAACTTTACCATCTCGATCCCAATTTATGGGGCGGTAGTTAAATAGGCTCACATCATGGAGCCACTTTCCAGAACTTACCATTTTGCAAAACTTGAGAGTCTGTGCCCATTGAACAATTCCCCGTTTTCCCCCACTCCCTGACTCCGGGTAACCACTGTTCCGGGTTTTGCCTCTATTAATTTGATGACTTTAGACACCTCATACAAGTGTCTGGCATGACTGGCTTATATTGCTAATGCTTCATCCCTCTCTTTCTCCCTCTCTTCCTCCCTCCCTCTTATCCTTCCGTCCTTTGCTTGCTTTATTTTCAGTGTTGACCATGGAGCCCAAGGTCGTGTGCAGGGCAACATGGTGCCCTGAGCTATACCCTAGTCCAGGAATCTCACTTTCTAGGCCTCATAATATTCCACCGTAGGAATAGCTGCCATTTTCCTTAGCCATTCTTCTGTTGATAGACGCTTGCTTCTACCCATCAGCCATGAATAATGGGGCTACGGATATACGTGGGGGTTGCAATTTTTCTTCAAGATCCATTTCGAACTCCCCTGCAAGAAGTAGAATTGCTGAGTCCTAGGCTGATTCTATTTTTAGTGTTTGGAGGAAGTTGTTTTCTACAACAGTGATACAAAGTTTCATCCCTTCTAGCAGGGTAGGGCAAAGGCTCCGCTCTCTTGGTGTCTGTGTTCTCATTAGAGCTTCCCTTTATCTCTGCCCCCTCCTTTCCCTTTCTTTCTTTTGAGCAGTCTTAATCGCCATGGGGTAATAGGCCATTGTGGCTTGGCTTTGTATTCCTTGATGTTTAGTGATGCTAGGCTTCTTCCCATTTGCTATTTCCCCTCATTCTGCGACAGTATTTTGTTATTATTAATCTAAGTCAGATTGACCTCACATGGGGAGCTAGCATCTGTCCAAGAGGAAGTGCTACAGGCAAGGAAATTTAGGGTTTGGGACATTCGTATCCCACAGCTTTGCCTGTCACTGGTTAATGTGTCCCTGGGGAAATGATGTCTGTTGGGGCTTGAAGGTGCTATGTGCTCCATAGGCTTATGTGGTTGAAGACTTGGTCCCCAAGTTCTGGCCTTGCTTTGGAAGGCTGGGGAACTCTGCTGGAGAAAGTGAGTCACTGTGCTGTGGGCCTTGAGGCTTATGATCGGATTTCCTGCCCCATCTCTGCTTTCTGACAGCAGACAATGTACCCAGCTGTTTCATCTTCCTGTGACGTCTGTGCCTTCTCTGCCATCATGGGTTGTATTCCTCCCTCTCTAAACCAGGGGTTCTCAACTCGTGGGTCGTGACCCTTTTGGCAAACCTCTATCTCCAAAACTATACATTCGTAAAAGTAGCAAAATTTCAGTTATGAAGTAACAACGAAAACATGGCTGGGGGGTCTCCACAACATGAGGAACTAGATTAAAGGGTCGCAGCATTAGGAAGGATGAAAACTACTTTTTTTATTATCTGCTATAAGCCAAATAAGCTCACCCTTGATAAAGCTGCTTGTGAGGTATTCAGTCCTAGGAAGAAGGGAAGGAAAAGCAAACAGTGAACCTGTTTGCAAATATTTTTTAAAAGAGGGTTCGTAACACTTAGCTAATAAGCTGGTCTGGAGGCAGCAATGAGGCAACTGGCCTTAGAATTTTTCTCTTGGTCTCCCTGGTTAATCCACGATTTTGATATAATCACACAACTGGCAAGAACACCAGGACATCCTTGACCCCTCAGCGTAAGCAAGTGTGTCTACTGAGCACATGCTTTAGACTGCACACCAGGGTGAGGAGATGCTGAGGGGTATGCAACATCTGCCCTGCACAGGCAAAGTCTGGGAGGGACAGGTGAATGCCAGGTCAGAGCAAGGAGGGGGCATCTGTAGCCCTGGAATCTCTCCCTGGGAGGGAGAGCCTCGACTGACAGGATCTGGGTTTCTCACCCAATGGAGGCCTTAGGGTCTGAGCGAGGCCTTATGAGCTACATAAGCATCTATGGCAATGTTTTAAGGGAGCAGAGCCTCTGTACTAAGAGGAAGTCTTCCCTGTGAGCTACAAACAGTCCCTTTGCTCCAACTGAAGTTTGTTTTCTCTTCTTCAGTCTCTGGGAAGGAGAAATGCTAATTACCCTCCTCCATTACCTGTTATTGATTTGGAGTGGAGGATCATGGCTATGTTGAGGTTTCCTTCCTCGACCACCCGTGTACTTCCTCTTGGGTGTGCTAATTACTTCTTAACCAGAGTCCAGTAAGCTCCAGGGTAGCCTTAGCCTATGATGCTGCTTCAAAGTTCCTCTTTCTGCCCCTCCCCTGTGCTCCCTCCTTCCCCCTCCCTCATCAGGGTTTGCCCTTGGAGGCTCATGGCAGAGGTCACCCTCTTGGGAAAGATGGTTCCACAAATCCTGTACATGTGGGCTCATCTCTGCTACTCCTTGGAGTAGCCAGTAGGTAGCCTGGAAGCATTTGGGGAGCCAAGTGCAGATGATGTAGAAGCAGGAGCCAGAGGGAGGCTGGTGTCCACCAGGGAGGTGATTAGCTTCCTTGTGCCTCTCATGATAATCTGTGAGGTTAACAAACAACACAAAGCAGAGGCCTGTGAGGGCCTGGGCCCTGTTCTCCCTCTCCTTGTTAAGGTAAGGGAGGGGAGCAGCTCTTCTTAATTGCTAAGATCTGATTATTTCTACAGGCCCTCAGCTCACCAGCAGTAAGAGGCGGCACCAAAGATCAGCCAGGAGACTTGAGGGCTGAGGGACTGATATTGCCTCTGGACCATGGGACTCAACTTGTGAAAAAACCCTGGAACTTAAAACTCAACTTATTCATCGATTGGTATTGATTGCCTACAATGTGGCCTAGGGAACATTCAAGGCAGTCCTGCATTTTCATCTTTGGAAAGATATGAGATGAGCTGAAAAAATAAAAAATAAAAAAGCTCCCAAACAACCCCTCTTTATTTGTATCACCACAGAGCACCCCCCACATAGACATACATGCGTGTGCACCCACTTCTGAGCTCCACTCCCCAAGTTGGACACTGAAAATATTCTTCTCACTGAACTAAATGGAAATTAGAGAAAGGGACCATGGTTGTTCTCATTCTGGCTGTCTTAGCTCTTCTGGTGATTTGGCCTGTGCTTGCCTTGAAAGTTGGGGGACACAGAGGTGAGTCTAAAGGGGACTTAAGCAAATGCAAAATCTGAGCCAGGCTTGGGAGAGCTTGCATGGGTCTCTGAAGCCAGAGAGAAAGCTTTGGGGAGATGCTGGAGCAAGCACCCTGGTTAGCATAAAGCACACCCAGACCAAGCTTCATGAGGGAACAGGAACCCAGTAGACAGACAGGGAAGGAAGACTGTGGCTGGGCATGAGGGTCACTGTCAATGGAAATCCTGACCACCTCCCTCCCCTTTCTCCGAGTTTGCCCTTCATGGACTATGAGCACATTTTCCCTGTGGATGATAACTTAAAGACCTCTAGGGGCCCAGAAATGAGAAGCTGACTGAGGAAGGCTGAAAAAAAGTTTAAAATTTCCTTCTTAACAGGTGGAAATGTGTCTCACACAGAGGACCTCACCTACCCTCAGCCTAATTGTCCCTTACAACCAGCAGGGCATGGGGACAGCAGTCTTGGCTGATTGGTCATGGGCCTTACATTGGCTCTGATCTGTCTCAGTTCTGGAGCTCCTTAGAATTCTCTTCATCGATTCCTGCCCATCCCCTGCCCCACTTTTGTTGACCCTTGCTGTCTGCAATGTGTGGAATGCCACTCTTCCCTAAATTCCCAGGCCTAACACCTGCTGAGAGCTACTCTGTGGCAGCGGTGGCTCCATGAAATAATAATGATAATAATGAATAAATGAATGAGTTATTGTTTATTGCATTCCTAGTATAAGCCAGGGCACCTGAATTAAGCGCTTTGCAATAGTCTTATTATTTATCAATCTCATGAAGGATAGCTTAATGAGTTTTCTAAGACTTGATTATAATTGAGGAAACTGAGGCTCAGAATGACAGCACCGTTTGCCACCTAGATGGCAAGTGGCTTGTGTATGTGTGGGGTGATGTTGGAACTCTGTCCATTCCTTCAGATACTGTGGGGAACTGGGATAGTCACATACTCATGCCTCTTCTTTCTGCTGATTCTCAAAGAGTTCAGGATGCTCAGTATAGATTCACATTTGATGGGCCCTTTCTCCAGCCCCAGGACTCCACCCTAAGGTGGTAGGTAACCAAAGACCCACCTTCTGTGCTGATATGAGTCTGTTTCCATCTATTTCTTTGCCATAGTTTCATTATAAAAAGGGACACCAGAGGAAGTCTTATTTCTTTTCCTTATTAGAGAGATTGAGATTTTTCAGAAGCAATGCTGAGGCTTTCAGAATGCTGTGTTACTTCTACAACTGATCCCAAAATGAGGAGTCTCGAAAGGTCTCTTGTCCACAAGGCTGGGTTCGAAGCCACACCTTGGACACAGTCATGAGGACTGCTTGCTTAAGGCTGTTCTGACTGCCTGGTTGCACTGACCCATTCACTTTTCACAGCAACCCCATAGGTGTGAATCCGCTCGTTCAACTGGAAACATTGAGACAGACAGAGAGAGTGCTCTAGGTGCCATGGCTTGTAACTGCCAGAGGTTGGAGAGGAGCCGAAACAACCTTGAGGCCATGGCTAATACTCTTACCTGTCACTACTAGAAACTGGGGACATTTAGAAGTGTGTGTGTGTGTGTGTGTGTGTGTGTTGCTTTCATTTACTTATTTATTTATTTTCTGGCAAGCTGGCCTAGGAAAAGTTTCTACTGTTTCTACTATTGCATAGTTCTATAATCCAAGTTCCAAACAGCTGATGTATTAATGAGCATAGCTGGGGCCTGCCTGCTTTGTGTCCCCTTAGCACCTGAACAAAAGACACGCTCCATGGGTGTTGGGTGGGTGGTTGATTGATTGATTTCTTTTTGGCTGCAGGGAGCTCTGCTGGCTTCTACAACTTCTGAGGTTGGAGAAAAGAAGGAGGGGCGATGGGGTGTGGGAGTGGATGACTCCCTCCCATGGGTAGCTCAGTCCTGTTGTGCATGCCATGCCTGCTTCAGGCAGGCACTATGGGAACCTGGGCTCCACCTGGTGGACCCTTCCTTCTCTTTGGCCAGGGAACTGGCAGCTCCAGGCAGGAGCAGGTGTGAAGGACAGCTGAACTGACTTGGGGCTGGTCAGTTGTTTTTCTCCATCTTTTAGGCCTGTTGGGAGTTGGTGCTCAGGGACCTCAGAGACAGAAGGAGCAAATCGAAGGAGACTTGACTTCTGTGGCCAATGGGAAGGCTGGCCTGGCTGTGTGGAGAGACAGGAGTTCACTCTAACAGGGCCTTTGGGCCTAAGGAACCCAGAAACTGCAGCTACCTGTCCAAGTACTTTGTGTCCTAGATGTTCCAGAGGGTGGAGGGGAGAGACAGCCATGAGGGGAAGGGGCAGGGAGGGGAGGAGGGAGAATCTCCAGAAGAGGGGAAGGTGCACTGTACAGAATGGAGGCGTGCAGGGAAATAAAGGATCTATTTTTTTCTCATTTGTTCTCAGCAAACATTTGTCATTTAATTTCTTCCTAATTACACAATTACGTAATTATGTAGTATTAGTAAAATAAAGCCTAAAGACGTTTGAGTAAAGAATTACTTAAGTAAATAATGTCTGACTGAAGTAATTATTTCCTGGGTTTTCTATTTTAAAGTAGAATTGAATGAAATTAGCTCCAGCATTGTTGCCAGAGCTGAGTGGGGGTGGGGACTGCACAGTCAGGGGTCAGGCATGAGGCCCTTATAGAGATTCCCATGCCCCCTAACACTGGGGCGCCTTTCTCAGCCTGTAGATGGGAAGAACCCTGTTATGGGCCATGTGACCTGGGGATTGGAATCTCTTCTGAGCCACTTGGCCCCTCAGAAAGAGCAGGTCCTGTTTCTGGGGAGGATGAACAAAGCATTGGGTGGAAATGGATGTTCAGGTAGTAAGGGCTTAGGTTAGAAAGCAGCTGATGAAGCCGTCAGGTCCAGGAAGAGGTCACATGTCAACCAGGGGCCTAGGTGATGGGGTGAGGACACAAAGATAGGTGGTCAGGAAGAAGGACCTCAGGGTTCTGGTGTGAATTAAAGATGTAGTGGTTCTGGGGTCAGGTTTGGGTATTTTCCTCATGGACTGGTGTGCTGCAGAGAAGGTAGGCTTACTGGAAGTTAGCAGAACCCACAAAGTCCTTAGAGAATGACGTAGAAGTCTGGGCTCCCTAGAGGCCATGATAGAAGGGAGGGGCCACTCTTCTTGGCATGGTCTGGCCAGCCTGGCATTACAGGACCCTTGCATGGGGGCTGCCAGTGCTGCCACTATAGTGTTGACTCTCAGCACGTAGGAGTGCTCCCACACACATGCTAAGTTAACTTAGTGGTGTTTCATAGAAGGTGCCCTACAGAATCAGTCCAATGTCTATTTCCTAAATAATTCTATGACTTCTCCTTTGGTGAGTGATCCTCCTCCTCTTCTTCCTCCTATCTGAAGTTTCTCTGTCTGTCTGTCTCTCTCTGTCTCTGTCTCTGTCTCTCTCTGTCTCTGTGTGTGTGTGTGTGTGTGTGTGTGCGCGTGTGAAATCCTTCTATGTAGCTCAAGCCAGGGTGTGTCTAGTCAGCTTAACTCTTGGTATATAGCAAAGGGATCTGTTTTTACCTGAAGGCTGGCTTGAGTTTCTGGAGGCCCTGAGCTCTCTGCTTGGTCCTGTGATCCTCTAGTTTGCTTTTTTGTGGCTGTGATAAAACGCTAACCAAAAGCAACTTGGGGGGAAGAAAAGGGTTTATTTCAGCTTACAGCTTACAGGTTACGGTCCATCATCAAGGGAAGTCATAGGTGGGAACCTGAGGCAGGAACTGAAGCAGAGACCCCAGAGGACTGTGATGTACTGGTTTGCTTCTAAGGCTCCCTAAGCTTGCTTTCTTACACAAGTCAGAACCATCGGCCTAGGGATGGCACTTCTCATGGTGGCCTAGACCCCCCACCTTCAATTAGCAATCAAGAGTGTGTCTCACAGACAACCTCCCACAGGGAAGTTTGATGAAGGCAAGTTTCCAATTGAGGTGTCTTTAGTTTGTGTCAAGCTGATAAAAACTGACCAGCATATGGGCAATCCTCAGTCAAGTCTCTGGTCCTTGGTAGTCACACTGACACTGGGCAGGGCTGTGGGTCTCTGAGAGTTCAGGAGAGAGGGAGCCAGTGCAGACAGGCTGTGAGGGAATTGAGTAAATTTGGTCTCTTTCCTTTGGGTGTGGCTTTGGACACTCTTTGAACCCAGCATCCTTTGGGTCTATGTAGGATGCTCCTGGAAATTCACTGGGGTCCTGGGAGAAAGTTGAAAGGAATTCTGCTAACACAGCCCCAAACCACCAGGCATGGTAAAACGGTCAACTCTTCTTGTGGGATTTATCTCATTTTTCTGAACTAGCAAAAGATTGACAATACTTAGGAAAGCCAAAGATACAATTTCCTGAAACTATTATATTCCACTCCTCTTAGGCAATGCGCAGGTATAGGGGACTCTCCTAAAGATGCGCAGAGTGACACGGAATCAGAGCAGCGAGGTTTGTAAGGGCAACAACAAACAATCTAAATGTACATCTAGAGGAAAATGAATTTCAAAAGTTATGTCACATTCATTCAATGGACTTCTTTTCTAATATGTATTTATTTTATTTTCTGTGAATGAGTGCTTTGTCTGCATGTAAATTTATGCAACACACCTGTGTCTGGTGCTCAGGGAGGCTTCAGGAGGGTGCCAGATGCCCCGGAACTGGAGTTACAGATGGTTCTGACTGCTGTGTGGAAGCTGGGAATTGAACCTGTGTCCTCTGAAAGAGTAGCAAGTGCTTTTAACCTCTGAGCCATCTTTCCAGCCCCCCTCCCAATGGAACTCTTGATAGTAATAAAATAAATGTAGTAGAGGTATAGTGTATTCCTATAGATATCAACCTGCGAGAATCTGTCAAAAGCAATAGGGAGCTGGAAAGCAAGCTGCAGAAAAATAGAGTATATGCCACTTATAAACTCTGCACTTGGGCTGGTGAGATGGCTCAGTGGGTAGAAGTGCTTGCTTCCAGGCTTGAGTGCAGTCCTTGGGGACCTACAAGGCACAAGGACAGAACTGACTCCTGCAAATTGTCCTCTGAACCCAACACATGCACCATGCATGTGTGGTACATATACACACATGTACATGTACACATATGTACACACAATATAAATTTCAAATGTTTCATAGTATTTTTTTAAAAACTGTGTACCATGAAAAAAATCCCATGGAGAATTTATGACACAAGAATATAAACACTAAATTCAGGACAGCCAAATTTGAAAAGATGAAAGAATACACCAGAGATGAAGTAGGGAAGGGGAGGATACGCAATACCTGAGCATCAGAGTTTATACACAATGGTTTATGTCTCATTCTATGTTGTAGATGCAAGGATATTTGTCATGTTGCTTAATTTTTTGAATTATTAAAATGTTTTATGAGAAATTAAAGTACAAAACACCAAATGACAATTAAGGATTCCTCTTGCATTTCCTAGAAGGGTCATAATGTAGGGTGTGTGTGTGTGTGTGTGTGTGTGTGTGTGTGTGTGTGTGCAGGTACCATTGTAGGGGTAAGGATGGCAAATAAAGCAAGGAGTGCTAGAGAAGACTTCAAACAGACAGGCAGGAACTGGCACCTAGGAAGTTTTCTGGGTTGAATACTTACTCAATGAAATTCCTCTCTTCACATACTATTTGCCTACGCAAGAAGCTAAATATTCATTGAGCAATTAGTCAGTTCAGATTTGTGGTATGAAAAGACAATTCCTTCTAATTATAGGATGTCAGTTAAAGGATGCCACACTAGGATGCCATTCACTGCCAAGAGAACTTTAATAAATTCTTGCTGTGATTTGGATTCACAAAGGTAAAAAAATAAAAGGACACCATTATTTTTTATAATTAAATATTTACCAGCGATGAGAAGATAAGTCACACTAATGTTTTAGGCTAATCAAAAACTCTGCTTTTAAAAGGTCTCACTAAACATATTGTTGTTCTCACGACTCTCTGCCAGTAAGGGAGATTTTCTGGGCCAATACCAGAGACGTGGGAAACTTCCCTGAACGACTGCATCCTCTTTGACCAGTCCTGACTTCAGAGCATCATCCCTCCTGCAGGGCCACTAAGTTTACAGTGCCTTTCATGCTTTGTAATCGTATACAGTTCTGTTGTGGATTTTATCTTTCCCTGTATTCTCGGTATCCTAAGTACAGAGCTAGGTCTATTTTGCTGTGTGAGATGGGTGATTTGGAAGTATATGGAATGGTCATCTCAGCAGCATCTTTGGGTGCAAGTGGTGTGTAGAACCTACATCTTACCTTGAGGCCAACTGTGGTCCTTCACACTGAGACTTTGGCCAACTTCTTTTCTCCGCATCAATTCTGCTAGTGTCTCACTGCACGAAAATCCTTCCGTCTCCCCATTGCTTTTGAATTTGCTTACGATTCACCCCTGAATCACAGATCCTTTAGTTTGTATTTCATGCAAGCTGTATAGATCTGAGAATTTCTCTAGAATTTAAAAATCCAGAACTAAGAAACCCAGGTAGATTTCTCTATGGTTAAGGCTTCTATAGAACAGGGCTGTCCAACTTTTTGATGTTGCGGTGACATTGTCATCCACAAATGTGCGTGGCATATTCCAGGATGTGGGCAACCACTGTGCCTCAAGCTGGCCGTATATGCACAGAGTAAGATCTTGAGAAATTCCCAGCTTCTGCTGCATTTGACTCTCCTGTCTTTGTCCCAATGTCAGCACCTAAACACTTAAACAAAAAAATTGTAGCATGAATGATAGGAGATAAAACAGACTGCATATGCAGTAGAGGAATAGAGGTTGCTATGTGAGACGGGGCAGCGGTCCGTGACTTCTAACCCGTCACATCTCCAACCTCAGTGTGCGGTCCCCACCCTCAGTTATCCCATGCACCAAGTGTTCCTCCATGATTTCTTTGCATACTAGGCAGCTAAAAGCACAAAAGAAAGGAAAGTCATAGGCTCTGTTTTAGCTGAGTCTGTTTATATCTCATTGGCTGAAGCTTAGTCAGGTGGCTATGCCTCACTGCATGGAAAGCTGGGCAATGTAGTCTTTGAGCTGGGAACCATTGCTGCCCTGAATAAAATGGATATAGACTTTAGAAACAAACAAACAAACAAACAAATACAAAATACATGTACTAGTAATCTATGGGGTGTGTGCTAAGTCATCTACAGAGAAACTATTGGTCTCTCTTGGAGTCCTTGAAGTTTCTGGTTGGCTGTAGAAAATAGTTTGATTTCCATTAATCAAGTTTTTCTTCATTTTGTTAAAAGAAGAGCCTGTTGTTTACAATTAACAGTTGCCCTATTTTCCCTCATACACATCGAGCGCTATCTGCCATCCGCGGCTTGGGAAATAGACTTCCTGGCTTTCTGTCATCTTTGCCAGCATCCTCAGTTCTCCTAGAATGACATTAGGACCAGAGAGGTGCCCTATCAGATTTGTGGGCTAACTGAAGGCTTTCAACAGGCCTCAACCTTCTCTACAGGTTCACTTGCACGGTACCTTCTTGACCTCTGATTTATATTAGCTGCTGCTCCTTCAGCTTCTAAACCTGAGGCTCCCTGGCTCTGTCCCTAGGTTTGGAGCAACGCAGTGGACTTGGAGTTAGTTTCTGTCTCTTTGCTTTTTCAGTACTGCCTGAAATCATTGCCTTTTCTGTCCTTTGCTCTGAAGTACTAGGAGAGGACCTGAACTTCAGAGTTAATCTGTAAAACTGCTGTCTCTTCTCTTGCCTGCTGGACCTTCCGGGGGTGGGGGTGGGAAGAGCTTCAGGTCAACAACTGTCCACATAGTGCCAAGGAACCAGACACTCTTTCAGTTTTCCAGGAAGCAAGGAGGGAACAATGGGGGGCGGAGGGGCAGAATTGTTTGGATTGTTTCTTCAGAGTCACCTAGACTGATGGTATCCTGCCTTGGGTTTCAGATGACCATGGTGTCTGGAAAGGAGAGTTGACTGTCTTGATTACTATTTTACGGTAAATTCAGTATTTCACTGTATACACAAGGTGACTTACAAACGTCAGAAATGCATTGCTCATAATTCTGCAGGCTGAGAAGTCGAAGACTAATACAGTGATTAGAGAGGATTGCTTCTTGGTTCACTCACAGCTCTTTTTTCATTGTGCCCACATAGAGGGAGACCCCTGGGGCTCCTTTGATAAAGACACTAATACCATTTGTGAAGGCTTTGATCTCGTGACCTAATCGGCTCCCAGAGACCCTACCTCTGAATATATTGCCCTAGGGGTTAAGGATTTCAACTGACAGATTTTGAGTGAAACGTACAAATTCAGCTCAGCATCTAGTAGCTGCCTAGCAGTTTTGAGTCCCACATTCCAGCCCAGGCAAGTTGGAGGATGTCAGAGCCGGTCAAAGAAAACATACAAGGGCAGGTCATTGTGGTTAGTTGACGGACATTTGAGAAGCATTTCATGCTGAGTCTATGGGCAAAAATACTTCCCTATGAGCTAATTTTATTGCTACAATGAACCTCATCTCTCCAAGTCAGAAGGTCATCTTCTGCAGGCGTGTGGCTGGGAACCAGAGAAAAGCAGAATCAATGGGCCTCCAGAGGTAATTTTATATACCTCTTGCCTCGATTCCATTAAATCCAATTGATTAATAGCTAACAATTATTGAGCACTCATTATCTGCAAGCACCATTTTAAGAGTATTATTTGCAAAATCCTCCCATCTACCCTCCAAGTTTGTTTTTATTCCAGTTTAATGGATGGAAAAACTAAGGCTCAGAGTCAACTGTTAAGTTGACAGATATTTAATACAAATTTAGTTTCGGATTGAACACTAAGCCCAGCTTCTTATTCTGCATCATCTATGGCCTTCTGTGCTGTGCTGGAGGTCCACAGGAACCTGGAACCACAGGCTATTGGATGCCACTGAAGACTGTCTCCGTTTCTGTATGTGTGTGTGAGAGAGTATTTTGTGCGTCGGAATGTTCTGCATGATGTATATGTATATGTTCATGTATCATGCATATACATAGATTGTGTGTGTGTGGGGGGGGTGTAGGTCAGAGGTCAATCCAGGTGTTATTCCTTAGGAGCCATCCACTTTGCTTTTGATTTAGGGTCACTCACAGAACCAAGGACTCAACAATCTGGCTAGGTTGGCTGGCCTGCAGACTCCAGGGATCTGCCTGTCTCTTCCCCAGGGCTGAGATTCCAGGTGCGTGTCTGGCTTTTCATGTGAGCGCTGAGGGTTGAACTCAGGTCCTTATGCTTGCTCAGTAAACTCTACCGGCTGAGCCATCTCTTTAGTTTCCCAGCTCAGCCTTGCAGGTGGCCCTGACCCTCTCTGAGGAAGCCTGTTTCATGCTTCCTGTATTACTGAACACCAATGTGTCATCACCCGGAGGTAACAGGCTGATCGCCTGGAAATATAATGCAAGCTACATTTATATCGTGCATATTCTAGTAGACACATTAAAAATAAAAGGAAACAGGTATCGTAACAAGGCTATCTACATAAAATATTTAAAGAATCACATCACACTAGTCCATTGGTGCTTAGAACAAAATGGCTCCAACTAAGTCAATCCATTGACACCAATGAGGTCAGTGACTTTTGGTCCTTTTCTCATATTAGAAGTGACACTGACTCCTGACACATGTATTACTGCACAGCAGTAATATCTTACTGTGTGATGCTGTGGCTAAAGTAAAATGTAATACTAACTAGCTAAGCGATGAAGGGTCTGATGGGAAAAGGTGTTACATACTCCTTTCATTTTCAAATTGGAATAAATTGAAATAAAATTTGGATCCTTGATAGCTTTGGCCACTTTTGGTGCTCGGTATCTGTCTGTGATTGGCAGCTGCTGTATCCCAAAGTAAGAGTTTTTTGTTGTGGAAATTTGCTTTACCTGTACTGTGGAGAGAGGGGAGAAGCTAGGCTAGGAGGAAGGGTCTGTGTAAAGGAGTCAGGGAGACTGAGGCAGAGTGGAGTGCGTCACAGACAAGGAAAAGGGAGACTCATTCAGGACAGTGGGGCTCTAAGGAGCTCCACCTGAGCTATCTGACTGAATGGGTGGCTATGAGATGGATCAGAGGCAGGAGGACCTCATTCATTGGTGAGAGCAGTCAAAGCTCTGAATTGCAGTGAGGGCAGAGGACAAAGGAAAGGACTTAATTGCAGAACTGTAAGAAAGATGTCTGAGAGTGGGGGTGGGGGTGGGGGGCGTGCGGGAAGGGAACTGCTAAAGGAGAGGGTTGAGTGGGATGCTACACTTGAAGGGGCTGAGGGTGAGGAGCAGGATGGTGGAGGGGGAGGAGTGGGGAACATGATGGTGGAGGGGGAGGAGTGGGGAGCATGAGGGCCTGGCAGGGGTGGACAGAAGAGGCTCATTTTGAAGGGATTGGATTCATGGTGAGCTCTTCCTTGGCTTTCCCTCTCTGCCTGGTGACATCCTCTTCCCCTCTCCCTCCTCCAAAAGCCCCTTTCCCTCCTCCCCTGAGCAATGTGACATGAATGGAATGCCTGCCCTGCAACAGACACCTATAAAGTAGTGGGCATTTTCCAGGCCCAGGCAAGCATCAAAGAGCAGTCATGAGCCCTTCTTCATCAAGGACACACATTGTTTTGCAATATCTTGTGTTCCTGTAGGGATTTGGCATGACTGGGGGATACCAGGTGTCTGAAGGGAACAGTGGTAGGTACAGTTCACACTGTTGACAGTATGAATCAGGCATAGTTTGAGACTTGAGACTAGCATCTCGTTTGTGACCATCACTTTCCATCCCATAGTAAGGAAAGTGAGGCTCACAGCAACAGAGCATCTTGTCACCCATACAAACGGAGGAGCAGGATACACAGGTGCACTGACACACAGGTGGCTAGGTAAAGCAAGGCTCTGACCTTCCCTTTCATGAGGGTACCTTACCTCTCCAGCCCTCCTCAAAGGGCAGGCTCTGGCCTGAACTCTCAAGGAAGGTTTTAGGGCAGTGATTTTCAACCTGTGGGTCGCGACCCCATCAGGAGGTCAAATGACCCTTTTACAGGGGTCACCTAAGACATTGGAAAACACAAATATTTATGTTATGATTCATAAGAGTAGCAAGATTACAGTTATAAAGTAGCAACGAAGATCATTTTATGGCTGGGGGGATCACCACAACAGGAGGAACTGGGAAGGCTGAGAACCACTGCCCTGGTGGTTTTCCTTCCTCAGGAGGGCAGGGTGGAATTGGTGGATCAGTGGAACTGGCAAGCTTGTAGGTGACAAAGGAACTGACCTCCTCTCTAACTCCCTCCCCACCCCATGGATGGAGCAGTAAGAATGGGACTCCTTTTTGCGTGCCTCTCTTCATTGGTCCATTTGAGTCACTGCCCCTGGGGATCTGCTTCACACTCTGAATTCCATGCCCTGAGGGTAGTTCTCTAGCACAGGTACCCACCAGAAGTGTGTGCCAGAGAAAGGTCCTCCCATGAACTAGGAGCTGGGCAGGGAGGTGGTGGAGAGGAGGTGGGAAACACCACAGTGCTCTATACCACAGCTCAGGGGATTTACTCCCAGCTTCAAGTGTATATTGCTTATCTACCTGCAATCTAATCCCTCTCCTGACCCAGAGGCTGAGGGCAGCAGGAGGAACTGGTTGTAGGGAGTAAGGCCAGGCTTTGTCCCTGAGCAGGAGATTCCTATGTTCTTTTAGAAATAAAACTATTCCCTCACATGGCTTGGATTGGTGTGAGGACAAGTGATTGGGAGGGGTAAGTGATTGGAGGGGTAAGTAATTGGGAGTTAAGTGATTGGAGGGTAAGTGATTGGGGGGG
>JADRCH010000188.1:2587856-2661950 GCA_019843965.1 Rhynchomys soricoides | reverse complement strand
GAGGATTCTTTGGTAGAATGGAGGAGTGGTTCCTGGTGTGTAACTCCAGAAGCCTTTGTCCCATGTCCCTTTGGGAAGACGTGGAGCTGCAGATGGTTGTACACTCTGAGGCAGAGAGCATCTTAATAACCCACTCCTCGGGTGATGAACTGTCAGAGGAGGAACAGCAGAACTATGGTTTGACCACCCCAAAGTGTCGACTCACTAACATGATAATTCACAGAGGGGCATGGGAAGATTTCCCAACTGTGGCTAACCGATGTTGAAGACCCGAAAACAGCCACTTGAGACTACCTTTATGTTCCGCTCTCGGCTTAGAAGCAAATGGCTAAGAGACCTGGACACGGATCAAACAAATGTGCTAGGAACTGAATGCCTGGCACAGATCTGCTGCTACTTCCCACTGAGGGCCCAGCTTGCTCCCCTCCAGCCACACAGGAGGAGGACATCAGAGAAGGCTGCAGCTGGCCCGGGTTTGGGGAACAGTTCCAGTACACAGGCATCATGGAGTGGCAGGCTGTCACCTCTGTAGGACACAGTGATTAAGCAAGAGACAAGTGATCCACTCTTTGGCCCCACTGAAGCTAGGGGCTGGTGGCCACAGGGGCCATTAACGGTATACGTACAGTGAGCCCTCTTTTTTCCAAGGGGAGGGAAGGATCCCCTAGAATCACCTAGTGAATGAGAAGGTATCTCTCACCAGTTATTTTTCTTTACCTCCAGCCAAAGGATTAGCTGGCAGTGGTTTTGTTTAAATCAAAGGCCACTCAGTTGGGGTTGGGGAGATGGCTCAGTTTGTAAGGGGCTTGATGTGCAAGCACAAGGAAGCAGAGTTCAATCCTCAGAACCCATGTTAAAGAGAGCTAGGCAGGCAGCCAAACACTGAGAAAAACCACCTTGAGCTCTGTTAGCCAGCCAGCCTAGCCTAATTGGTGAGTTCTAGGTAAAAGTGAGGGACCTTATTGTTTCAAAAATCAAGCTGGATATCCCCCTGAGGAAAAACACCCAGGCTTGATCTGTGGCCTCTGCATGCACATGAACAAGAGCACAGCACATACATGTGGTTCTAACTCTCCTTCCTGCACACACACACACACACACACACACACACACACACACACAGAGCTGGTGTAGGGCTGGCATCCTGAGGTTATCTAACCAAGGAAGAGGTGAATTGCCATGTTTTTTCAGATCAGAAGGAGTAATATTCATGTCTATGCTCACTGCTTTAGAGAGCATGGATCGCGTTCAGTCTCCCAACAGTCCTAGACACAGAGATCTAATTGCTCTTTTCCTTGGTCGAGCGTCACAGTATAGACTCTGAAAGACAGAGGGGGCCTTGAAGCCATGTAGTTCAAACCACTTCTTTTGTACAGGAAGAAGTCTAGAAAGAGGCATTGGGCTGTCGCAGGCCACTTAGCTCTTACATGTAGCCAGTGCACAGTTGATCCTGGATGTCAGGAACTCTGACTCTAGGCCTCGGCTTGTTCTATTTCTCTGTGCACTACTGTTCTGATTTCAGACCTGTTCATCAACAGAGTCCCCAGGATCAAAGACTCTTGCAACTCTTGCCCAAAATAAACCCAGGTCATTTCACAGCAGCTCCGTGTTACTTAGGGTCAATTCTGGGTGAATTATTCATTTGCTGATGACTTTATTGGCTGGCTCTGCTGAATAGCTTTATGTCAACTTGACACAGGCAAGAGTCATCAGAAAGAGGGGAGCCACAGTGGAGAAATGCCTCAGTAAGATCAGGCTGTAGGCAAGCTTGTAGGGCATTTTCTTACTTAGTGATTTATGGGGGAGGGACCAGCCGATGTCCATTGTGGGTGGTGCCATCCCTGGGCTGGTGGTCCTGGGCTCTAGAACATAGCTGGCTGATAAATTCACAAGGAGGAGCAGCACCCCTCCATGGCCCCCGCATCAGCTTCTGCCTCCAGGTTCCTGCCCTGTGTGAGTTCCTGTCCAGGCTTCCTTTGATGATGAACAGTGATGTGAAAGCAAAAGATGAATAACACACACACACACAGGCACACATACAGATACACTCACAGACATACATACACAAACACACACACAGACAGACACAGACACACACTCACAGACACACACACACAGACACACACACAGACACAGACACACACTCACAGACACACACACACAGACACACACACAGACAGACACACAGACACAGACACACACACACTCACAGACAGACACACACAGACACATACTCACAGACATACACAGACAGACAGACAGACAGACACACATAGACACACAGACAGACACAAACACATACAAACACACTCACAGACACACACACAGACAGACACGCACACAGACAGACATACTCACAGACACACACACACAGACTCACAGACACAGACACACACAGACACACACTCACAGATATGCACAGACACAGACACACAGACACAAACACATACAAACACACTCACAGACACACAGACCCACAGACCCACAGACACACACACACACAGTTGCTGTAGGGATGGTTCCTGTGGTTACCTAACCATGGTTCCTCCCAAGGTTGCTTTTGACACCGTGTTACATCACAGTAATAGTCATCCTAACTAACACACTTGCTCATGCAGGTGGGCATAAAAAAAAAGTAGTAAGGTGACTGCATAGGTGAGAAGCAAGAGGACACCTGACAGCGTGGTTTAAGTCCTCTAAACAACACCGTGTAGTTTACAGGCAGTAAGTTGTCCTAGAACATTCTAGGCTGGTAAAATTACATGAGGAAGGGAAATGTTCTTAGGCTCACTTTATGTGTGAGGCAACTAAAGCTGAGAGAGGTGAAAGAACTTTCCAGAAGCTACAAAGCAAGTCATTGGGAGAGATAGGGTTTGAACTCTGGCTTGTCTGGCACCCAGACTCCACATCTCCAACTCCAGGCTAATCCCCAGCCCAGAGGAAGGCATTAGCAATTGCATTCTGATCAGGAAAGAGACATCCAGTTCAGAAGAATGCATTTCTTCCTATGTTGGGGTAAATAATAACAGGCCGGGTGGTGGTTTCAATGAGAATGCCCCCCCATAGGTTCATACATTTGGGTGCTTGGTTCTCGGTTGGTGAACTGTTTAGGAAAGATTAGGAGGTGAGGCCTACATAGAGAAGGTGTGTCACCAGAGATGGGTTTTGAGGTAAAGAAGCCCACACTATTCCTGGTTATCTTCCTCTGCCTCCTTGCTTGTGGATCAAGACTTAAGCTCTTGGCTGCAGCTAAAGCTCCATGCTCGCCTTCCAGCTGCCATGCTCCTCACCATGGTGGTCATGATTGCTAGCCCTCTGTAACCCTGAATCTCAAATTAAAGGCCTTCTTTCATAAGTTGCGTTAGTCATAATGTTTGATCATAGTAACAACAAAGTAGCTAAGACATACTGCAAGTGTAAAATGCTTCTATTTTAATAGAGGGCCATTCTGTAAACAACTGATCTTGGCTGAGAGCCACATTGTAGACTCTCTGAGACAGAAGGGACCAGAATGGGCAAACAGTTCTAGCCCTTCTAGAGGCTAGAGGAATTAGGCTGCTCCGGTCACTCAGCTATCGCACACGGTGTGCAGCTGATGATGTGAACCTTAGGCTTCTTCCTGTCATGACAATGCAGAGCAGCTTCTGATCTCACTTGGTCTAAAGACAGAACTCTTGTCACCCTGGTTCTTCTCACCGACTGGTTGGGCACATGATATGGCTATGTTGGAGCAAGGAAGATGCTAATGTAGTGGCTCTCAACCTTCCTCATGATGGGACTCTTTAACACAGTTTCTCATGTCGTGGTGTCACCCAACCATAAAATTATTTTGTCACTACTTCAGAACTGTAATCTTGCTACTGTTATAAAATGCAATGTAATTATCTGTGTTTTCTGATGATATTAGGTGACCCATATGAAAAGGCCATTTGATGCCCCACCCACCCACCCACCCCAGCTGTCGAGACCCACATGTTGGGAACCACTGGGCTATGCTCTGGGTAGGGTTTAGTTATAGCTCCAGAAAGGGTCATGTGATTAAAGGCTTAATCAACAGAGTCCTGATCTTGGGAGATGGTGAAACACCTATGATGTGGAGCCTAGAGGGAGGTCTTTAAGTCTTTGGGGGTATGTTCCCATGTTCTCATCTAATTCCTTGCATTCTCAACAAGGAATGTTGTAAAATGAGAAAGCCCAGCCCTATCCAGTTCTCTGCTTTCTGTTTGAGATATGGTTGCTTGTGGAACCCTAACACTACTGGTGTCAGAGGCAATGTCAACCCTTGCCACAGTATATCAGTCACTTTCCCCTAGTTCCTGTGACTAAACACCTGACAGGGAACAATTTAGGCGAGGACAGGTTTGCTTTTTGTCTCATGGTTTGAGGGAATCATCCATCATGGTGGGGAAGGTGTAGAGGAAGGAACAGCTCAAGAGTGGGTGGGCAGGAGAATGAGGCTGCTTGTTCACATCATCTTCAAGAGGAAGCAGAGACAGGAGAGGAAGTGAAGAGAGGCTCTAACCCCAAGGCCTGCTCCTCAGACTTCTACTTCCTCCAGCTAAGTTCTGCCTCTTAAAGGTCCCACAACTTCCTAAAACAGCACTGCCATCTGGAGACAAAGTGTTCAAACACATGAGCCTGTAGGGTTGGCTTCACATTCAAACACAACTAACGTTTGGACTTGGAACTTCCTCCTAGGTTGACTAATATGAAAGGAAGCATTTCCTCACTTTCTGGCCTTGAAAGACACCAATATTTCTTTAAAATACACTCAAGACTTAGAAAAGCTACAAAAAGTCTGACCATCATGAAAAGATAAGACAGAAACAGATCAAGTGAGCAGAGTATAGTCTAAAACCAGACTCAAATATACACTTATCTCATTTATAATAAAAGTAACATAAATTTTTCAATAATTGATGAATTTTTCAATAATTGATGGTAGTCCAACAGGACGTTAATTAATTAATTAATTAATTAATTAATTGAGACAAGATCTTGCTATGAAGTCCAGTTTGGCTTAGAATTCACTATGTTACCCTGAGGGACAGGGGCTCATATTTGTGGCAATTTTTTTTTACCTCAGCTTCCTAAATGCTGGCATTACAGATATGGGACTCTAAGTGGCTAACAGGATTGGAGGCAGAGGAGTTTAATCCATACTTCACACCAAAACAGATTATAATCCTAAATAAGAGATGAAATATGATAAAAATCATTTGAAAAAAGCAGGAAGATATTTCCATGATTGAAGGTAGATAAATATTTCTTGTGTAGGCTACCAAAGCCCACAATGGAAAAGTGAATGAATTTCATTGCATTAAAATTAAGAACTTAAATGAGTAAAAAGCCTAAAAGAGCAAAACATTAAGCTCACAGAATAGATAAATCTACCTACAAAGCATCTATCAAAAGAGTCATACTCAGAGCATGTAAATAATCTTAGTTAGTAGAAAAATGTGCTGAAAGACTTGAATAGGCCCCTTTAAAGGAAGACTTCCAAGTAACCAAAACCATATGAAAAATACTCAACCCTTTTGATCATCACAGGTCTGTGAATTAAACCACAATGAGATATTACATTTTCAGCAAAATGGCTACAATGAAAGAGACAAGTATTGAGAACACAGGAAAATCAGAGTCCTCGAACACAAGGTACAAATATAAATTATATATATATATATATATATATGTTTGTGTTAGTTATATGATAAATACCACATATATCACTAGCAAATATATATAGTGATATATATCACTACCAAATACCATCAAACCATTTTGCATATATTGTACTATATATATTGCACTATATAGTGTACTGTATATTGCACTATATATCTTATAATATATATCTTATAAACCAGCAATTTTTATGATCAACAGAGAGAAAGTATATACATACTTTTTACCACATATATACCCACTGACACACACACATACACACACACACTGACACACACACACACATACACACACAGATGTTCAGGACAGCAATTTTTGTACAGGGTAAATCATGGAAGCCACCACTAGTGCTCATGAATAGCAAAGTGGATAAGTTGGATCAGTCACAAAGGGGACACCAAGGAGAATGAATGAACTAGAGCCACTTCAGCTACATGGATGGGTCTCTCCGATCCTAAGCTGTATGAAGAACCAGCTACAACCGGAGCAAACTGCATGACTAGCAGAAAAGCCAGAAGTAGGCACCATCATTCTACCACCAGGACAGAGGTTATCCATGCAGGAACATCGTGACAAGAGAGGGACCAGAGGTGACCTCTGGAGGTGCTGGTTGAAGCTTGTTTCTTGGTCTAGTTTTTGGGCCCATGGATGGGAGCACAGGTGGTAATATTTGCTGAATGCACATTTATATCAGCCTTTTCACATCTACCTTGATCTTTTTCCTTCTTGTAAAGACATAGAAAGTAAGCAGACAGGCTAAGGAGACAGCTCAGTGGGTAGGAGCACTTGCCGTGCAAGCATGAGGACTTGAGTTCAAATCTCTAGCATCCATGTAAAAAATGGCCACAATACATATGCCTATAACACCAGAGCTGTGGGCATGGAGACAGGATCACCGGGGCTTGCAGGCCACCAGCCTATCTCCAGGTTCAGTGAGAGAACCTGCTTCACAGGAAGAAGATGGGGAGAAAAGCTGCACACTGAATATATTCTTCTGGCCTGTGCCTGAGGGCATTTAGGAGCATACACCTGCAAACATGCATGTACATAGAACACAGAGAGAGAGAGAGAGAGAGAGAGAGAGAGAGAGAGAGAGAGAAACACACAGAGACAGACACACACACACAGAGAAACAGACAGAGACACATACACAGAGAAAGAGAGACAGACAGAGACACACACACAAACACACAGAGAAACAGAGAGATAGAGAAAGAAAGAGAGAAAGAGAAAGATTGATAAAGACACACACACACACAGAAACAGACACACACAGAGAAAGAGAGAAAGGGAGACATACAGATACACATACACAGAGACACACACAGAAAAAGACAGAGATACACACAGACACACACAGAGAAACAGACAGAGACACACAGAGAGAAAGAGAGAGAGAAACACATGCAGAGAAAGAGACACACACACGGATGCACACACAGAAACAGAGAGACAGAGAGACACACACAGACACACACACAGAGGAGGGTATGGTGAAAAATAGAGGTGACATCTGTTTGTTTATTCCCCTTTCAGGTCTGTCACAGCTAGCTATCTGCCATCCTCTCAGCCACCCCACCACACAGATCCTCCACCACAGCTGAGGAAGCTGACGTGCAGAAAGGAGCCTTGTCTGAGGCTTGTGCTGACATGGGAGTCACTCCGACCCCGTGCTCATCTTTCCTCCACATCCTGTTGCTTTTGAGGCAAGAGCTGTATCATTAGAGCTCAGAAATCTTGCTTTGAATCCTTGTTCTGTCATTCATGCTCTATGATCTTGTGGAAAGCGCTCTTCTAGGTAGTCCTTCGTCTTTTGACTTATATATAATTCAGGGAATTTTAGTGGGAGTAACAGGGGTGACTGTGGTAGTGGGGACTGATAGTGTACATAGCACATGTGACCTGGGGCCTTGTACTCAGCAACTGCAGTGTGCTGTTTCTCCGGTTAAAGCAGACTAGCCACACATGCCCTTCTGAGCAGGGAGCTGGAGAGTAAAGCAGAATTCACCACGCTCCCTGCCGGGTGTCACTCTTTCAAGAGAATCAAATGAAAACAAACATTAAGGGCATCTTTGGGAAAAGGGGCAATGTTCAGGCAGCTCATGTGCAGGTCACCATGAAGCCTTACTCTGGGATTGAGGGAATTTGCTAGGGATCTTATGCAAGTCGATTCTAGGTTGGTGATTTTAACATCAGCTAGTAAAGTTGAGTCCATTTTGTCCTTGGCAGGAGAAGGTGGAAATGTGCGTGTGGTGTAGTGTGTGTGTGGTGTGTGTGTGTGTGTGTGTGTGTGTGTGTGTGTGTGTTGGGTGGGTAAAGGGGCTCCCAAAGACTGCAAGAGCTACTCTTTTTAAGAGAGAAGATTCTGCAGTTCCTTTTCACATCAGAACTGAGATCATCTTTCTGTTAGTCCTCCAAGAATAGTCGGGAAAAGTGGCTAGAAGGTAAACAGCATTTGTATTCCCTTAACACCGAGTCGCCTCTCCCCAAGTTTGTCAGTATGTCTGCCAAGGAACTGCTTAGCTCCTTGGGGTAAAGGGAGGGGTGCAGGACACTGGTGCTGTAGGTGTGCCCTTCAGGGCGGGACACAGCTGGTATTTTCTGTAAACATACGGTCATCGCTATCTTCTGAACGTGAGGTCCATGAGAAACTAGCTAACAGTCACTCTCTTTCCTGGGATTAACTTGAGAGGGCCATCTTTCTGTGCCCACAGCTAAAAGACCCCTTTCCTTCAGAAGGCTCAGTGGTCCACGCTATGGGACCAGTGGGAGAAAAGGAGGAGCTTTAGGAGATGGGCTGAGGAGGTGGGTAATGAGCAGGAGCCAGGCCCCAGCCTCTCTCTCTCCACAGAAGTCTTCTTTGCTGTGTTCCTAAATTGTACACATTGATCTGCAGTGTATAGGGTTGCATAGTGAGTTGGCACATTGATCTGCTGTCTATAGGGTTGCACAGTGGGTTGGCATGTTGATCTGCTGTGTATAGGGCTGCATAGAGAGTTGGCAATAATCTGCTGTGTATAGGGTTGCATAGAGAGTTGACAGGAACACTCAAGTGTAGCAGGCCTACACGGGAATAGGTATACTTGGGTTTGGGTTCAAACGAGCTGAGAGCTAGGGAATAACCTAACAGTCCTAGGGCATCCAAGTGTCCATTTCCCTTCCAACAAGTCCCTTTGGAGATTGGAGCTGTCAGGCAAGAGTGCCCAGGTGTCTCTACCCACACAGTTGTCCTGCCAAAGAGGACAGGAGGGATAGGCAGGAATGACCCAGGTAGCCTGGCTGCTTGGTATGAAGGAGGAATGCTTTCTGTTAGTGCTGGTCTGTGCCCGCTCAGGGTCATGAACCTTTTGACCCCTGAGAAAGATCCTGGCTCAGGGCTCTACATTCAACCTGGGTATGGCCTATCTCCTCACTTTTTCAAATATTACTATCTTGATTAATTACAGAGCAATTGTTAGTTTCCTTTTAGATTGCCTAGTTCTCACAAGCCACCCACTCTTTCCAGAGAGTGACTTTGAGTGGCGTCTGAAGTTTTAAGGGTCAGCTGTTTCCTAGTGACATGTTATTAGAAAATGCAGCATTTCCCCTAAATAAGAAGGTCCTTCCCGCCTCCCTGCGCCTCTTCTCCCTTCTCCCTGCACCTCTCCTGGTGTGCCATAACTCTAAAAAGGCCTGCAAGATACAGTTATTTATTCTTCTCCATTCTTCTCTCGACTTAATTTTGGGCTGAAGCCAACACTTGGGAGAAACAAAGAAGCAGCCATGAAATGTTCTCCTTCAGAGCTCAAGTGTTTGTTCTTGGGGCAGCTGCCCAATCCTTGACACTGGGGGCTGGGAGTGGAGTGAGGGATAGAAAATGAGGAGAGACAAAGGTACACTCAGAAGCCCAAGCCCATGGCCCAGAAACTCAGCAGTTTTGAAAGACCCCCCTTGTGATGGCTGGAAGGCAAGCAGTCCAGAGGGAGCCTCCTTCAAGGTAACTGCTTACTTCCCGTTAGCCTTGGTGAAATTTATAGTCTGTTCAATAAAGCTATTGTGCTTCTCCTCAGGAAGCCACGGAGGAGGATGATTGCTTGGGAGCCTGAAGACAAAGAACCCAAGTGGGTTAGGGACCCCCATGGGGCAGGCATAGGCAGAGAAGACTAGCAGAGAAATCTAGCAGGTATCCCTACTTCTCCCTTATCCTCCAGGCTGGGCCTCTTTGTAGAAGGAGGCCAGATACCTGAGTCCCCTCAAGAATGATGAGCAACTTGATTCTGGTCTGTTATCTCACAGCAAAGTGGAACAGGATGGCCTTGGGAAGGAAGGACTTAGCTAGCAAAGTGTGGATACAGGATTCTGTTCCTTAAAAGAGGGCAGTTCTCCTGGGCCAAATATATTTTGTTAATGAGTCAAAGCAGAATTTTTTTCCCAATATTCTGCTACTATTTGTTTTATGTTCTCTCTTTTGGCTTATTTTATTTCTGTTCAGGGATAAAAACACATATATGCACAGACACACATGCATACTCACATACACACTTGTACATATACATACATATATACATACACACTCAAACATACACACATATATATACACACATATACACACTCACATACATATGCATACACACATACGCACATATATACATATGCACATACATACTCTGACATACACAAACATGCTCACATACATGCACACATACATACTTACAGATGCACATATATACATACATACATACATACATGCACACAAACTCACACATATACACTCATACACACACACGCTTACACATACACACATATACATACAGATACACACATACACAAACACATACGTACACACGCATATATGCATATGCAAATACACATACATATACACATATACATACACACACATGCTCACATACATACTTATGCATGCACAAATACACATACACACACATGTGCACACATACACACATGCTCACATGCTCATGCACATGCTCACACACACAAACACATACACACATACACATACATACACACATGCACATACACACATGCACATACACACATATACACATATACACACATGCTCACACACATACATACTCTGACATACACTTACACATACATACACACATGCTCACACACATACTTATGCATGCACACATACACATACACATATACACACGTGCACACACATACTCACGCACATGCTCACATACTCATGCACACAGAAGCAACTCAAAAGCATGATGAAAAAAGATTGGCTCAGACTGCTGGAGAGGTCAATGTCCACCAGGCCCACAGTCTAATCTGAAAATTCCCTTCAGAGCAGGTTAAACCCAATCAAGGCCCAATGCAGAGATACCCCCAGTTCACCTTACCAGGCCTTCAGCCCTCCTCCATTCTGCTCTGGTCTTCTTAGAAGATCAGGGCTAAGTTAGAAGGTCTCATCCAGGAACAAGCAACTGAAAGGCAGGTCAGGTCTGTGCTGATAAGTTGGATGGGGCTCAGCACAGTCCAAAGCTGGAGATGGAGACAGGGAGGAAGGCAGAGAGTGAACATCCAGACTGACTTATAAGAGGGGACTGAGCTCTAAGTAGAAGGTAGAAAAAAGGGTTCAGTGCCAATTGGGGGCATCTGTCTGTCAGGTGAGCTGCCTGATAATCAGCAGAGTCACTGGCATGGGGGTTAAGGGGGAAGGGCCCATAGGCAGCTAGACTAGTTCTATGATTGTCTTGGTGGCCTGGCCTGGAGCTGGCAGGAGCTCAAAACCTCCAGTGACTTTCCATATTTGTCCCTTGCCTCAGTGGGGCTCTGATTCACCGCTTTTGCTTCAAAATTAAAAAGGAGAAACTCTCAACACTACCCCGATTTATGTGTGAGACTCCAAGCTGCAGCTGTTGCTTCCCTGAGGAAGACATGAGGCCTTTCAGTTGGGAGTTCAGGAGAAGTGGTCCATGAGGGTTAACACCCCATCCTATGGTCTGTTCTGCTCTTGGAAGGGGTATATTTGTTAAATCCTAGTCAATATCTGAGGGTCTCTGTGTTTACTCCATTAAGAAACTAGATAGAGCTGATCAATGCTAGAAGGACTCTAGTTAACTCTCAAGAGGAGGCAATTATAGATAGCAGAATACAAATCGATGTAAAATTCCCCCTACCACACAGGGTGAGGGTGGTTGCCAGCAGGCCGGAGAGTGGGAATTAGGTTCCTCCTTGGAGAACCACTGTGGACAAAGGACTACTTAAAAGACAGTTCTCCTATCCCTAAATGCCAAAGCTGGCTCAGGGTCCACTGTACTTGTGGGCTGTGAGCAAGTCAGAGGACCTCCCTTGGTCCCTTCTTGAAAGTGGCATCACCAACATGGAGAGACACTCATGATCCACCAAGGGATCTCATGACGTCACTTGACAATCACCATCTTTATCATCATGTCTATTGCTCAGATCAGGGAGATGAAGCTCAAAGCATTGAAATGAATGAACCAAGATCACATAACAGTTAGAGCAACAATGTCTGGATCCCTGTCCTCTGATCTTACATCCTGCATGCTTTCCTTTAGGTCACGTTTTGAAGCATTTCTAGACAGTTAATACCATCTATCTAACAGCATGAGGCAGGTATTATTATTGCTATTTCACCAATTAGTCTTCAAGGATGTTAAGAGGCCAGTCTGAGGTCATATGTGCTATTCTATACCCTGAGAGTCAATGCCCTTACTTGGTCATAGTTTCATTGCTGTCAAGGGAAGGATTTGTGGTGTGGTGGTTTGAATATGATTGGCCCATGGGAAATGACACTATTAGAAAGTGTGACCTTATTGGAGGAGGCCTAGCCTTGTTGGATGAAGTGTGTCCCTGTGGGGGGCTTTAGAGGTCCCCTCCTATGTTCAGACTCAACCCTGAGTGGAAGAGACTCCTGCCACTGCCTTTGGATCAAGAGGTAGAGCCATTCGTTTCTCCTCCAGCGCCATGTCTGCCTGGATGCGGCCATGCTTGCCAGCCCCAATGGATGTCACGATGGTGTTCTAGTCACTGTTCTATTGCTGTGAAGAGACACCATGACCACAACAACTCATATAAAAGAAAGCATGTAACTGGGACTGCCTTACAGTTTAGAGTTTTGGTCCATGTTTTCCCACCACATCAGGAAGCATGGTGGCACGCAGGCAGACATGGTGTTGGAGAAGTAGCTGAGAGTTCTGCCTTTGGATCCACTGCCTGAGAAGACAGACTTTGGGCTTGGCATGGGCTTTGACACACTTCATCCAACAAGGTCATACCTTCAAATCCTTTCAAATAGTGCTACTCCCTGGTGACTAAGTATTCAAATCTATGAACCTGTGGTCCTTTCTCTTTCAAATCACCACAGATGGCCTTATCTGCCTTCCCAACAAACCATCCTGTAGGAGCTCTTTCTTCCCACACTACCACAGTCAAAAAACCAAGTACCTCCCGTGGGGCTGCTTAGAGGAAGCTGTTTCTCCTCTGTACCTGAACTGTCCTCTCTTGTCTCATGATCTCCCTCTTGTTGGGGGACAATAATTCAAGAGTGGCCATCCCTTTAACTATTCTGATGGCTCATCTATAGAGATCATCTGCAGATCTCCTTAACAAGGCCTATGTTGCCCTTCAAGCTACCTGAGGGTGGGGTTCCCCACTTCACCAGTATCCAAAAGCTGTCTCCTAAAGGGTGGAGTTAAATGTTTACTGAGGCCCAGCCCTTCCCTATGCAGTGGTAGTTAGCTTGATCCAAGTCTTAAGGGAAAAGTTCTCCTAAGATTTACTTGACGAAAATTTCTTTCTTTGCTTTGAAAGGGGGGCATTCAATAGAGATCACATATTCCTCAGCACCATTTCCTAAAAATCCCATTTTATATCCTGAATGAGTGAGTCTGTAAGAGTTCTAGAATTTTCAGATTATCATTAACAGTAACTTCTTCAGATAGCTTCACAGTGGGTTAACACACAGTGTCAGCTCATGGCATCTCACCAGATACTCAGAATCAACAGAAAGCAGGCTATCTTTATCTCTATCTTACTGTTGAGGAAAATGGACCTGAGGGTTTCAGGCTAGGAACTGCAAAGGCATAGATCAAGATCTGCAGGAGGTGGCAAGCCTGGGCTCTGTGGGTCAAGAGATTTTTTGTTCCTGAAAGCAGAGCTTTCTCTCTATGTCATTGGGAATGTTGCAACAGTACCTCTTAGTGGTTGGGTTACCTACTTCCCCAGTAGCCAACGGTTTCTAGTGTAGGCTGTTGGGGTCCATGGTATTCTGGAGGCCCACCTCAACACTCTGTAAGAACCAGCTCTGGATTAAAGGTGTGAAGACTTGAGGGTCCCTCCCTTCCCTGGATGTAGATCAGTGCTGTGCATATAGAAGGCTCTAGAAATGTTGAGCTGAACGAATGCATAATTCAATGATAAGAGCCAAGCTTTCCATTTCCAGGCAAACCTGCTTCCCAGTGCACCATTCTACTTCCTGTGCGTTCTTTGATCTGAAATCCTAAAACCTGTTCTCAGATCTTAAGAAAACAGATTGGCGGCCTTTTGCTGAGCAGAGAGAATCAGGAGAAGCTCGGGAGGAAGGATATTCCTGAGGCAGAAACTTGCTGTGCATGGCTGTTGAAGGAGACACAGCCCGAGGAGTGAAGCTGTCCTTGGTTACTGCCCTGACTTCTAGATCTCTGGGGAGGAGATGTTCCAGCCAGTCCGCTCCTTTTTACCAGCGCTGTAGAACGCTGGTAAAAAACACGTGGGACTCTGGCCTCCAGCCAGAACTCCTGCTTCTGAACAGAGCACTGATAAGCAGAAAACGTGGCTGGCTGGTGCAAAGCCTCTCCTGGATTTCATTTGTGACAGACTACTCTTTATAAACCCCAGACTGGCCGTTGTAGCTGGGGTGAGCAAAGCAACACGGTTGAAAGGGAAAAACAATTAGAAATACAATTACTGTTGTAAAAGCTGGTCATAAATATTTGAGTCCTCTCTCTGGAGAGGAGGGACAAGATGACAGCTCACAATTCCTTGTATTGACAAAAGAGGAAACAGTCCATGAAACTGGTCATTTGCCTGGGTGTTTTTATCTATCAGATCCAAGAGTGGGAACGAGGGAAGCATGAATGATTGGATTAGCTGGTCAGCCTCGATGCGCTTTTGCAGTATCAGCAATGTGCAGTTGCTGCAGTCCTCCCACAGACCTGGGCATGCACATGGACACACAGACATGCTTGTTCACAGGCTGGGGAAGAGCTCCTTCCATGCCATTCAGCAGAGAGGGCCACAGACTCATAGACAAGAGGAGTGCTTCACCAAGGCGGGACACAGAAAGAGGTGAAGGTCTTTCTTTCTCAGCTGCTTGTCCTCATTGTTAGAGACTGAGAAAGAAAAGACGTGGTAGACAGTTCCATTGCACTGTCAAGGGCCCAGATCCCTTGCAATGCCCTTTGAGTTGATATTATTTGTGCCCCAGACTTTCCTTCCAAGAGTCCATTTGGCCGTGCCTTGGGTGGTCTTGGCTCTATCACAGGCTCAATGTGGCAGGGCCTGTTCATCTGGCAGTTCCAGATCTCTAGTGCCTGCCTTCTCTGACTCCATTCTCTGCAGCTCCAGGACACCTCCATGCTCTCTGGAGTGGGGTTGATGAACATGGCATGGGATGGGCATAGGAACTGTGAGTGCCCTCTGATGCTCCGGACAGAGGACCCCTCTGCAGACATATGCAACCACCTGGCACCTATGCTCACCAGCAGAAAGAGAGCTCCCCTTGCTGGGGCACTGTGCCAGCATGACAGATGGGCATGTGTGTCAGCTGCCAAGGGACCTCAGAGAGGATCCAAATAGGTCTGCATTTTTGGAGGGCAGGACATTCTCTCCTTCCCTCCTCTTCCTAAGTGCAGAACCAGTGGATAAGACCATCTATTAAATATTGCTTTGGTTTCCTGGGTTCATCTGACTCTGCCCACCTCTGTGGTCACCTCTTACCTTTCACTGGTGAGGAGGATGAAAAATATGTGGGACACACTGGCTTCTTCCAACCTCTCCACACACATACATACATTCTGAACATGTCTGTCTGTCTACTGAGAAACATGGGACCCCGAAACCTGCTTGCTGGGGCTTGTCTTACATCTTCTTGACAAATGACTGTGGAGTATGAGTTTGATTACTGGAAGAGGTGGAAACCAACTGCCTCATGGGCAACTCTTGCTTTTCTGGCTAATAGAAGTTGTGGGACAAATTTATTCCATAATAACAAAATCTGCATCCAGCTTAATTCCAGCTCTGCCCTGAAGCAACTGAGAACAAATCTACCTTCCTTTCCCCTATGACAGCTCTTCAAATATTTGAGACCAATGCTCACATCCCTGAAGAGCCTTTTCTTCTCCAGGCTAAGCATTGCCTGTCCTTTCAATTCCTATAGTCATGCTTTGAGTGGCATAGGATCCAAATCACGTGTTAGGATTGGGCCATTGTTAATTTTTTCTTGGGGATGGGGGCCTTTGCTCTGTTCAGACAGATCTGAGTTTGACTTACCTTCGGTGCAGTGGGGTTGACTAACTGGGAAGGAGGCTTGGTGGTCACAGTGTGGGCTGCCATCTACAGCAACTCAATTACACACACAGTTGCACTACACAGCATTAGTTTAGGGTCTGTCCTTGTTAAAATAGGCATCATTATTTATATTCTGGAATTTTAAAAAATGGCACATAGTGGTGACTTCACTTTCTTTGGGTCATGCAGTTAGTCTACGATAAAGCAAGGGTAGTAACCTATGGCTTTAGATTCTACATGATGTACTGTCCATGACCAGACACTAAACTGGCCATTGTAAAGGCAAGTCATGTGCCTACGTAACTATATACCTGCAGGGCAAAGACAATGGACATGAACTAACAAGTGTCAGCAAGATTACCTCAGTGTAGTTTAGTGGGAAAGTGCTTGGTTTGCATGTGTCAGGTTGGGTTTCATCTTTAGCAACACACATGCACATGCATGCATATGCATGCTTGCACACACACACACACACACACACACACACACACACACACCGTGGGAGCAGGAGAGAAGGGGCTTTTGCTTGTCCCTCTTGATTGAATGGCTTTAAAGATACATTATGTTTCAGTATCACTGATGTGTCTGAAACACAAAATTGGTGCTTATGATTTGGACTAGACCTTCGGTTTGGTTTAGATCCAATGGATGCTCCAAAATAGGCCCAGAATATAGAATAATTCTGAACATGGGAGGCAGCGAGTTTAGTGTGTAATCTAAAATCACAAATTGTGGGGCTCTTGACTGATTCCTGTTACAGCTTTGTTTCTTGATGACCATTGACCAATTAGCAGATCTTGTTCGTTCTCTATTCCTCTGTCCATAAAATACGGATAGTACTTTTAGAACATATCTTACTATATAAAATGTAAATTATGTTATATAAAACATAGGTCATTCTTCCAAGGCCTAAGAACATTTTCAGTTTTAACAGTGGAGATAACATTTATAATCAGTAAAATCAACTCTAGTCTCAGCGTTTTAAGAGTCCTGCGCCCTGAGTCATGTGACCATGCTCCCAATGAATAATTAGTGTCTTTCCATCAATCTGCTACCTTGCTATTTGTGTCTTTAACATCCTTCCCCTCCACAGACCATGGTAACCATGGATCTGTTTCCTGAGTCTATAGTTTGCCTTTCACAGAATATCGTATAAACATAATATATATGTAGTCTCTCAAGTCTGGCTCTTTTAACTTAGCATAATCAACTTGAGATTTATTCATGTTGATGAGTATGTCAGGATTTCTTTTATTTCTAGGTAGGATCCTACTTTATAATGTATGTGTTGTTTTCAGGTGATTATGAATATATGAACTATCCATATTTTATGGCTGGAGGAATAGAGAATGAAGATCTGCCAACTGGTCAGTGGTTAGTGAGAAACAAAACTGTGACAGGAATCAGGCAAATACCCCAGAGTTGGTGATTTTGGACACCACACTGAAATTCCTGCCTGTCATGTTAAGAATTATTCTATATTCTGAGCATGTTTTTATAGACATGCAGGTTTTACGTGAACGTAAGTTCATTTCATGTAGTAAACACTTAGACACATACTGTTATGTCATATGACACATATGAATTTAACTTTGCAAGGATCTTCCAAGGTATGTCCCCAAATGGCACATCCTTTTACATTCTTTCTACTGTGCAAAAAGTTTCCACTTGCCTCAGAGGTGACCAGTGCTTGTTGTAGTTGACTATTAGTTTATTTATACATTTATTTATTTTTAGTTATGTGTGTTGGCGTGTGAATATATGCACGTGAGTGCAAGAGCCTGCAGAAGTCAGAAGAGGGCATCAGACCTCTCAGAGCAGGAATGACAGGCAGGTATGAGTCGCCAATGTGAATCCTGGGACTGAACTGCAGGTCTTCCTCAAGCACAGCAAGCACACGTAATCACTGAGCCATTTCTCCAGCCCCTGTGCTTTGGTATTAGCTGCGCTAATGCTTAGGCACTGTCTCTCATTGTAATCTGAATTTCTATTTGTTGAATTGCTGACGGGGCTGAACAGCTTCTATGTTTACTATGTGTGTGGCTGCTTTGGTAAAGTGTTTACTGTTCACAGGTTTTAGAAGCCTGATTGCTTTCTGAGTACTAAGCTTGTGTTCTGGATTCAAGTTCTTTTATTAGATGCCAGTTTAGGAAATACTTCCGCCCACTCCCTAAGTTGTCGGCTAACTCTTCCAATCAGGGTTTGTTAAGAGACTTTTATAGATGTTGATAAAATGCATTTTTGTCATTCTTTTCTTTTAGAGGTTATGATTTTGGTGTGATGTCTAAGAAATCTTGAACCTAGGGTCACAAGTTTTGTTTATGTTTTCTCCTACAGCATTATCATCTCGGGACATGTTTAGGTTTGTGTATGTGGTATGGGGTAAGGTAGAGGCCCCTGATGGCATTAGTATTGCTGAGCTTCTGTATCTCCTACCTTGCTCCAGGCCAGCTGTTCATGTCCACTGAAGACCTTTCACATAATGTCTGTGCTAATATTTACATCCCTGTTAGCTAGTTTGGCCTCTGCTGCCCTGGGCATTTCTTCAACTCAAACAGGATGCAGTCTCAGTCTTTCAGGCCACTCCATTCCCAGTCTGAGTGCCAAAGCAAATCATGTTAAGAGCTGGAAGTAGCTTCATGAGAATCACATCTGGGCCTTGATTGGGACATGTCCAATGAGAGATATGCTGGGGTTAGCCTATGGCTGAAGTTTTGAGAATTTATTGGTCACAGTAGGTACCGGCTTGGGGGCAGGATGGAGCTTTCTTGCCATGGGTGTATCCATTAGAAGAGTGCTGCTGATCTCAAGCCGTGCTTCTGAGAGACAACAGGGGTAGAATGGGCAAAAATGAATGCTAGTAGAAGCAAACCCAAGGGGCCCTGGTCATAGCCTGAGTTCATTTCCCCCTTTCCGGACTATAAAGACCAGCACTGTTCTTACAGAACTTGGAAGATGCTGGTGGCCTCACTGTTTTCTCCACCAACTTGACATGTTGTCCCCAAGTACCAGTCTCCAGGGACAGGAAACTGGAAGGAAGGATATAAAGAAAGGGGGGATTTATGCTGGAGTATAAGGAAAAGCTCCAAGATAGTGAAGAATGGGCTTAACACCACATCAGAACAAAATCTAGATGCCTACACCGAGGCACGGAGGAACTAGACACATTAGACAGTAGCCTGAACAACTGTGTAGAAATTTTTCTAATGAGGACTGGAATCATGTAGCTCCATGGACTTGCAGGAATTAAGCTTGGTCAAGAAATGGAATCCATCTCTTTGCCTCTGATAAGAATCTCATGTGAGACACCCAGGAAGAAGAGCCCAGAAGAGATGACTCAGCATTTCCTGGTTATTAACTCAAGTGTCCAGCTCTAGTTTGGCATTGGTTGTAGTACTGGTACCTATGCTGTCTATGAAGCGAAGTGGTACGTCGTTGGTGGGCAGAAGCAGGTTGAGGGCAGGATTAACAGGAGGCTAAAGACTGGAAACCCGGGATGGAGTGGATAGAAAAGTAGAAATTTAGCCCTCCAGTGATTTCAGGTGCTAAGGGCACAGATTTCATAGCCCACAGATTAGACTGTTCTGCATTTTCTTGGCCATATTTTTATGGTTTTTTTGGGATACTGTTTCTTATCTATGAAATGGGAGTTATAGCAACCAAAATGACCAATGATGTGGTGAGCATGTAATGTCTGCCCTGTTCTCACACATTTTCTCATCTAATTCCCCAGCACAGCCTTAGTACCTCAATTTCATAGGTGAAGTGAAGACTTAATACATTTAAGGATTGCACCCACTCTTGCCTAGCCATGAACAACTTCCTGAACAGAGTGACTAACACAAAAGGAAGTCCCACCTCCCCCTCGTCTGTGTTGGTTAATCCACCAGTTGTGAGATAAGGTTTTCCTCTGTAGCTAGAAATGGCCTGGAACTCACAGTATGTAGCCCATGATGGTCTTGAACTCATGACAATCCTCTTACCTCAGCTTCTCTAGTGAGTGATGAGGTGATGGCGTGAGCTACCACTTAGGACACTGCTTCCCTCTGTTTCACTATGGACATGGATACAAATGCAAGCCTAGAGTACAGGCAACTGCCATTGTTTACCTTCATGGAACGTAGCAACCAGCCCAGACTTGAAGGAAACTAGAGGCACTGGGCTCTCCCTCCAGGGATTGTCCTAAGTGATCCAGAATTTAGATTTTTTTTTTTTTTTTTTTTTGGTCTGGGTCTTTACTTTTTCTTTAGTTATTAAAATAGAGGATCTGATGGAACAATTTCTCAGATTGATCTAGGTGTGTGTCTTCTACAATGTTATGATTCAGATTTTCTCGCTCTGTGTCTTAAAATTCACGAAGAGATTTTGGGCGGGATAAAGCTACCTGTGACAGGTGTCACTGATGTGGAGAGAATGAGAAGGTGAGGAGATCACAGCGCCAGGGACAGAATCCTGCAGAATTCCAGTTCTTCTTTCAGCTTCTCCACATCCATAATTCCTAGCTCAAGGTGCATGTTGTCTTGGGGGCCTTCCAGCTCTAGCTTTGTAGATGCCCTCCTTTGTAAATGCACTCTCTGTGTGCAGCACAGTGTAAGTAGTGGTGATTAAGTCATTAATGCACTTAACTTCTACGTGACTCGTGCCAACCCACCACTGTGGTAGCTTACCCTGATATGTATTATACTGAGCAGTGACAAGTGTATATTATAAACAAGTGGGAAAAAAAAATCATCAGAGTCACAGGAACTCCATAGAAAATATGGAATTAGGCTGAGCCTGGGATGTAGGGTTTAAAGTAGGCCCACCATTTAGAATTTAAAATTCTGGTAGCCAACCTTGAAAACATGACTCAGTCAGTTTCAGAGTTCACAGTAGACATAAGAAGAGAAGAAAAGGACAAAAAAGAGGTAACTAAGGGAGGGACAGAAGGCAAAAGGAAAGAAGAAGAGAAGGAAGAGGACATGCAGGACAAAGGGATGAAGAGAGAGTCCCAGAGCTACTGAGGCACCGTCTGGCTTTCTCTAAGCCGCGGTCAGGAAGTTTCTTTCCTGGGAACTTCCTAAAGACAGCACCTTATGGTGGATGCTGCTGTTCCCTACAGCTTCAAACCTGTCCAGCCTCATTTCAGAGAAACAGCTGTAAGGGAGACAGAGGGATTTGGTCCAGTGGACAGCTCTCTGTTGACCTGGCTGAGTCCCAGAGCGGGAGTTCATCTTTGTAGAGGGATGGATGGACCACATGCTCTTTGGGCAGTCTTTCATCTGTTTTGTTTTTCTCAGCTGGGTTTTTGATGGACACTGTGTGGCACAGACTTCTGGACCACATTCCCTGCCAAATACCTGAAGTGACATCCTTGGGTTGCCAATTAAATACAGACCCATATGCCTTACAAACATGCTCTGTTGAGATCTGTCCACCCTGAGGTAGGGCTGTCATTTTTCTATGAATACTGGCAGACCTCACAGGGCCTGGGCTGGATCAGGAGTGTCCCTATCACTTCAGCTCAGTAGAGCTGAAGGACTTTGTAGGGTATTTGGTCCTGCCAGCCCACAAGTATCTGTCTTATAGACAGAGTGGCTGTTCTCTTGCATCCAGTGGAGACCTGTGGATCCCATCATTCCTGAAGTCTGAGGATTTTGTTTATGGAATTTCCAAGTTTCCCTCAAGCTCAATATCACTAATCCGAGAAGAAAATGCTCTATGGGAGGAGGGCTGTTAAACACTAGAAAAACCTTCCAGTAGAATGGTAAAAATTGCCTGTTGTGAAGATGCAGAGACCCATGCTGGCTACGGTAAATTGGAACCCATCTGCCTGGAGGCAGGAGGCTCTACAGGATGGTCTAGAATGCTCTTTGGGATGTACCAGGTGGCTTATGTAGAGCCTGCTTACCCTTCTGTCTGGCGTGTAAGCCTAACTTGTCTGTAGTTGTGTGCTTCTGTGAATGTGCACATGACAGGAATGCCATGTGCAGACATGCCCGTGTAGACATGTATGGGGACATGCCCCAGCATTGATTTTCCTCTTCTCCAGCAGAAGCTGTGGCACCAGGAGCCCCTTAGAGAGGCTTTCCTGGGAAATGTATTCAGCAACACAGCATTCTTCTCATAAAAATACAATAAACAGCCCTGTAAGTGGTCGACAAAGTAATGACTCCAATCCTGTGGTGTTCTTGGAATGGCCTCTACAAAGCAAAACGGAGAAGACCAAACAGAAATCTTTGGAGTAATTAGGTTTCTGGAGTGTAGATACTGCTTAAATCTGAGCATCAGAAAGGACCAGGTCTCTAAATCACTCATCCACTGGGCTGAGCCTCTATGCTTGCTCCACTGTTCTGCCTATCCCCTAGTTGCAAAGGGCAACTCCTTCTTCACACTCCCACAGGACATCCCAGATTACATGGAGACACACCCTGTCCCCATGAATACACTTACCCAGCAGATATGTGGATGGATCAGTTGGTAGATTGCTTGTCTACCACACACAAAGCCCTGGCTTAAATCCCTAGCACTTCGTGATCTGGGTATAATGGCACACACCTGTAATCCCAGCACTGGGGAGGTAGAGGAAGGAGGATCAGAAGTTCAAGGTCATCCTTGGCCACATAAGGAGTTTGAGGCCAGCCTGGAATATATGACATTGTGTCTTGAAGAATAAGATTAGAAAGAAGAAGAGGAGGAGGAAAAAGAAGGAGGGAAGAGGAAGAGGAGGAGGAGAAGGAGGAAGAGGAGGAAGAGGAAGGAGGAAGAAGAGGAGGAGGAAGAAGAAGAGCAGGAGGAGAAGGAGGAGGCGGCAGAGAAGGAGAAGAGGAGGAAGAGGAAGAAGGAGGAGGAAAAGGAGGAAGAGAAGGAGGAGGAGGAGGAGGAGGAGGAGGAGGAGGAGGAGGAGGAGGAGGAGGAGAAACACACAACCCACAGATAGCTGGGGTAATGGGATGAGAATCTAGGTATGTTGGGATGATGGAACAAATCCCTTTTGTTTGCCTCTCCACCTGCCCTTTCCCTCACCTCCTGTCAGTTCTGGGAACTTGAGAGAGGGGCAAAGACTGGTGGGGAGCATGAGGTTCACAAGAGAAATTATAGAAGACACCGCAGCAGGCTCACTTCACCCTCCAAACCTTCCTGCTTGCTCTCATGAAAAGGGAAGTGGAATTTCCTCAGCTCCTCAGGATTCTTCATAGCCCCAGGCCCAGTTCCTCAGCTCTTTCCCTTGGGGACTCAGTGGAGCACTGTGAGCTAAAAACTGATGATCCCTTTAAGGGCTGCCAGTGAGCTGGGTCAGGCAATGTGAGTAAGGGAATACAGGCCATCAGGGAGTTCTGGAGCTGTGGGGACACCTGGACCTGCAGGGCATTTAGGGAAAGTAGATTAAGAAATCTTTTGCCAGATAAGAGAGGCCTGTAAAGAGGCCAGAGAAAGGAAAAACACGCCCCTTCGCTCACAAGGGATTGTAATCACTAAGATATTGATTGGGATAATAAGCTTGCCAAAACTCCAGAGAGGGAGATATATCCCTCTAGGTATTTTGCTTTTGTGGCGTTTGCTGAGTTCTCTTGTGAAGTCAGGTCAGTTTGGAAGCCCAGGTCTGGCTCTGAAGCCTGCAAACAACCAGGATGTGGAGAGCTGTTTCTTCCTATAGAAGGAAGCCCAGTGCACACCCTGGCTCACTGTGCTTCCCCCAGATGCCTGTGGTCATTATTAGCTCGATCTTTGCTACTATTAATAACCCTTGGGGCCTGATGGGGTTAGTCTGAAGTGAGCAGAACTGGCCCTCAGAAGAGTTAACAGACTTCAGATTTTTCTTCATTAGTTTTCCATAAGCCTTCTCTGATTTCCCGTGAGCTATATGTCCCTGTATTGAATATGTGTGAACTCATGTGAAATATTTCTCTCTCTGTCTCTCTCTCTGTCTCTCTCTCTGTCTCTCTCTCTGTCTCTCTCTCACTCACACACACACACACACACACACACACACACACACACACACACACTTGTATGTGTGCTCCTTATAAACCAGCCCCCACTGGTTTTTTTTCTAGAACCATAGTCACACCTACCTGGCACCCAAAATAGCGGGACTGAGATTTCTGGCTTTGCAAAGGGAGAAAACTGAACTCAAGACTTGTTTTCTGGACAATCCTGAGCAAATCGTCTCTTCTCTTGGATCCTCAGTGTCACAGAATGAGAATTTTTATTCTGGCTGGGGTCGAAAGGATGAAGTAGGAAGTCCCTCTGACATTCTGCACTGACGATTGTGTTCTCAAAGCTTTCCCTCATCAAAGACAACAACCAAGGTTCTTCTCAAACTCCAGGCCTGACTCTGAGCTCGAGTCTGTCCCTTCCAGAACTGACTTCTGTGCCCCCCCCCCCCCCCGCCACATCATCTACATCTCTTCTCATGCTTATCATAGTTTGCTCTGAGTTTTGATTTTGAACTTGACGAGGGCAGAGATTTACCTTCTTCCTCTTTTGATGTGCTTTGCTCTAATTCTGGAAGTTAGCACTGTGGATACCTTGTGTATAGCAGGTGTATGATACTGTCTAATAATTTTTATACTTGATACCACTGAGGATTTATTATGTGCCCTTCTCTATATATACGTTATCATATTTAACCTTCACATAATCCTATGAAATATTACTCCCTCCTTTTTAAAACTTAAAAATTTGGGTCCTCTGACTGCATGTGCCTGTGTACCACATGCATGCCTGCTCAGGATGTTGGACCCCCTTCCTATAGATGGTTGTGAGACACCGTGTGGGTATAGAGAATTGACCTTCAGTTCCCTGGAAAAGCAGCCAATGTTCTTACCCACTCAGACATCTCTCCATCCCCTTTATTTGCTTTTTGTATGTGTGGAAACCAAGTCTCTAGAGATAATTAATCATGCCCTGGCCATACAGACGATCAGTGTCTGAGTGTAGCTACAAATGGAGGGATTTCCCCAAAGCCCATGGTCTGTCTGTACCAGATGCATCTTAAACTTTTCTATTTGAGACCTGTTTTACCTTAGAAAAATTTTAAAGAACCTTCAGTTATAGGCACACAAGTCAAGCATTTAGTGATGATAAACCATAACAAAAATTATTTTAAAGCTATTCTTTGGCATACGTATACTTTTACCACTTATTAATAATGAAGACAGATTTGCATACTAATGAGACAGATATGCTTGTTTGTCTAATGCATTCCAATCCAAGGATAAGTTAATTTAATGCATGCAAAGAATGATGGTAGGGAAAACATTAAAAGTCTTTGTTTTCTGTAATTAAACCTTATGTTTCTGTAAGAGCAGAAAAGGCTGTACGTATCATACAAACTGAAAGTGCAGCATACGGTAGTCTGGCGTCTGAGCCATGGGGTTTCAGGTAGCATACTTTGGCATTGTGAGGTGTGGTGGCATGCATGATGAAGACTGCACATGTTATCTATTCAGAACCCACACTGTGGTGAAGTCATTTGATGCTATATGGGTGAACTTAGCCAGAAACACCTTGGATCTATCATGGCTCTGAATTCCAAACACATTTTTAGCTGTTGCACATTCTGACATTCTTTGGTTGCTGCCACGACCCCAAATTTCATCAGACCTTCCCCATGATTCTACATAGGGTCCTGACCCCCTAAACTTCATAAATCTCCATCCCATTCAAGTACAGTAAACCCAGCATATCTTTCACTGGATGTATCCCAACCCTCAGGCAGGCTGTGCAATAAGCGACTTCCAGTTCTTAGCACGCTTTGGTGACATAGCAACTGAGTAGCTTGGAAAGATTGCAGCTCCCTCCTGCTTGAGTGGAAGAAATGCCCAGGGCAGCTGAGGCCAGCCTAGTTAAGCAGAGATGTAAATATTAGCACAGATACTATGTGAAAGGTCTTTAAAGACTATCCACGGCCTGGCTAAGGGGTGGGCGGAGGATCCAAGAAGTCTTGCAGCAGTTGGAGTACCAGAGGCACCTCGAGGGACATGGTGAGACATGCCAGGATGTCTTGTCTGTCAAGGAAGGACTTCCAGGGTATATCCAGGCAGACAGAAGGCAGGAGAGACAGTTGGATTGAATAGAAGAAATACTATGGTGGGAACTGAGGCTGAATAAATAGCAGAGAATTGGCATTGGTATTGCCAAAGACCGAGGAAGCATGCTGAAAAGACACACCAAGATAAATTCCTGATAATGTGAATAATCCAAAGTAATAAGAACGATGGTTGACTGTGTGTTTATCACAAGCCCAGTGGGAAATATCTATTCCTAGCCACATAGATCTCATCATCTTAGAGTTCAAAGCTTACTCCTTCCTAGTTCTTGACTGTTGGTGTTCACAGGGACTTTTAGCCTCTTTATGTTCTTTCAGCAAGCACTTATCCCATGTTTACTGGAAAGGGTGGACCCAACCTGAACAGGTTCTCAATGTAGTCACAGCCAAGATTCGTGTATCAGGGTGACACAGTGGGGTTGTATTGTTACACAGGGGCACACAGGAGGGAGGTTACTGAGGAGAGGCAGTAAGTGGAAGACTCAGTCAAAGGTGGGAGGATTAGAGAGGTGGAGTGGCAGAAGAACACATTGAACAGAGATGGTGGGTTCAGGACAGTTTGAATGTTCAAGGCTAAATAGAGACCCTTGAATGTGTCTAGAATTGGGGCATGTGAGGAGATGCAACAGGCCAAGCCTAAAAGATAGGCCAGGACAAGACAACAAGATGCCTTTACAAGATATTGAAGAACATGGATGGCCTGGCCAGGGGAAGATGGAGGGTCTACGGATTTTTGCAGTAACCACAGCTCAGGCTTATTTATCCAGTGTCTGCTATGTGGTGGGTACGGAATGTGGCACCAAGACTAATGACAAGCAACCTAGAACTGGTGTCTTCTTCCTGAACAGGTTAACCCTTGCTCCAGCTATTTTCTTGTTATAATTACTGATAGCATTTGGTTTTACTCTAAAACTTGTTCCTGGCATGGGGGCTGTAGATAGAGTGCTTGCCTAATATGCAGGAAGCCATCGTTACCATCCCTAGTGCTGCACCAAAACTGGGCATGGTGGTGCCAGCCCACAATCCCAGCACTCAGCAGGAGGATGAGAATTTCAAGGTCACCGTTGCCTACATAAGGTGTTCAAGGCCAGCCTGAGCTACATGAGAAGTGGTCCTATTATACAATACATAAAACTGTCATGCTACTTTTTGGTCTTGTACAAGCACACACAAAGGGTGTGAGTTCACGTTGGCAGGTGCTACGAAGAAGAAGCAGGAAGGGCTAGCGAAGCGCGCACTGGGGAGAGGTCCCAGACTCCTAAGGTATTTAGACTTCTCTTCAGGCATGATGAAGATACAAGTTTCCAAGTTGGAGCTCAGAGCTCAGCTTCAGAATTCAAGGGATTTTTATATTTGTCAACGGGTTACGTCATTTTTCTTTTCATGCCTTCTAGTTATCAGTAATAAGAATTGGGGAAAAGGTGATGCTCTTCAATAGCATTTCACGGCATATGCGAGCACTCACAGACGTATTTCCTCATCAGAACGGCAGAGTGGAAAGGGCAAGGTCGGTATGTCAGGTAGAGGGATCACTCCATCCTGACTCTGCCTTGTCCTAGTGTCCTGATGTAGGTGAGTCACTTCCAGCCACACTGCAGCTCTTTCATTTTTAAGTGGAACTGGTTACAATGACATGGTGGTTCTGAGCATTACAAACAATGTGAGTCCAGCAGCTAGCACAGTACTATACATTCAAAAATAGAACTTATTTGTATGCACACCTCTGACCCAGCGGGATTGTCTAAGAATGGGCATTGCAACTGGGGAGAAATGGCTTCTGATGGGAAGTTCACCAAAGCTGGGCATAGACTGGGGAGCAGGAGACAGTGAAGGAAAGGCAATGGGCTGATGCTCTTTAGCCGCTGAAGGGAAGCTGAATTGTCAGTTCAACTTCATGGCCCATAAGATCCAGAGCTGGAGGCTGGAGTGGTGGTTCAGGGACCAGAATCACCAAGAGTGTTGTGGCCAAGCTGGATAGGAATGAGTCACTGAATCCAGGAAGAGGGATGCTGCAATGGATAAAGTACTTGATTGTGTGAACCTGGATTCAGATTCTCAGAACCCAAAAGGCTGAGACCAGACACAGTAGGACATGCATCTGCAATCCCTGTATTTCTACAGAAAGATGGGAGTCAGAGATAAGAGAATTCAGAAGCTAGAAGACCATGTAGCCTGTAGTGAGAGACCCCATCTCAAACAAGGACCAATGTCTAAGGTTATCCTCTGACCTGAACATGCATGCCCACATGAACATGAATACACACTCTCACATACAAAAATTCGCTTTACACTATCTTACCTTCCGTCCTCTTCCCCACTCCTCTGATATGTATATAGCTCTGTGTGAGCAGAGCATAGGTCCTCAGAGTAGAGAGAAAGGTACATAGTTCACCCTGCACCTGAAAAAGATGAGGACCAAGCAGGCTAGCTGGAGATGAAGACAAAATAGAGCCTCGGGACTGTGTGGGAGAGTGAAGCTGGGGGCTAGCACTGAAGCCCAGTTGGTGTTTCTGAGCTAGACACGTTTGACCACCTCTACTCATGTCTAGTTGGTCTGTTGACCGGTGTGGAGCTGGTATGCCCAGTTCACTTTCTTCCTGATTTAATAGGGGTGTTTTGCAGTGGGTTGGTTTTCTAATCCTGACATTACAATGGCTCATTGACTGTCTGGCTTCTGCAGTAGAAATTAATTGTCTCTTAGTTTTAGGAGTCCAAGGTCAAGGAGCCTGTTAGGCTTCTTCTGAGGCCATTATCTGTGACTTGAAAATGACTACCTCTTCTCTCTGTCCTTTCTTGGTCTTCCTAGGGTCTGTTTTGGCCTGTGCCTTAATCCCCTGTAACAATGCCAGTCTAACTAGATTAGGGGCCACTCTCATGACATCATTTTACCTTAAACACCCTTTCTCCAAATGAAGTTACATTTTAAGGTATTGAGAATTGGAACTCCAATATTTGAATTGAATTTTGTGTGTGTGTGTGTGTGTGTGTGTGTGTGTGTGTGTGTGTGTGTGTGATGCTTTTAGGTGTGACTTGGCTGGTAAGCAAATAGCTGGGTAAGTCTCACTTTGGTCTTAGTTCCTGGAGAGGGAAGGGAGATGGTCTGCATGGCTGTTGGGCAGGTGGCTTGGAGGGTAGCTTGCTGAGAGAATGCTCTCTCCTCTGAGCACTGCAGGTCCCTCTCCAAAGACTTGCTGCTTGATCTGGAGTCCCCAGGTAATGCACTGTTGGCTTTGAAGTTTATGGACACTTCCTCCTGCCACCTCCAGCTTCCTTTAGGATTCAGACTTTTCTTCTGTGTCTCTGGTCTGGGAATAGGTGTCTATTCTAGAATTTTCTCTCACCCGAGATTGCTCCAATGCATGTGTCTTTTTCAGACATTCTTTTACAAGAAAAGAGCGCTCCCCCCCCGGGGGGGGGCTGGTGCAGTGCTTACACAGAGTGCCTGAAGCCAGGGCCAGGAAGTTGCTGCTTTTCTTTCCTTCTATCACTTTTCTCCTCAGTGAGGGAAGAGGCAGGAGACCACACCTGTGTTTGTGATACCCTAGGCATGCTGAGATCTGCAAATATGTCATTAGCCCACCAGGTCGGCACAGAACATCTGCTTCCAAAGGTGATTTAACACAGATAGGATCCTACTTAGAGATGGGCAGTGTTCCAAACATTTGCTCCTAAGTTAGTTTTATGAATGGGGAATGTTTTCTACTACATTGATGTGGGTGGGAGTTTCCCTGGAACTCAAGTCTACTCAATGTACATGTAGCTAACTGAATGAATAAGATCACTTTAATCTGACATCCAAGTGCTTCCTATGACATTAGTTAGGTGAGAACATAGACTGTTTGTTAACTGTGTATTGAGACCGCTGTTTCTCCCTCATCCACATAATTCTCTTGACAGTGGCTTATGAAAAAACAAGGTTTTGTGGGAGCAAAGAACAGGGTAATAAGGGGGTCAGATATTTCTGAATGGTTATAGAACAATATGCAAAGAGAAGTTAATTTTTAAACATATAAATGTAGGCTCACCTTCTCGTTTCTATCTGTATCTCTTGTGTTTTCATGACTGTGAAAAATATCTGTGAGAACAACTGGAAGGGATGATCTCTTGGCTTCTGCTCATGGTTTAAGAAGTTTTAACTGGAGTTGTCTTGCTCCATTGCTGTGGGCCTGTGGTATAGCAAAGCAAAGAGACTGGTGGAGTTACATCGCTTACTTCACGACAGCCTGGAAGCTGAGAAATCACCGAGAGGAAGGGATAGGAGATAAGATCTGTCCTTCAAAGGCATTCCCCTCAAAACTAATTCCTCCAACAAGGTCCCATCTCCCAACATTTCCATGAAATTTCCAATAAGTTTTGAATCCATCAATGGATTAGTCTATCTTGAAGTCTTTGCTTCCTCAATCCCCAGCTTGGATCACAGTGTGGGTACAATACACGAGGCTTATGGAAGACGCTGTGTATTCAAGCTACAAGTGTATTGTAGTAACACTGCAAGATAGAGAGTTCTAGCTTTTTCCAAGAGAAATGTAGTCTGAGACTTAGAGGTATCCAGTGGATTCTTCAGGGTCACGCAGGAAAGAATTAGCCCTCTCAGAAAGTCATGTAGCTCACTACTGTGGCTGACTTTTAGGCCAAATCCTCTCCAGCTTGGCGGTGGAGGGGACACTGGGCTCTGGATTTTATCCCCAGATGGCTCACCTCAGATGAGAGATCTACTCTTCTCTGTAGATACCATACCCTGAGAAAGACACCAGGGGGTTCCTGCTGCTATTTGAAGGCCAGACAGAGGTTAGAAGACCATAGCAGGTCTTGCAGATTGCCAAGGTTTTAGAATAAATGGCCACTTTCCTCCTTGGTGATTTCCCAAGGCCACTGAGGCCTGACAATTCTGGCAGGGAAACCAAATTTAAATGAGTCCCTTTTCCAGTCTGCCCAAGGGGTAGCATTAGTCAGAGAGCTAAAGACCTCTCCTTCCTGTTTCCTGTATTTGGAACATGGTGTTGGGAGGTGTGGGGAGAAACATAGCCATCATTTCAAAGGCATTTTCCATCTGCTGGGGACCAAACAAACAAACAAACAAATGATCTGGCACTGGCCTGGAGCAATTGATGCAGAAGTTTAGAAGCAGCATGGGTGGATTCAGCTACAAAGTAGCTGTGGTCCTCAAACCTGTGAGTGGATCCTCTCGAAGGATGTCTGGAATGCTTCAGAGAACTGTTGCAGAATGAAACAACTCAAGTATCTCCACATTTGGTGCAACCACTAAGTTCTTCTCAAGTTGGTAATTTGGGACTAGGGTGGTGGTGGTTGACATCTGGCTGAAGTTTCTAGCTATGGAATGGAAGATCCACAGTGAGGCTCATTTTCTCTCTGTGTGTTCAGTTGTTTTTATGCTTGTATCATCAGGGGCTAGAAAGAGGCTACTGAAAAAAATGTCAGAGGAAAATACAGACAGAGCTGGTTTCGTGGGCAAGGATCTATATGATGGAGAGCAGAAAGATGACAGAGAATGTTGGGGGGACCAACTGGGCAAAAGGCCTGGGGGTTGGATGGATAAAATTTGGGGCTTTATGTTGGCAATAACGGGATGCATGGGAGGCTGCTGAGCTAATGCCTGGGTATTGGCTGAGATTATTAAAAGGAAGGATTTACTTGGGTTTGACAAGATGGCTCATCTGGTAAGGGAACTTGCTGTCAAACTTGGTAGCCTGCGTTCAATCTTGGGACCCACGTGGTAGAAAAAGAAAACTTGTTCCTGAAAAGTTGTCCTCGACCTCTACCCTTGAGCTGTGGCATGCACAGGTGTGCACATAGACACACAGACACACACTATAAAGGATTTTCAAAGGGTTAATCTTCTAACCCTTCACTTGATATCACCTTCTCTGCATCTAGCCCCTGGTATTCACCCAGTGTGGTGATCTGGGGCAAGAACTCAGAGTTTTCTCTACATTGAAAGACAAAATAAAGTTTCAAACCCAATAGTCCTTGCAGGGGCCTCTTAGTAGCCAGAGAAGAGATTATGACTTTTGGTGCACAGACTTGAATTCACATTGGCCAAGAACCAGATATTCCCTCCCTAAACCCATCTGTCATGGGCAGGACACAGAGCTCCTTAAAGAAGCAGCTTTGTCTCTTGGGATGCTGACAAAGCCAGAAAGGAAGCAGGAGGGTGAGCAGCCTGCTGGAGAGGTCAGAAAGATACAAGGATTGGGGCTGGTGTGCTGCTTGCTGCCATTGGTTTGTTGGCATTATAGGGTCATGGCTCTGGCACCAGGGGGGACAGTGAAGGTCAAGAAGGTCAAATTGTAAACAGAATGAAGTGAGATTAATCAATCGGTGCTGACCTAAGAGACAGGACGACAGTCTGCTGATGGAGGCCTACAAAAGGCTCACAGAAGTGCAGAGCTGCAGGGGATCATGGCCAGGAAGCTTTGCCTGTTCAGTTTGGCCTTCTTGGGTTGTGGTTGTGGTAAAATAGATGAGAGACCTACAGAAATCTGTAAGGACTCATCTTAGTTATGCTACTGAAGGTAACCACCGTAGGCAGACTAGGGACTCCCACGAGACCATTTCTTTATGTGTGTACATTCTAAAACAAGATCACGGTTTGTTTTGCTTATATGTGATGGTCTCGTGTCATCTAAGAGTATAGTATGAGCCTACTTCTACCCTTCAATGTATTCTACAGCATCTTTAATCTCTATTGCATATTTTGATAAGTTGCAAATTTGGACCATTAAAGTGGTCACTGTATCACACATTTTTGTTTAGCAATAATCTCTAAAAACAGTTTTAATTATTTTCTTAATGTGTTTTTGTTCTCTATTTCTTTCCTTCTATTTCTTATTTATTTATTTATTTATTTATTCATTTGTTTTTGAGTCTTGCTAAATGTCTTAGTTAGGGTTTCTATTACAGTGAAGAGACACCATGACCATGGCAACTCTTATAAAGGGAAACATTTAATTGGGCTGGCTTACAGTTTCAGAGGTTCAGTCCATTATCATCATGGTGAAAAGCATGGCAATGTGCAGGTAGATGTGGGGCTGGAGGAGCTGAGAGTTCTACATCTTGGTCCTCAGGCAGCAGAAGGAGATTGTGTGCCACAGTGAGCTTGAGCACAGGAAACCTCAAAGCCTCCCCCAGTGACACACTTCCACCAACCAGGTCAAACCTCCTAATACCACTCCCTATGGGCCAAGCATTCACACACACAAGGTTATGGGGCCATTCCTATTCAAACCACCACACTAAGTATTCTAGGCTATCTCAGAATTCCCGGTTCTTCCTGTCTCAGCTTCTGAGTGCTGAGACTCTATGAATGCATCACCACTCTTGACATTTTAAGGTACTTTCTTAGATACAGAATCATTGTTTTATGGGTTCTTGCTACACACTAGTCAACTACCCCCTTTTTTCTGCACTTCATTTGCCCTGCTGCCAGAATGCTAGGCTAACATACCTCTGTTAATCAGTGACTTCACCTGTCCTACACTTTTGCCAATGCTACATTAAATTCATTCTTTCAAGGGGGAAGACTGCCTTACTAGATTCAGGCTCAGCTCTCTGACAACATAAGCTTCAAACACTGAGGCTAATTTATTTGTGTGTGTTGAAAGAGCTTAGCAGATTCACCCAAAGGGAGAGCCAGAGCCTGGACAAAGAAAGCCGAATTTAATCAGGCAGCCATAGATACCAAGCAGGGAGAGAGGGACCTAGGTGGTAGACGGTGCTTCATCATTTTCCAAACCTCAGCATAGCAAGCTGCCAGGCAAAAACCCCTCCTCCCGGAGCTCTTGCTTAGGAATGCTTCCTGCCTGATCAGGAAATGAGAGAACAAAGTGAGACCACACAAAGGCAGGCTTAGTGCAGTGGAAGGCCAGCCATGTGCAAAGTCCCTGACGCTAAGCAGAAATGAAAACCTTAATGGCGAGACACCCAAAGAAAATGCATTCCATATGCACTGGCTTGCGGAAGACAGAAGAATGCAAATATAGTTGGGGATTATCCAGAAGGAACAGGCACATGCTATCAGACACTTGGGGCAGGCTTTCCACCTCTTGGTGCTCGTTTTGGCTGAAGGTACTTGAGGCATTGAGTATGACTTTGCTTGGAATTCAAGATGAGATGGGCTTACCCACTCCACAGCCATTTAAAATGATGGTAAGAGCCACACTGCTTTGGGCAAAGGCCTCTAGGGGCGGAATATCTGCTAATGATGCAATGAAGTAAACACAGTGATGTCCATTCATCTCCTAGATGAGATAATAGATGTGTTGTGAGATGTAATAAGATGCCTGCTTGTTCAGAGTGGGAGATCTAGTCCTACATCAGTCTTGTCTGGTCCAGGACCTGCATTTTCTCCACACCAATGTCTGTGTGGGGCCTGATATTCAAGAGATGAGGAATACTTAAAATCTCGGGACCTGAATGACTAGGTCCAGCAGCCAGGCTGAAGTTGGCTACCGTGGCTGATAGACTTCTTACACTGTTCACTGTATGCTTTCATGGTCTCAGCAACACATCCAGAATACAAGTGAGGCTGGCTCAGGGTGAAAAATGGCCACCAGGGCCCGGTATGCTCCTTGTGGCTGGTGATCTTAATCTTTTTGGATAGGACATTTCCAGAAATCATATTGTTAGTTGTGGGTGGATGGAGATGTAACCCTTATGTTCTCTGCTGTAGAAGCCAGATAAGGAGGCCCTGGGAGGTAACTTCTCAAAGACACAGCTCAGCTTCTATCAGAGTGACCATGAAACTCCTGCTTATGGCTAGAAGAAATAATTACCCACCTTCCTTCCTCCCTCCCTTCCTCCCTTTCTTCTTTCCTCCCTCTCTCTCCCTCCTCCTCTCCCCTCCTCTCTTTCTTTCTTTCTTTCTTTCTTTCTTTCTTTCTGCATGTGTGTGCCTGTAAGCCTCAGTTGGGGTTGGTATTATTCCTCAGGACTCATCCGCCCTGGCTTTTCTTGTTCTTGTTTTCGATTTTTTACTTTTTTAAAAAAGATTTATTTACTTTATTTTTATGAGTACACTGTTACTGTCTTCAGACACACCAGAAGAGGGCATCAGATCCCATTACAGATGGTTGTGAGCCACCATGCGGTTGCTTGGAATTGAACTCAGGACCTCTGGAAAAGCAGTCAGTGCTCTTAACCGCTGAGCCATCTCTCCAGCCCTCTTTGTTTTTTGTCTTTGTTATTTTTGCTATGATCTCTCATAAAGATCTGGGGTTCACTGATTAGGCCAGGCTGGCTGGCCAGCGTGCCTTAAGCATAGTCCAGCCCTCCAGTGTTAGGGCCACAGTTCATATGACCATCCCCAGCTCTTTTAATTTCAAGGCTAGGGACTGAATTAGGGTCCTTGTCCTAGCGTAACAAGAGTGTTACTGATGGAGCTATCTCCCTGTCCTGCTCTTTCCATTTCTGAATATTTTGTTTTAATTTTCAGGTTAGCATACACAGTAATGGATTTCATTAAGCCATCTTTCTACATGTGTGTCCATTTCTGACCCCCTGAAGACGTTTGGCTTGCCTTTGAGGAGGTGACATGGGTTGGGGGGAAGGGGAGGAAAAGGAACACAGAAGGGAAGAAGTTTATCCTGAATCTCTGGGCAATGTAGAAAGTTGGCAGCACCCAGACAAACCCTCACTTCCCCTCTTGTTAGAGTCTCCTCAAGTCCCTAACTTTCTTCCACTGAAACAGGCATTCTGCTGACTAAGGAAAATCTTACTGCTGACTTGGTGTTTTGCTGGAAAAACACTGGACAGAGACAAGAATAGGATTTTTTTTTTTCTATTTAAAAAACAAAACAAGACAAAAACCGGAGGCACAAAGCTTTTAACTTAAGTGCTGGGGATTGACTGTGCTGAGCAAAATAGAGGACTGTTGTCTACCCAAGACACTCCACCTTCTCTAGTCTGGGGACTAGAAAGTGATTCATCTCAATCTGTCCCCAGACTCTGAGGCTCCAAGGGCATGGCATGCAGGGAGGGCAATGATATGGGTTTTACTGAGTCCATTTATATGGGAGGTGAGAGTATGATCAAGTGCTGAGCAACCATTCCTCTTAGATCTCTGGACATTGGAGTACCATGCCCATTTTGCAGATGGGGACACAGAAACTTAATGAGATGTGGTACATATATGTGACCACACATTTCTCAAGGGATAGTTAGAGCTGGAGCTCAATCCAGACCAGGGTCCATGATCTCCACCTCTATCATTCATCATCCTACTTCTCATGGATCAAAGGCATATGCTTGCTGCAATGCAGCAGTCAGGAAGTGGAGGCAGGTGGCTCAGAAACATTCAAGGTCATTCATCTTTTCCTATGTATTGAATTTGGGGTAGCTTACACTAACTCAACAATAAAATAAAAAATGTAAAGGCTGTATGCTCCAGGGAGGATATATATATATATATATATATATATATATATATTCATATATCATTTAATATATATAATAATTCATTAAGAATTGCAAATAAATGTTGATGACAGGGCCTCTGGGAGTGTTTCCAAGTCAGCCTTGTATGATTAAAAAGGATCAATAGGACCAAACCAAATGGCCTGTTTTTTCTGGCCTGTCCCTGAGTAGGAAGAAGCAGGCCAGAGAGAGATCTGTGGTCAAAGGTACAGCAGGAGCCTGAGATCTGTGGTCAAAGGTACAGCACGAGCCTGCTACCTCTCCCTGCTACAGTTGCTCTTTGTTCTTCAAAAAACAAAACAAAAAAACAGGCTCAAGGCAGGTTCCTCAGAGTGGGGACAGCACCACACCCCACCCCCTATTAGCCTGGAAGTAGATTCGAGAGGAAAATTCTTGTTTGGCTAAAAGAGAAGAACCCTGAAAACACACTGGGCTTTAGAAATGTAAATATCCACACAGCTGGGTGGATGAGGATGGTGGAGAGATGCCAGAGGAAGCCTAGATGTGAGAATCTGGCAGACAGAGATGGATGAGAAGGACACGGAGAGCAGGAGAACAGAAGAGACAAAAAGCCACAGGCATGGAGAAAAGAGAAGCTCGGGAGTGGCTGAGCCTGACATGACATTCAGTGGGAATGGGGGAATCCCTCTTAGTCTGTCACTGGGGGTAAGGAGATCATCACCACCTGAATAGCCCTGGGTGTGTAACACAGAAGAATGCTTGCAAGCGTTCTCAAAAGCTGCCTGGAATAGACATGACTCATGCCAGGCAGTGAGTTCCCTCACCACTTGGGAACTTCTTAGGAAAGCACAGTCTTAGGTCCTCTCCAAGACTCACTGAGTCAACAGCTCTTGTCCGAGAGGCCAATGTTTTGCTTCTACAAACCCTCAGACAGTCTGAATGCACGCCATGGTTTAAGAACAACCAAAACAGGAATCGGGAGAAGGAGGAGGTCAAAGCAAGACGGTGGAAAATGCTAGAGTCTAGCTTATAGAGGTGAGATAAAAAGACAAAGGACTCAGAGTTTGTTCTAAAGTGAAGAGAGCATAACATACGGAGAGTCTGGAGGTCTACCAGATGGTGCGAGGAGTTGCCTAAAGTCTTGGATGGGACAAGGCAGGACATGCAGGAAGCAAGAACAGTTTACCTGAGAGCCAGTGAGCCAGCCCAAGAATTAAACAACTAGTTAAAGGGCCTATGAATGGTGTTGATGGCAGTGGAGCACTGGGATTCAATGGGCTTGGAGATAGATCCCTTCTCCGGTTTCCCTTCTCACCAAGCAAATTCAACAGAGGCTATCATGCCCAGAGAGTCTTCTGTTTGCTTATTGCTCTTTTCTCTTCCCTCACCTATGGAGGCTTGAGAGCCTCTCTTTCTCTCTTCTGGTTGTCAAGCTCTTAGGAGATAAGCTTGGGTACCATGCAGAATGTCCAGGCTTGGAGTGATACACCATAAACACAGATCTCCACTGCTACCCACGAGAGTAGATGGAGTTTGCTGGAAGTGAGGTGCTTTATTTACTGCTGAGCCTGGAAAGAGATGGAGGGACTGACAGCTGAACCCTGGCACTTTGGCTGCCTTTCTTAAGAGGCTAATACATGCACAGACAACCTAACACAGGCAGACTCGGAACACCCTGCTCCCAGCCATTCTCTGCAGTAGAGGGTCTGGGCTCCAGGTATTACATACCTATCTCTTGTCAGTACAAACACCTTAAAATCATCTCAGGAAACTTCTGCAAATGTAAAAATAACCATTAAGGTGCTTATAGTTTTGAAAATGTTCAATTTGGGCCTTTTTAATGTAGATTCAAATCTGCTCTGGGGATCTGCTTGAAGAAAAAGCACTTTGTATAACTTTCCATTTGGCTTAGCAGGCACACCACCTGCAGGCCTCTTAGGGGACCCCACTTGGAGACCCACTGTGTTAGCAGCCAGCCTGGGTAGAGGGAAATAGCTGCTGTTCTCAATGCTTCAGGAGGAACTGGCTAATGAATTGAAGGGGGATTAAAACACCCTACACCCAGTTGAAAGCAATCTCCATTAGTGTAGCACACGCAACACAACCATGAATTATTGTGTTGATTGGAGGAGACAAGCCATAAATTTCTCCTATTAAACTCCTTGACTCAGAATATCAGGCAGAGACTAATGACTTAAAAATAATACATGCAAATGTCATCGGCATACAGATGACCTGGGTTCTGGTCCCAGCAGAGGAAGTCAAATTTATGACTTAGAGCAGAGAATACATTTAGGAACTGGGGCAGAATGCATAGCCCTGTATTGATAGCAGGAATATTTTTATGTTTTCTCAAAGAGTGGAGACTCCAGAGAAGTGAGGGCAGATGAGAAAAAGGACATCAAGAACCTATCTGCCCCCAGTAGAGAATATTGATGTCTGCTTTGGGCTACTCACCTTTATGAAAGGTTTCTCTAGGCAAACCCAGGGATGATGGTAGTGAGCCCAGCCCGAAACCTCCCCACTGCCTGGTGCTTAAATACTTCTCTTTTGTCTTTTTGTATTGGCAGCTGAGAGTAATTGCCTCCTCTTAACCTTTTTTAACCAGGTCCTTTCCCAGCATCAAACTCTAGAGCAGCCTTCTTTCCAGCTCAGCCTCCAGCCAATCCACAGTCACCTTTCCTCCAGTGTAGAGCCACATAGACTCCAGAATCCTGTCAGGTGTGCCTTTTTAGAAATGAAAGTTAAGTATAGGTAGACCTACCTATTCTCTCTGACAGCATAGACTTTATTTTCCTGGTAGGAATCCTGACTGTTTTTCCTTTAAGTTTCTCTTTTGGCTTATGGCCCCTAGTGCCTCAGGTAGATCAACATTGAATCCATCACTGAGCAAGGGTCCATGGCTATCCCTGGCACTCCCTGCTGGAGACAGGAATGGAAAAAGGCCCTAGAGACTCTGGATTTAGGCTAGAGAAAAAAGCAGTTCTTTACGGTCACTCCTGCATGAATGACATCTGGTTCTTGGAGGCTGGGGTCCTGCTTCCTGGATTCTGCTCCTGCCATTTGTCATACCACCCGAGTCATTCCATCCCAGGACATCCTTCAGAGTGCGGCACCAAGTTTGCTTTGGAGGACAGCTGTCAAATGGCAGGATGTCAGCATTGTCCCTTGTGAGACTCACCATGGTTTATACTTACCTAGGCTTATGCCAATGCCCAGGATGAAGCTGGGTTCTCCATTAGTCCAACACCCATCTCCAAGGGTCTGGGACCTAAAGCCTGACCCGGAAGGAGACATTCCTACTTCATAAGCCCCTGCTCCTCTGAGGCCTCATGATGGAGAACAGAGCATCAAACACAGTCCAGGAGGTGCTAGAGGGATCATTTCTTCTCTTACCTTCCTCTGCACTCCCTCCCCATTTTTTATTATTATTTTTTTTTATTAACAAGGATGAAAGTAAATGTGAACTCGAAACAATAAGGCATGGAAAATCACAGAAATAACTTAATTAAGTTTTTAAAGATTTCCATGCTTGAATAAATTAGCCTTCCTGCAAATGTCACAACATTCAGAAAAAAAAAATGTAATCAATGGAGCACATTGCTCCCCTGCTCTTTATTTAAACGAAGGCTCCATTGGTGCGATTCCTTTCACCCCTGCTCCTCCCCAGCAGCTGCTGCTCCTTGGCCCCCTAGCTTCAGGCAAGGGCACCAGACTCTTGAATCAGCATATTCCATTCTGGCTGCTGGGAAGGCAGAAAGATGGAGGACGGTGGGTGGGTGCGGGGCTGGGAGGAGCAGGCAGGGAGACTTTTCTTGGTATGTGCTTGTCATAGTCATGGCTATTCTTTACAAGGTAGCAAAGGCAAATTTCTCTTTAGAGTTTGAGAGTGTCTCTTAGACTCAGGAAGATCTAAGCCTCAGAGCCAAGAGGGAGCATGATGAAAATTAGAAACTGCCCTGAAAGGCAAGGGGGTAAGGGCTAGTCACCTGTCATACCCTCTTCCTTTGTCCAGCTTTCCAGACCTTTCCTTGTAACTGGGGCTGCCAGAGACTGGAAGGTCTCAGGAATAGGCAGGAGAGGATGATGGCAAAGGGAGAGGGCACTGATGTCCAGCACAGCTCTCCTGCCTGCAGCTTCATGGATGGGTCTCCATGGCCTTCAAGGCAAGAGGGCAGCTCGCTAGGCTAATGAGTCCAGCCGCTGCTGATTTGAGCAGCAAGTGATGTCATGCTGGCTGCCAGGCCCTGCTATAATGCAGCTGTCAGGGCCCCATGGGGAAAACTTGGGGAGAAATACGAGAAGCCTAAAAAGCAGCAAAAGGCCCAGTCAAGTGAAGGGAAATGGAATCACAGTAATGCTGAAAGCCAGCACACTGGAGAATTAAAACGCTTTGTTTTGGAACCAGATTCTACTCGACCCAAGTTATTAAATTATTTATTGTTTGCCTCTCCAGTAATGGGAGAGATTGATGGTGTATGTGGGATCAGGCAGGGCAGAAATTGCTTTAATTATCAGATACATTAGGGGGCCACCCTGGGTCTAAGCTGGTGCCCCTGGTGCTTGGGGCAGAGTGGTAATGTGATGGTCAGAGCTTAATTAGATCCCTCCAATGCATTCATGGTAGTAACCTGAGAGGAACCCTGCCATGATCCTCTGGACTCGCTGTGATAGACAATTTCTCTAGGATGTTTCATGACCTTAAATAGTTTTGCTTGTATGGCATGGCTTGGTGATAGGTAGTTGTCTCCAGAGCCCCAGGAGCTCACAGGCTTCCATCACACTGGATTTGGGGTGAAGACAATTAAGGATCCTAATAGAAGATGGGGTAGGGTCAAAATGTGGACGAGTCCCACACAGCCCATTCATCTTGGCCAATGCACATCCTTTGGCACTGTTGGGAAAGCAGGGCAAAGATGATGACACATTTCACAGAAGAGGGATGGAGGCTTGGAATGCTGCCTGAGCCCTCCAGTGGATGAGTGACAGGTTCTACTTGGCTTGGCTCCCGAGCCTAACCTTAACGTCTTTGCTATTGTACTCCATGGTTTCAGGGATAAAGAAAGACAGAAGGTGGGGAAGTGAGGTTGCTAAGATTTTGGCTCTCCTCTGACAGTTAGCAAAAGTCTAGTCTTTCTCTGGGTGTGGACTGGCTCCTAGTCAGCTGGACTCGACTGGAAAGGAGCAGTTCAAAGCTGCCTATTGATTGATGGATGGATTAATTCAAGGTGGCTTCAGGAGAGGGACCACCCTCTTAATCCCAAACCTCAGGATGAGCTGGTTTATGATCCAGATTGGGGGGTGGGGGGGGCAGGATTGGCTCTCAAAAACCGAGATCTGAGAGTTGAAGGCTACCTGGGCTCCTTGCCCTGGCTCTTCCAAAAGTCTGATGGATTATCAGTACAAGGGACCAGTGATCTGACCCTTTGTCTCCTACCTGACGACACAAGAAGTGATAATAAGGAAATCACCCTCAAGTCAGCTTAGTACCTGCTGGTGAAGTCCTGAGACTCACAAGGCTTGAGACAATCCACAGTATTACAGGCTGTTTATCCACCAGCCAGGAATGCTAGGGAAGCAGATTGCTATTGCCACAGCGACTGGAAGCAAAGGTCTGGGTGGAACACTTTGCCTCCTCAATTACTGCTGCTCTTCCTTTTCCTGCAGATTTGGGGACTCTTCTGTTAATAATGACCTTTTTGGATTTATGCCCAGGACTTAGAGATATTATCTTCGGATCCAGGTAATGAGGTCGCAACTGATCCTGAACAAATGGAGGAAGTTATTTAATAATTACAATGCGCTGTCTGAGGGGGACCTTTCATTTTTCTAGATGAGAGGCATCTGTTTATGCTCACTCTCACGCGGAAGATTGTGATATTTCGGGGTTAATTCTGGATGGAATCCAGTTTGCTTTCCGCCTTTGTTGTTTTGTCTTGGCTTTGACTTTGTTTGAAGGCCCTGCTGCATTCGCCATGAGAGGTTGCTACAGTGGAAGGTACACCAGTGGAAACCAGGTCAGAAGGCCGGAAGTACTCCCTTTCTCTTAGCCCGAGGTATATAATCATCTTCCAAGGCCCATAGATGATCTTAGCAAGGGAGGTTGTTAGTGGCCTGGAGACCCAACTTTTGTTTTTTGAAGCAGTAGAGCACAGTAGATAGAAACTAATCTGAAACTTGTCATTCTCCAGATGTTTCATTTCTTTACTTACTCAATTCTTTATTTATATATGACCCTGCTGTATACCCCAGGTTGGCCTGCAGCCTCCAATTCTTCTGCTTGAAACTCAGTGTACTGGGATAGAGGCATGTGTCATCATATCCTGTGGAGGCATAACATCTTCATTATTGTATTAAGTTTTCATACGATATATTTTAATCACATTCTTTGTTCTTTCCCCTCCTCTAAATCCTCCCAGATCCTTCCCCAATTTAGGGGAGAAATTGGCAAATTTCATGTAGATTACACAAAGGAAATAGAGAGGAGTTCAATTGGCTTTCTTTCTTTCTTTCTTTCTTTCTTTCTTTCTTTCTTTCTTTCTTCTTACAGTGGAACAAAAAATGAAGAATATAGGACCTAGGTCCCCAGAGAAGACACTGCAGCCCTTACCATGAAGAGTCTGAGACGCATAGCGGTGGAGAGGGCAGGGCAATCTAGGGCTCAGGGAAGCTCTTGACTATTCTCTGAGAAGGTCCTACTACTCTTTGGTCTTGAGGGTCTGGAAGAGAGGACTCAAGACACAGAAGGGAAGGAAGCTTGATCTGAGTTACACAGAAAACCCTGTGCTGTCAGGGGCAGGATTCCAAGCTAACTCTTTTGTTTTGTTTTGTTTTGCTTTTCGAGACAGGGTTTCTCTGTGTAGCCCTGGCTGTCCTGGAATCATGCCTGGGATTAAAGGCGTGTGCCACCACTGCCCGGCCCAAGCTAACTCTTTAACCTGTTTCTGTGTACTTTTAAAAAACACTTCTGATCTGTGGCCATTGTGCCTTTGCTTATACATCAGGGGACAGTGATGTGACAGAAGGTGGGAGGGGAGAAAGCTGAAGGTGGGGAAGGGTGGGGAAAAAGATTCAACATGCAGTATATATGAATATGTATGAAGATGTTCTTATGTAGCAGGGTGCTACTATGAAGAAAACACGGTAAAAACAAATTAATTGACTAGTAAACTAATTATTATATGCTATTATATGTTAGTTATACATATTAATCAACTGACTAACATCCATGGGTCCTTTAACTTTTGCCTACTGGTTGTCTTTTGCTGTCCTGGTCATGGATTTGTATCTGTTCTGAGTCTTGGAACAGTTCTCAGGATGTGGAATTGAGGTGTCACAGCCACCCTGGGTCTGCTGGTGGAATGTTCTGATTGCTTATGTGTGTTTCGGAGACTGTCCACCCAGATTCTTTGTCTTCTCCCCTCAGTCTTCTTCTTTTCGATAACTTTTGTTTTCTAGATCCTGAAGAGAGAATTGTACTCAACAGTACTCAAGTCTGGCTTGATGACTGAAGACTAAGTCTGGTCCAATTTCTTTTTTCTTCCAGTCTGTATTGTTTCACCAGTGTGAGCTCAGTAAGGAAATTATTATCCTTGTTACTTATTTATTTTTGAAGAATATGTAATTGGCAGGAGACCAGACGTCTGACAGGATAGATATAAAAGAAGATGTATCCCTCATGGCCAGGGAGGCTCTCCTGGCAGGGCTAACCCCACTCCTTGGAGCCTTTCATTCCTCTGGGATGAGCAAAGAAATCAGAGCTAAGGGGGGTTGGCCTGAGAGCAGAGCTACTCTGGGTTAGAAGGTAGACATGAGGTGGAACAGTCCTTGAAAGTCACTCTGTTGACTTTAGAGCCATGGTGGATGTCCTGGGGAGAAGGCCTTGTCCATCATACTACATGTCTCTGGGTTACGGTCCCAGAAAATTCTTTATACACACTTTTATAACATGAATCATGTGTGTAGCCAGTTCCTCACCTGACTTTCTTAGGAGGACAAAGGTGAATCTCTCTGCGGAATGGTCTTGAAACTATAGTGCCTATCACTGTATAGGGACTCAAGGAAACTGTGCTGGGAAAAGATAAATTCGCCATGCCTCAGCACTGCTGTTCTGGGCTTCTGTTGACAAGTACCATAATCAGTCTCTCTGGAAGCTTCTGTTACAAAGCTGTTTAGCTGCAACTTGCTTTCCAACCACTGTCCCAAGCCTTCCTTTATCCACCCAAGTTAAAGAAACAGAGAGAGAGAGAGAAAGAGAGAGAGAGAGAGAGAGAGAGAGAGAGAGAGAGAGAAGAATCTGAGGTCATAAAGTGATCAGAACTGAAGAGACTTGAGAAATCAGCCTTGGTTTTCTGAGAGAAAAGATTTTCCTCTCTACTCCTCTCTACTCCGCTGAACACCCCCCCCCCCGTTCCTTTCCACCATCCCAGGTCTACAAAGCAATTTTGTTACAAAACCCCTCAGTTTTTCCCCAATATATCTACTGTCTCCATCTGGAAAAGCTCAGGTAGGTAGACAAAATAATTTTCTCTTGAAGCAGAGAAATCACAGCTCATGACCCATCCTGCACTGGTCTCCACTGTGTACCCCATGGGATTCCATATTTCTTCTGCCCATTTTAACTGGCTCCCTGATAATTTCATTTGGGAGATTTATCTGCCCATCTTCCCTTCTAGACTCTGAATGGACCTTAGGCATCATTAGTCTTTGGTGAGGACATCCCTTCACCTGTGCACATAGAACCATTAGGTGGCGCTGTTCCCGGAGAATGGTGCTGAGGGGTCAGGGCTTTTTATTTTATTTTATTTTTTTTTGGCTCACACTTCATCATGTCTCCCACAGTGCTTGAGGTGGCAGAGGCATTGGGAATCACTGGTTTGTCCCCAGAATGTCATTATCTAGTAGAGGAGACTTAGCAGTGAAGTCTTGTGCAAGATCACCAAGTAGACTCCAGGGTGTCTAATCAGGGACCCTTTGCCCTCAAGAGAACAATGCTGTATTCCCAACACTGCTATCCTTGGCCCCCCTAATCTTACTGTTGGTGAGCTGGGGCGACCCCCCTCTGGACCCCATGACCAACCTTCTGGTGGTTAGATGTGCCTTCCCAGCACCCCTCACCTGTGCACACAGGCACCGCCCAACTTTGAACTTCCCTCCTGTCTGGGGACTGAAGCCAAAGCCTCTTACAAAACTGTCTTCTGAGGGCCCCTTGGCTGTCCTGTTTGTAAAGCCCTTCACAGTCAGCCTTGCCTTTCATTTCCTTAATCTTAAATTGCATCAAAAAGGGAGAGATTAGAGGTAAAACCTCAATAAAGGACTGAACAAAAGCCTGCTCCCCCATTGGATTCTCACACCTAGCTTTCCCTTTTTCTCCTCCCTCTTGTCTGACAGACCCAGTGTATGAACCTCCTTTCCCTTTTTTTTTTCTTTCTAAAACTTAGATTAAAACACTATTTAGAAAAGGCCCACAAGTTTGAAGTCACCTCTGGTTCATACATTAAACATCAAATGTACATTAACTGTGAATTATGGTCATGAAAAGTAAATCCTTTAATGCCGTTTTCTGTGTTCCACTGCTACAGCTTAGCATTAATGGCCTCTTTGCCACTCCATAAAGGATGGGCTCCTTATTTTCCAGCTCTTGCCACCATGGAGGCTCCCTCTTGGTGCAACAGTAAACACACAGCCATGAGAAAAGATTGCAGGGGTGTTTAACATCCACCTAGGTGGGACCAGTGGACTGGGGGTCATATCTTGGACAGGACCTCCGCCCCATAAGCTCTTTTTAACCCAGAAAGCTCAGTTGATTGTTTGCAATAGTGGGTCCTGAGGAATGTTAGTTGTTAGCAAAGTGCCTAACTGGTGTCTGATCACAAGACCTGAAGACAGAGAAGCAAGCATGGCTGGATGCTGAGCTCTTGCATAGCCCAGGTATCTCTCTTCACACTGTGCCAGGGCGAGAGACAGCGGGCAAGGGCAATAAACACTCAGAACATACAGTCTCTGAGAAGGGCCCTTTCTTTAATGCGGTGGGAGCTCCTGCTTGGTGCAGCCAAGATGCAAAACTACATACAAAGGCTTTAGTTAGAACCTGATCTAAAGTCTGAGATGTCAGAAGCACAGAAGGGTGCTGTGGGACAAGCCAAAGCAGGTTTGGAGACAAAACTCAGAAAGTTAGAGCGATTTACTTCTTCCATGTGGGTTAAGAGACCACAGTAGCTACAGCAGAGATAACAAGGCGAAAGCAATGTAAAAAGGCCTGGTGTTTCACTGCAGCATTTATGCACCTTTAAAGCTTGCAGTAAATTACACAAGTTATTTAAATACATTCTTTAATATTTATGCTTTGTTTTAATAAAGACTTCTATTTTTAAATAAAATGCATAATTAAGTGGAACAGAATATTTTTCCTCTTTGACGTGCTTAATCATGCCTCTGGGAGGCTACAGTTGTTTAGATGAAGTTCAGACCTACCCTCCACTGTGCAGCACCCAGTAGGTGCCTTATAGATGTCCAGTGATTAACGGTTATGTACCTGGCCCTGTGCTATGTTCTGTTTTGGTGAGGTGGAGGGAAGGTGAGAGGGGAGGGAGGTAGAGGGAAGGAGAGGAGGGAAGCTTTGCTCTAATGGAGCTTATAACACAATATGGGAAGCAGACATTTGTTACGGAAATGAGTGTGGCTTCCCGGGGAGATCAGGAGACATGGGGGTATTGCTGATTCCAGTGGATGACAAAGGAACTTAAGCAGGGTGGAAACCTAGGAAGAGAAAGGAAGCCGGGCATCCCTGAGGATGTGGTGATTGCATTCGGATCTAAGAGCCGTGTAGGAAATTGCTGGAAAGAAGAGGACTACAGGGGCCCAGGCTGAGTATTCCATGTAAACCAAAACCAAATGGTAGGAGGAAGTCCTGTGCATGTGAATGACTTTGAAGAAGGCAGGTGACTTGCCTGGTCACAGTGCAGTTCCTGCTAAGGTTGCGCTGGGGCAGTGTGAGTGGGAGCCGAGATCCAGCCAGGGTCGTGAGAGACGCTGCAACAGAATACAGGGAAACCTGCCTTTTCCCAGTTGCGCTGTCCAGAAGGGAGGGACAGCTCTCTCAAGTCCCTTTAGAGTCCCCTAAGAGCTCATGTGACACTGGAGCTGGAAGATGCCAAGGCAGGGGGTAGGTGAGGGCTGGCCAGGTTAAGGAGTTCCCAGGGCCAGACACTCAAGACTGAGAACCAGTGCTAATGGCTCATGTCTTTATCCCAAGAAGAATGAGAAGCTAATGAAGAGCTCTACGTGTTTTCCGTATGACGAACAGATTTACCTTTTGAGAACCATCACCCTGGTTGCAGTGTTGAAAATTGATGGTTGGGGCATTCAGGTAAAAGCAGATGCAGTTTGGGGGTAGAGATTCTGTTTGGTTTTGGGCTATAGTCTGATGTGTCTTTCATAATAGAATGTCAAGTAGGCTCAAATAAGATGATGTATAAGAGGTGAATTTCTATGTATGTGCACATGTTCGTGTGTGTGTCTATATGTATGTGGATATATGTGCACATATATGCCTGTGAATGTATAGACTGGAGAAAGACACTGGGTGTCTTCCTCAGTCATTTAACACCTTATTTTCTAAGGTAGGGTCTCCCACTGAACTTTAAGCTCAATGATTTGGCTAGACTGGCTGGTCAGTGGGCCCCAGGGATCCTCTTGTTTCTGCCTCCCCAGTGGCTGAGATTACAGGCTCATGCTGCTATGTCTGACTTTGTATAAGGGTGCTAGGGATCCTGACTCAGACCTTCTTGCTTACACACCAAGCACTTTGCTTACTGAGCCATCTCCCCCCAGCCCGGTAGTCGGTGTTTAGCTGTAATCTCCAGGCATTGGCTCTAGGGTGTGTTGTGACTTCATCAATGGGTGAATAAGGAAATGGAAGGACATACATGGGGTCCACTCTGGAACCAAGCTTGGCTCTCAAGCGACAGTGTCCTGTGGCCATTTTAGCTAACCTAGCTCAGCATAGGGATATGCCCATGAAGGCCACTGTGGCAGAAGGTTGTGATGACATATTGCCTCTCCTGTTGCAGCTGGCTGTAGAGTTTTAGACATTTAGAAATGATCCTAGCTAGGAGCCAAGGAAGACATGAACATTAGTATAGTGTTCAGTCTATGTGTGAAAGACTCGATGTGATAGATGTGTTGGAAGGTTTGAAAATCATCAGGTGTTTCAGATAGAGTGAGAATGCCGAAATGGACTTGAGGAGAAGCCTAAGACTGGCAGAGTGTCACCGTGATCACTGGAAGACAAGTGAGCATGGTGAGAATGAAAGATGGAGTGGGCCTCTGTGAGACTCTGGGCTTCAGCCCACTCTTAGGCCCACTGGCTGCTCAGCTTGAAGAACAAAACCAGTTAGGGTACCTCAGTGACACATGGGTTTGGACTTCTGCTAAATGCAGGGGTTTGATGGGGACAAGATTGGGAAGGATATGGGTTTGCATCTGTGGGTGACAGTCTTTGTTACTAGTGGACACTCCAGGGCTGAAGTCAGGAGAGGTTCACAACAATAAAGCCTGGAGTTTCAGTGACTCTAGAGTCATATATTAGGATGAACACTATGATGCCTCTTAGGTTAGTAAACTTGGTTCGTTAGTGCAGTGGTTCTCAATCTGTGGGTCATGCCCCCTTTGAGGGTCAAATGACCCTTTCACAGGGGTCACCCGAGACCATTGGAAAACACAGATATTTACATTACAATTCATAACAGTAGCAAAATTACAGTAATAAAAATAATTTTATGGTTGGGGTCACTGCATGAGAAACTGTGTTAAGGCTCACAATAATAGGAAGGTAAACCACTGCTTAGTGGTTCTACTGCTCTGTACAAAGGAGAAAGGGGGAGATTCCTTCCCTCCTCCCTCCCTCCCTCCTCCCTCCTTCCCTCCCTCCCTCTCTCCTTCCCTCCCTTCCCCCTCCCTCCCCCTCCCCTCCCTTCTCTTTCTCTTTCTTTGACCAAGCTAAGATACATTTTACCACAGTAAAGAAAAATTAAGGGTCATCTAATACTGAGTAGAAAATGCCAAGAAGTAGAGGCTCAATGCGGTTGACCCAACTTCTCATCAGGTAGAGCTTAAACCAAGCTTGTAACTGTAGATAATACTGTTGGATCCTCTCCTACACGTTTGAAAATGGGTCAGCGAATTTAATCATCACAATAAAATCGCTGTACCTCTGGGAGTCTGCTGTTATTAACCACAATTTGCAGGAAAGAAACTGACACACAGTGGAGAGGTAAAGTAACTTACCTAAACAAACAAGAGTCAAATCCAGTCTACCCTAGATGCTCATGCTGAATGTCCTATCTTACTAAAAAAAAAGAATGAAGAACCTATAAGCTCTTAAGAGTTCATTTATCCAGACCTCAGATCCTGGAATTCAGAAGAATCAACTCTTTCTTTCTTATTTACTAGGAAACCTTGCAGGCCCTGTGAAGGACAATAGATGCTGCAAAGTGTGGCAGAGATCTTTGTCCTGATGTTTAAGAAGTGAGCCTCTGAGGGTCTGGAGCCTAGCCAAGGAGAGAAGACTGGTGTGGTCATCATAGAGTTCTTCAGGCCACATCTCATGGTAAGTTGGGCATATTATAGCTGCTAAGACGGCGTTCTCACTGTGAGCCTTCCTGCCCCCAAGCAGATGTGGTTGTGACATCTGTATTCATCACTCAAGAGGCAAAAGATGGTTTACTTGATTTGCTTTACATTTAAATGATAATCTTGGACCTGATGCTCTGCCTCTGTTCTTTCCAGAAATCTCTTTCAGTAGTGAATTCAGACTTCTAACTATGAGTTGTTGAGAGAGAATGAATGAATGACTTGGTGTAATGTACCCGTTGGTTTAGAGTTCTAGGATATAGAGACAACATCGGATTGCTTCTCACTTAATACCCAGCTCTGTTTCTCAGATCCATCAGGCAAATGAGGTAACCATCTGGCCTATTTAGGTTCTGGAAAGAAACCTTTTGGTCAGGTGTGCTCCCTTAGGTTAGCCTGTTGGGCATACAGGCTGCTACAATTGCTTAGGAGATGTTTCTTTCCATGTACCCCAGACTGGCATTTTCTGCGCTCATCTTCTCTCTCCTTAGTTATTTATGGACAGCACCTTTTCTGAGTTTTGTCTTTGCCTGAAGACCTCAGATTTTATTTCTTTGATCTAGAACAAACAGTCCTGCAGTTGCGACAAGCACAGAAATGGGAGAGAGATCACTTCCTATCAGTGATGGAAGTGATGGATTGGGCCAAATCCATCGCCAAATTGTTCCAAATTCAAAATACAGAATGTGTTGGCTCAAAAATGAATACTTCTGACTGTACCCACCAAATGAAATGCATTCAAAAGAGAGATAAAATCTGCCTACCTACCTAGGAGTTGTCTGTTGGAAGCAAAGATAAGAGTACCAAGCTAGAAAACAGGATCTAGGAACACCCAGTGATGTAGGGAACATGGGTGATTGTTCTCCTTCCAAAGTCAATCCCATTTCCATTTTACCCTGTGCCCATTTCTCTTTGGATAGACAGACTCAAGCAAAGGTTGGAAGAAGTGTGCTGAGATTAGGTACAATTCTGTGGTACTGCTGACTCTCTTTACTCCAGAGGCCATGGGAGTGGAGGGGACAGAGGGATTCATCTGTCCTATAAATAAACAACACAGGAAGTACTCTGGGGACTGTGAGAATGAGTGTTCTGTTGAGATGATATCCTCACCAGGGCCCACATCAGTGGCATCCAAAACATTTCTTCTAAGATCTTCCTTTATTCCTGTCAAGTCTGCCGCTCAACAGTGCAGGAAGTCTCCAGAAAGAAACAAAGAGAATCCCTTCTTCCTTCTCTTCTTCCCCAGAGGAAGGCTTTTGCCTCATTAAAGTAACTATTCTAAAACTGAAGAAAGTTACCGTGGAAATGAAGAAAGCGCAAACGTACAGTGCTTCTGCAGACTTAACCTACAGGTCTTCGTGCCATAAATAATACTAATTACAGGGCAGGGATGCCTAGGTTTACTCCATGTCTGCTCTTGAGATCTCTCCATGTTGGATCTGGTATTCTAGCACCTAGAACTCACCAGTTAAATGTCTGATAGTCCACTGTAGCTGCTAGCAGAGAGCTCTAGGGAACATAACACCCCCAAACTCCCCCAAGATGCCACTTGTGAGGAGCAGGTGTGCTCACTCGCTGCAGGCCTTCCCCTTCCTAGAGGCCTCCCCCTTGTCTGACAAAGTGTCCATACTTCTTAATACAAAACAGTTCAGTGCCGCGCAGCTAGTCCAGTTTATTTCAGCACCTCCTTTTCTGAGGGCATCAGGTATATTACAGACAAGAAAATTGGGTTTCAGAAATAGCACCTGTCGGAGAACGGCAGGCAGCGCCCCCCCACCCTCGTCAGCACCAAATGGTCTTAATTAACTCTGGACACTTCTGTATCTCACACTTTATTTCTGAATGTTATTGAAAGTTGTCAGAACTTGTCTCACTTTTTTTCCCCTTTTATTATTAATGTGTAAATACAATGCCTCAGGAGTGTTACTAAAACACAGAATCTAATCCCAGGAGATTAATTTATAAACGCAGCATAGGGTGAAGTTACATCCTGGTGACTGCAAATTGATGTTTGTAAGAACCACAAGCATCAGCCTCTTCAAACCCATAGGGATTCAGAAGGCCAAGGGGGTTGATGGGAAAGAGCCAGGACTAGCCAGCTGGATTCTACCCCTAGGACATAGCACCTTGGTCCCTCCAGGTGAGTTGGAGGAGACTAAGGTTACCTTTCCTTCCTGATGAGGCAGGGCCCCTGCAAGGCTATCCATCCATTAACCGAGTCCATGAGCATTTATTGAGCACTTACCCCACATCAATCTATGCTCAGCTCAGTGGGAATCAAAACAAGCAAAGCAGTACTTACTGCTTGTCATGACTTTATCCTCATGGAGAGAATCAGATGTACACATTTGAAACAACTGCTGGTTTCAGCAAGTACAGGATTGTGGGCCGTGGATTTTAAGTGCACAGTTTCCATAAAGATGAGAGTCAGTGTGGACTGTAGTGATCAGGGAATTCCAGAGAGATGAGTTAGGGATAGATTGCTTGGGTGGGTACACTGATCTTAAGCATAAGGTAGGAGAATTAAGGGTGGGGTGCCCAGGGATCATCTATAAGAACAGGGAAGACATGCCGTGACCTTTATGTCCTCTGGAGAGCTCTCAACGATGAGGATAATCAATGGCTCAGAAGCTATGCCCTATGCAAATTTGAGACAACATTGGTCCAAGACCTGTAGCTAAAGCACCCCTCACCCAGTGTCATCTACCCGTGTCCATGGGAGCTCTGAGCAGAGAGGAGTTCAGCCTTCCTGATAAAGCAGTAAGGGCACCCAAGTCAAAGGGAGGACAGGTGGCTTGGGGTTCTTGATAGGCAAGGGAAGGGGAGCAGGGCCTTTTATTTTGAGGTTCCTGATATACTCTGTAGTGACCAGGGACTGTGGTTCATGGGCACAACTGTTGTCAAGCCAGGGTTTATTTAGCTCCTGTGGGCTATGTATGCTATAGGTCTCCCTCTTTCTACCATTGCCTCCCATCTGCCAGTCAACTTTTGGGTTGTTGCAGACCCTTTCAAGCCTCTTACCTAAGTAGGTTTGGAATAGGAGAGTGATGCAGACTCAGCAAGCATGTCCGAAGTCATCCCAGGCCAGTGGAAAGTCAGCAATTGGGTGAAGAAGGAAGAGATACTGACCGGGATGTGCAGCTAAGGAAACGAGCAGCGAGGACAAGGTGCGGCAGACAGAGTGGGGCGGGGTCTTCCCCTGGCCTTCCTTTTTCCAGCGAGGCTCCAGAAGAAATGGTGGCTGCTCCAGGGAGCTCTTATTATGGCTGGGACCTAACACCTCAATCCAAGGGTCATCAGGACTAGGCTGATATGTGCCAGGAAAGAGCAGGATGTCAAGGGGGCCAATGATGAGCAGCCTTACCCAGCATCCCATGGGTGTGGAGGAACAGGCCACCTGCTGCTGCCGTCTCCCTGGTTTCCTACATGTACAGTGATTCTCCCTTCATTCATGAGTCCTTGGGTCCAGGGTCCTCCAATTTCACTTTTACACCCACACTGGTCAACTCATCTGCTGGACCACATCCTTACCATCCTTTCTGGGCTGAGATAGCCTAACAGACAATTTACTTGGGTCCTCCTTGGGGGCCCTGGAGAAGAATAAAAGATGGGGCTGGAGAGGTCCAAATGAAAGGGGAGGGAATGCTGCCACTTCTCTTCTTAGAAATTGAGAGCCCAAAGAAACCAGGGCCCAACCCTGCAAAAGGGGCAGTTCATCCTCAGTTTCCTCTCTGGGAGTTTGAGTGGGGCTGAGGGAGAGGGGAGAGGATCTGGCAGGTGGAGGCCAGACCCAAATCCTACGTTAACCTTTCTCTTGGGGCAAGATCTCAGGTCTTAGGGATTTAGAAGGCCAGACCATGACCCCTGTCTTTCTCTTTTCTCCCTCTTGTCAGTCATGTGCTGGCTACCTGCTCCTCAGCTCCGACAATGCATAGATACTACAATCTAGTCCTTAGCTAGTGATGGGCCAACTGAGCATGCTTGTTGAAGCAGTGGGAGATAGGGGTGAGGGATGGCATTCACTCAGCAGGTATTAAATAAACATGTACCTAAGTAGAACTTGTCATTGGTCCCTGCTTCCTGTAGAAGTGAGACCCAGAGCAACAGACCATCAGCCTGGTACACAGAGGCCGTGGTCCCAGCAGCTCAGCCCTATTAGCTGGGCTAGTAGGAGGCAGCCACTGCTTTTGAGAACCAAGACAACTGAGCCAATTGAGGGGCTGCTCTTTGGAGTTGCTGCCAAACAAACCTCAGGCCGGCAGCCTCGCGGCTTTCCTTTGGTCTCAGCTGACTTGCTGGAGCTGCCCTTCAGAGGAGGCGCATGGCCTCCTCATGGAGCTATGGATTAACCCCTAAAATCTGAGTCTTGTTTGCAGAATTCTCTCTGAAGCTGGGGGAGCCTCTGGAGTCTCTTGTTCCTGCTGCTGGTTGGCAAGGGAGACCCATGAGGTCATATGTGGCTGGCAGTGGCTCAGCCTCTGGCTTTGGATACATATACCCTGCCTGGAAATCTGCCAGGAAACAGTGCTCACGTGGCCCAGCCTGTTAGTCCTGCCTTCCCCAGCCAGCCCCATGTGGTTACAGAGCCTGCCTTAACTGGGCATTGAGGGCACCAATGTGCCCTTCCATGTAGAGAGAATGTTGCACTTGAGTGTCTACAGACTCAGAGACCAGACTACAGGATATCTCTTCCTTTCATCTGTCCTGAGCTGGTTTTGGTCTCATTCACACTGCTGAGCCCTCTGTCTGGTATCCTTTGTTAACTCTTCAATTCCCAAACTGATTGACATGCTGGCCTCTTCCCTGGTCCTTTCCTCCTCCATTCTAGATTCCCAAGCCTGCTCTTTTAGTTGGCTGAAGCTATTAAGGCTACATTTTGCTATGAATAACTGTCCGGAGCTATGCCCATACTTTCTGTCTTCCTTTGAGGGTCTCTGTCGACTACTTCCACTAGCATTGCCTCCATGAGTATTGACTACAGCCTGGATCAAGCTCACCCCCATCTGCTAGCTCAGTCCACCTTCTGTAGACCACCTGTCAGTCTTCCTATTGCTGTACCATCTCTATGTATGTGCTACAAAGAAAGAAGAACAGCAAGCTTTACTGTCCATTCCATCTAAGTGTTGTGAACATGGCCTTCTTAATTTCAAACCCCTTACATAGCCTGGGACTGTCTCTTCCTCTATCTCCCATGATGAGGCTCTTCTGCAGAAATCTGGGAATGATGAGGAATGGGATCTAGGGCAGCCTCTCCACTTAGCTTCCCTTGAGCCAGGTACTATTCTTGGCATTGAGAAGAATAAAGATGGATCCTAGAGATTGTCCCCAAGGTGGGAAGCCAGTAATGAAATACAACCTGTGTGTATCTGTTAACAGAGGCAGCAGAAGAGGAACCTCTGGGAGCACCATGCTTTAATTTTTCTCAAGTCCACTGGTCTCTCAGTCTTACTCTAAACAGGTGAAACTGTCAGGAGGCAACAGAACAGAACAGAAAGGAGGTGGGCACCAGGAGAATGTGTGGGCTGAGAAAGCTCTAGGCCCTCATGATATGCTAGTGGCTTTGTGCAGTATGGACATGAGTACATCTAGCCTGTCACCCACAGAACTGGCCAAGTTATACAGTAGTAACTCCAATAAGAGATGAATGGAAGAATGTGCTACAGTGTGGTCCAGTCAATATATTATTAAATAGAAGGAAGTGTACTCAGCTTAAGAGTTTCCTGAGAAACATCATGGAGTTTTCTTTGGTTACATATCTTTGCATTTGTTCTGTGTTGCCTTTCTCTATCTCTGGTATAAATGCTATATTTCTTTCGGAGAAACTTCTTTCCTGCAGTTTCTTTCCTCAGTCTCCTCTAGAAGGACTTTAGGTAAACCAGTACTACATTCTATGCTCCAGACATGGACATTGGTTCAGGATTGAGCATGTAACCCAATTTACCAAATCAATGTCTAGTTTAGGGCCTGGGCAGGAATGAGAATTCCTTTCTCTTTTGGACTCCAGATGGTAGTGGTGATGGGGGAATCATCCTGATGTAGCTTCAGAACCTTGTGCTCCAGGTCTTGTATGACATGGAGTCAGGACTTAAACCCAGCCAAGGAACAATGAGAGAAGAACTTGGTTCTAAGGACAGTTTTATGTGCCACTTCCAGGCATCTATAGTCAAGCCTACTGTGAAATTTGCAGGTCACACATTGTAGGAAATTCCATGTCCCCTGGCTCTTTGGTTGAAGTTTCTTTTGATTGTTACTTATGACCCGGAAAGGTATAACAGACTGTGGTTACAGTACCCCTCCCATATGCAAAACTGTGGATTCAATAGATACAAGTAAAGCCTCTTACTTCGATAGGTAGAGATGTTGAAACCATAGGATGCTGACCTTGGGATGAAGATCTAAGGAGCTAAAGCAGGGTCTTAAAGGGCCCCAGCCTTCAAGGGGAACAAAAAAATAAAGTGCCAATAAAATTAACAAGTTTTAATAAAATGATAAACTCCTTTTCTGGGATCTTAGTCCTCTTCTCCCTGCTCCTGTTGGTGTGGCTTTTGGCCTTCTCAAAACAAGATGAAAAATAGGATTTTATTTATAGTGGATACATAAATTCATGGGCTGGTTAACTTATGTTTATGCTTCTGGTGTATTTGTTACTTTTCTATTGCTATTCTAAAACACCATGACCAAAGCAACTTACAGAAGAAACAATTTAGTTGGCCTTATGGTTCCCAAGGATTAGAAGTCTATCATGGTGGAGATGTATGGTAAGCAGCAGGCATGGTGACTGGAGCAGCAAGCAAAGAGCTCCCATCTTAACTGAAAGCAGGAAGTAAAGAGTGAACATGAGATGGCACAAGTCTTTACTTTCTGCAAATCATCCTTTAGTGACACACATTCTCCAGCAAGGCCACATCTAAGCCTCCTCAAACACCACCACCAACTGAGGACCAGGTGTTCAAATGCCTGAGACCAGGGGGGACATCTTATTCAAATGATCACAGTTATTTATGTGAGTCATTGGACTAAGAAGAAAGCAGGTCCTCCCAGCAGGACAAGGGACAGTGCGTGAGATAGTGAGATGCTTTGAGTCAACACACCAGCCTGCTGATGCTTATGCAGTCTTTGGTTGACAAAGAGATTTTTGGCTCAGCTCCAGACCTGCCCTATTCTTGCCAGAGAATGCTCTGGGCATGGGAGAGTTAATGACCAACCTCCTCCAGAAAAGAAAAAGGCTTCAGTAACAAAACCCAATAGCATGGAGGGAAGAGATACGTTACCAGCCACAGAAAGCTTAAAAAGGAACCCACCCACAGTTCCCGCTACAAATGCTTTTAGCCCTACGTTAAATCTTCCCTCTAATGGCACCCCTGTTAAACGAGATATGTCACCCGACCTGAGGAGGCTGACTTGAAAGGCAAATAGTTGGAAGTGATTCCACACGTTATTAGTGAGAGCTGTTCTCACATTTCCGGCAAAAATAATGGAGCCGAGGTCTGAAGAGATGACTAATACCTCCCCATTACTGACCCAAGGCCGGGCATTACATTGTCATCCTAGTCACTCGGCTGGCCCTGCGAGCATATATTTCTGTGCTTGTCCTTTGGGTGCTTTGTGCTAGACAGCTAGGTCCATGTTAACTTGGGCTGCCTGGTACAAGCCTGTAATCCCAGCATTCAGAAGGTAAAGGCAGTGAGATCTCTGTGAGTTTGAGGCTAGGCTCGCTACAGAGCGAGTTCCAGGATAGCCGAGGCTACACAGAGGAACTCCAAAAAACAAAAAGAAACAAACAAAAAATTAGAAAAACAAAAACCATTAACACTCATCTTTTTTTAATTTCAATAAGATAGGAGAATACCACTCTTACTGATTATTTATGTTCTTTTCTTTCTTTCTTCTTTTGAGACAAGGGCTTACATAACCTTGGCTGGCTTCCAACTTGCTACATAGCCATTGATGACTTCGAATTCCTGATCCTCTTACCTCTGCTTTCTTCTAGGATTACAGGCATGCACCTGACATACTTTAAGGAAGAACTTAACACTTGTCAACATTTGCTCTGTCTCTGGGTCTTGCTTTTCAGACCGCAGTGGCTTAGGTCAGTGGTGACCTTGGTGTTGATGTTTCTAATGAACACCTTACATTCTTGGCTCTCCTGACTTCTCAGTAATATTTCACCTCACTGACTATTATTTCTATTGAAATATCTTCCATCTGTCTGCCGCAACACTCTTTCCATTCCTTTTTTCTGCCTGGAGACATCTTCCCAGGCTCCTTCGTGGGTTCTTCCTCTGCTGTTAAATATGTGTATTTTGGGGTTCCCCAGGACTCATCACCCATCTTTTTCTTATTCTATTGTTACTCCAGAGGTAGTCTCTCCCATGTGATTGACTCTGAAATAGCATCCACATGCCAATGGCTTTTTCAAGGCCACATTCACAGCCATGCACATGACACCTCTGCTTTGAAGTCTATACGCTGCCTCCCCCAGATCAGTTACAAACTTGAATCTGCTGTTCTCACACACAGTCTTGGCCTTCTTCCTGTTTCTTTTCTCCAAGTCCCTAAAGTCTTTGCTTCTGTTTGTCAAAGCTAGAAACCCAGACTTCTCTCTGTTCCCCTTATTCTAACTGATCAAGTCTCTGTTCATTTTGCTTCCTGGTGATCTCTCTCTCTTCCTTAGCCTCTAGTCTCTGCCACCATCATAGCTAAAGTGTCATGGATTTCTGATGGCATATCCCTAGCTTACTGAGCACATAGGAGTCCCTGTAGTTGTTCACACTGAAGAGGGTTTTGTTGTGTGTGTGCAACTCACACTGGGTCATGATGTCTTTCTGAAAGTGCATTGGTTTTCAATGGCTTCTAATATTAAGCAAGGCTCTTCATCACCTGCCATTTCCTTGATATATATATATTTAGCCCAGGCTGGCCTCATAGTCTTTACATGGTTCAGGCTAGGCTCAGGCTCACTGTCCTCCTATCTCAGCCTTTGGAGTGTTGGGATTTCGAGCGCATGCCACCACACCTGGCTCCCTTTGGCCTCGTCCTACATTCTCCTATCCTAGTTTTCCAAGCTCCGGCATATGGCTCTCCCTTGGTTCATTAAGCCATACTCTGAGTTACCTCAGGACATTTGCACTCATTTCTGTTTCTGTAATCCACTCTTCACGTCTCCTTTGCCAGGTTAACCTTCAACTCACCCTGCAGCTTGCAAGTTGCCTTGCTTTGCATGCGTTGAGCACTCAGATGGGATGAGTGTCCTGGGACACACACTTGACTTTCTGCAGGTATTTAGAACAATGCCTTTTTGTTGTCCCTATGCCAGGCATCCCTGTATCTTATCTATGCTACCTTGGGTCCCCTCTTCATTCTATTAGTATGTTACAGATGGTCTCTGCAAGTATTCCTGAAGCGCTCGGTACAGATTTCCAGGCTCATCTGATTGGAGAGGAAAAGCTCAGATGGTTGGCCTAGTGTGGGACAGGAAGAGAGAGGTCTGATCCCTGCTGCTAGGGTATTATTTTGCCTCCCCTGCATTCTCTAAATGGCCATGGAGAGTCCATAATGCAGGGAAAGCTTTGGTGTCTTTTCCCCTTGCCTCCCCATTAGGCAGATGTGAAGCCCAGAAGCCATCAGAACAATAGGCCACATATGTGCCTTAAGTCCTATCTCCCACCCTGCATATGCTGGCTCCTGGGTTCCTCCAAGGACAGCACTGGCTGCCAAATTCTCTTTTATAGTGAATCCTCTGCACCTTCTGTAAGGTCTAACCTGATTTATTTTTTCTCTTTAGAGCACTTACTTTCTCGTGCATAAATATTGGGCAGTGGGATCGGAGTGTGTATCCCCTGACTGGAAGCGGTGTCAACCATGGCAGCAGGTTTATTTTTAAATAAAGATTAGAAAGTTACGAGGCTCCTGAGGTTTACTGCATTTTTATTTTTCATTCAGGGGTTGAGGTGGCGGCAGGTGGGGCGTGGCAAAGGAGGAGAAAGGATGTTAGAATATATAGCTCTGTTCCTGCTTCCATTTTTCCTAACTCTGTGTTTCCATCTCCTGCTCCTGCTTTTCCCCTCTCTGGCATCTGGCGTCCCTGTAAAGAAAGGGAAGGAGTGATTACCTTTACAAAGGGAGCGGGGGTCTGTTCAAGCCACGCATTAAGCATGCAGCCCCTGAGCAAGTCGCATGTATGGTAAAATATTACCTTAATAACGAACGTACAGAGAGCCATGTGTAAATGGTAACAGCTGCTTTTGTGATGACCATGTTGTAAACGACTGCGGCCTCGATCGTTAATAATGTATTTGAACAATAACAACTTGATTCGAAGGAAGAAGTATGGCCTTTCAGTTTTTCCTGGCATGCAAATCTACTCTCGCTGTAGTGTGAAGAATGGAGGGCCCACACCGGGTCTTCAGAAACACAGGATGAAATTGAGGCTGAACAGGGCATCTGCTGCCTACCTCAGAGTCTCTCCTGTGCCCTGTGTTAAACTTTTAACTGTCCTACAATGTCCGAACCATATCTTTTTCCTGGAACTGAAGAAATAGAAGCTGGTCTCTCTGATAGTAATTTGATGATGGAGCCCCATCTGACATCAGGATCCTGGATTGGTATTGTCATGAAGTCCAAAGACTACTTTTCCTTTCCTTAGTGTGTGTGTGTGTGTGTGTGTGTGTGTGTGTGTGTCCAAGACCTATGAGGACATCAGGTATCCTGCTCTGTCACTCTCTGTTTTATTACCTTGTGACAAGGTCTCTCACTGACCTGGAGCAAGCCCAGCCATTTTCCTGTGTCTGTCCTCAATGGTGCTTGGGTTAAATGTGAATCTAGTCACAACTGACTTTTATGTGGGTGCCTGGGGTTCGAACTCCGGTCCTTATGCTTGCCTAGTAGGTGTTCTTATCTTTGAGCCAACTCTCCAGCTGCAGCACTACTTTTCCTTAACTTTTTTCAAAGTTTATAGCCCTGATCAAAGGACCAAAGATGCCATATTGAGAGCCTTCCCAGCCTTGCCTCACTCGGCTGTATCTCTTGTGTCCTGTGCCCTTTCTTTTAACCACCCCCAAACTTCTCAGGACTGCAAAGGTATACCTTATTATTTAAGGCCTGGGCTGTTCTGCCTAGAGAACTCCTACTCATCCTTCTAAGCCCTGGTCCTTTTGCGTAGCTCATTGTTGCATCTCAAGAGCCTGTTTTGACTGCCTTGTTTTGCACTGTGCCCTAACGGTAGCTTTACTCATGCCTCCCACTCTAATGCTTCACTTGGGTATTGATTTCCTCCTTGGCCTTGGATCTCCTTAAGGACGATAAGTATGCCTTCATATTCTTTTTGTCTCCAGCCCCCAGCACAGTGCTCAGAAATCATTAAATATTCAGTAAGTGTTGGATGAGCAAGTGAAGAGCCACCCCAAAACCACCTTTCTCATTATTTATATTCGATGATATCGTAGGACCCTGGATCCTGTGTGAAAGCTCACTCCTGTTCACTGCTGTGCCCTCTGAAGCCCTGCCATCTATGGTCATGTCATCCTGGAGGTGTTAAGCACTTACAGGGGTCAGTGGGAACACATCCCATTGGCCCAGCCATTTCCTATTCCACTTTTATGAGTGTCCACTGCTGCCTCCATCTCAGAAGCTGAGACTTCCCCTTCAATCACTGCCCTGCCCATCTCCATTGCTCCTCCAATACTTACACTGCAGTTATTTCTACATGGAGAAGGCCTTGATGTAACCACAATGTTCACTTAGGTAAGACCCAGGGCTGCAGGCTCATACCACTCAATTCATTTGGCATGGATGCCTCTGCTTGTTTAGGGAGTCCCATCTCAGCTGCTCTTGCTTTCAACTCTAAGTTGGCCTCAGCTTTGTTTCACTTCACCAAAGGAAGGCAGACCTCTTTCTCTCTGCTCCCCAAGTTCATTCCTCCACCTGAACCCCACTTGGGTCCTTTGCACAGAGGCCTCAGAGTTACATGAGACCCTTTGTTCCCTGGGTGTGAAGACTGAAGTGTTAGCTTCCTGAATGCAGCCCTGTTGGAACTTGGCTAAAAACCTTTTCAAGCTTCCTGCCTTGTCACACCCCTCTCATCTCTACAAGTCCTAAAACTTCATCATCTTTCCTGAATCTCTGTTTTCTCCACAAGTCCTAATTTTTCTTACAACTCTGACCTCAGAGCACTGCCTGCTCCATCTGCTCTTCCTGGCTTTGCCTCAGAACCGCTGATCCAAGAACTTAGTTTGCTCACTGATCTTTCTCATCAGGATAAAATGAAACACTTTCTCATTTATTGGGTGGGAAATTTATTTATTTTATTTATTGGTAATATTCTGCCCTAAAACACAAAGATTTAAAACCATTTTCAAGGGTGTAACTCATATAGCAGATGAGAGACAACCAAAAATAAATGAAAACAAACAAAAATAGTAGAAACAATAGACCATTAGAGCTAAGAGGTGTTGGTATCCTGGTGTTTTTAATCCTGGGGGAATTAAAAACTATCAGGGTGTTATGGGGACCTAGCTCCCTGCTAGTAGTAGCCACAGGCTTCACTATGAGCCATTCACAGTCAACACCATGGTCAAATGAGTTAGCTATAAAAGACCAATAAGTTGAAGACAAAAATAAATTTAAATCTCTCATGAAAACATCAATGTTTAGTGTCAAGAATAAAGGAAAGTTTCTGCTATGACTGTTGAGTGTGGACTCAATCCTGATGGGTCTCTCCACACATCCTCCTAATTAGAAAACATGAGCAAACCCCAACCTCTTGGAGATGGTGAGAGAATGTCTAAGCTTGAATGTAGAGATTCTGGAGTTTCTTCAAACTTGCTTTTCTAGGCATGGTTATGAAGCCATGTAAGATGAGAACCCCAAACTACAGAACTTCCTCTCTCACAGCTGGCTGCTCTCAAGTCAGGAATCCAGAGGCTATCACCCAGAATACATTCAAACAGGCTGAAGGTGTCACATCCCTCCCTGTCTTTTCAAAAGCATCTTTAGAAAACAGATGCAGGCATTTCAGGTAGAAAGTGTGATAGAGTCTTAGCTTGGGCCATCCATCGATCTGCAGAGCCAAGCATCATTGCTGAGCGTCTCATGAATGCCCCCAAACAAAGGCATCTAAAACAATAGCAATGGCTTCTGGCAGGTATATTAAGAAAAGGTGGTGGGAATGTTTGAGCTGGGGAGGAATGGACTCAGGAAAGCCAGGAACACTTTCACACAGAGGAAAGAGAGTAGGCAAAACTCAGTTGTGGAAAAGCAGTGCTTGTTTAAGAGAAAGCAAATAGATCAGATCGTTTGGAGCGTACTCTGTGTCAAGGAGATAGTAGGAGTAAAGCCAGAAAGGTAGGTTGGGGACAAATTATGGAGGGCTTTGAATACCAGACTGATGAGTGTGAGCTATGTTCAGTAGGCAGCGGGGAGCCGTTGAAGACTTTAGAACCCCAGAATGATGTGATCAAAGGAGTACTTGAGAAAGATTAATTTGGGTGTGGTGTGTAGAATGGGTTAGAGAATAGGAAGCACAGAGTTCAGCACATCAAGGACACCTTATAAATGCCTGTTGAATACAATGTTTGAACAGAGCAAAGGAGAGGCCATTGCAGACATCTCCTCACAGGAGGGAAAAGGTCTTAAGGCAGTGACCAGGAGGGATGGTGGGTAGGAGATGAATGCTTGCGACTGGCAGTGGGAGGACCTGCTGTGCAGGTGACAGGATGAAAGCCGTGATTTCTCTTGAGTAGAGCCTGAGCTAGGCGGCAAGTTGTAGGGCCTTTCCTATAAGAAGGGGGTCAGAGGAGGTCAAAGGCATGATCAACACTTATGAGGTGTTTTGCCCAGTGCTTGGAGTGTGGCTGGACTCTGGTAGCTTTGAGTTGACCCCCACCATATCACCTATCCCACCCTTCCTCTCTTTAGAGAAGTGCTTCTCTGTCATGTCAACTGTGTGACTCGAATTGTCTGTCCACCCTCCCTTGTAGAAGCAGACTTCAGTTCCTGGTCATGGCAATTGGCCCAAGGGTGATCACAGGATTCTACCTGATTGATACTCTTCTGAGATTCCTGAGGGATTGGGGCTGGTAGGCTAGTTTTGGAACGTGGGGCCTCTGCAGGAACGCAGTCTGGAATAGGGTATCTGATACGCAGTGCATTTTCTCCAGCAGTGTCTACACTTCAATGCTGGGGGAAGAGTGTCCCATAGACCATAGCAGGAGATAAGAGTAGCAGAGAAGTAGACAGACTGAGTTAGGATAGGGCCTGGAGTGGAAGGAGAAGCCAGATCAGGAGGTTCTGAGAACTGTGCTCTATGTTACAAATAGGCAGAACACAGGGCTCAGAACATACAGCAGGACTTGTGGTTATTTTCTCACAGCTGATTTAGAGGTGTATGTGTGTGTGTATGGATGTGTGAGTATGTGTGTGTAACTATGTGTGGTGTGTGTAAGGTATAGTGTGTCTATATGCGTATGTGTGTGTGGTGTGGCATTTGTGGGTATAGTGGTGTATGTATGGTATAATGTATTTATATGGGTGTGTGTGTGTGTGTGTGTGTGTGTGTGTGCATGTGTGTGTGTGTGTGTGTGTGGTGTGTACTGTAGAATGTGTGTGCCATGTGGTGTTTGTCTATGTTATGTGTATGGTATGTGATGTGTGTGATGTAGTGTGTGTGCATGTGGTATACTGTATGTGTATTTGTGTGTTTTGTGCATGTGTGTACTCATGCCTGTCACATATGGAGGTTATAGGAAACTTTGAAAGCCCCTGACCTGTATCCCCTGTGGTCTTATCCTCTTGAGACAAGGTTTCTTACTGAACCAGGTACTAGTTGCCAACTAGCAAAGCCCAGTGACCCTTCTATCTCTGTTTCTCACAATGCTTTGATCACAGACCTATGTAGCCATTTCTGGCTAATTTATGTGGTAGAATTCAAACTCAGATCTTTATGCATGCAAAGCAGGTGCTTTGATTCACTGAACCATCTTTCTAAACCCTGAAGAGAATCCTTAAGATGAGAGCTGTAGTTTGGAGAAACGTCCTCTATGGGCTTCCATGTTAAAGTTTGGCCTCAGTTGGGATCCTAGAAGGTGAACATGGTACCAGTTGGGAGGGTCCTAGGTCATTGGAGAAATATTCTCGATGGGAATTTGGGGACTCGTGTCTCTTCCTGTCTTGTTTGTACTTCCTGACTCCTGAGATGGCTGATTTTGCCACATACTCAGGCCACATTGTGCTGTTTTGACAGAGGTTCAAAACAATGAGCTGAGGTCGGTCTACAACCTCCAAAATTTCAAGGCAAAATAAACCTTTCCTTTTTATAAGTCAGTTGTCTCAGGTATTTTGTTATAGTAACGGAAACCTGAACTAACGCAATGGATAATGCAAATATTGTTTCGGTTTCTCTTGTCAGACTCTGCATTAGATGAGGAGTCCTCAATCCCTGTCCTGCTTGGCTTTCTCTTGCAGTGATGAATATCATGGCCACAAAGCAACTCAGGGAAGAAAGGGTTAATCACACTTCCATCTCACAGTCTGTCACCAAGGGAAGCCAGAACATCAAGCCTGGAGGCAGGAACTGAAGCAGAGGCCATGGAAGAGTGCTAGTTTGATCCTTCTGGCTTGCTCAGTCTGCTTTCTTATATAACTCAGAGCCACCTGCCAAAGGCCAGGCACCACCCACAGTGGACTGGGCCTCCAGTGTCACCCATTAATTAAATAAGTGTCCCACACACGTGCCCACAGGAAAATCTTATAGAGGTATTTTCTTTCTTTTCTTCTTTCTTTCTTTCTTTCTTTCTTTCTTTCTTTTTCTTTTTTTTTTTGAGACAGGGTTTCTCTGTGTAGCCCTGGCTGTCCTGGAACTCACTCTGTAGACCAGACTGGCCTTGAACTCAGAAATCTGCCTGCCTCTGCCTCCCAAGTGCTGGGATTAAAGGCGTGTGCCACCACTGCCCGGCTAGAGGTATTTTCTTAAGAGAGGTTCCTCTTCCCCTACAGCCTTAAAATAAACCAGGACAGTCCGTTTGCACAATTTCTTTCTTTTCCTTTCTTTGTTCTTCTTCTTTATTTGTCTTAACTTTACCTGTTCTCTCCATTGCTGGCTCTCAGGCTAAACCTGCCAGTGTCCTCTCCCTCTTCCATGTGACAGCAAAGGATATTTAGGGACTAATTGGCCTTTGGTTAAACATCAAAGACCATGAAATTCCATCACCCAACTAAGGGAAGCATGCAGCCCAGAATTCTCTTCCTCGAGGGCAGCTGCCTGCTGTCCTTCTGGCCTGATTCCCTTTATATCTGTGCCCTGAGTCCAATGCCTGTTTAAACAGTTCGTTTTATGTCTGAGAGCTGCTGCTGTAGCTATCCCTCGACGTTTATCAGGCTATCTAGTCGCAAGTAACAGAAACTTAATTTGAGCTATGTTTTGCAAAATAGAGCGTATATCAGTAGATATTACAGGAAAATCTCACTTCCGTTGCATTAGGGACTCATGCGTGCACGTGAGCATTTATGAGCGTTTGTGTGTGTATGTGTGTGTGTGTTTATGTGTGTGTAGGTGAGTGTATGTGAATGTATGTATAGTGTGTGTGTGTGTGTGTGTGTGTGTGTATGGGTGAGAACATTTGTTTGTGGGTGTAACAAATAACATTTGTTATTGTGGATGAGTGTGTGAGAATGTGTTTGTATATGAGGTTTTTATTGGTGTGTATGTGTGTTTGTGTGTGTGATTGTGTATAAATGTTTAAGAATGTCTGTGTGTGTCAGTTTGTGAGAGTTTGAGAGGTAGTGTGTGAGTATGTGTGAGTGTGTGCATGTATGTATATACATGTGTGTGTGTCTCTGTGTGTGCATGTCTCTGTGTATGCAGATGTGTGCCATAGTGGGTACACGAAGCTCAGAGGACAACACTGGATGTGGGTCCTCCCTCATTCTAGATTGTTTTGATGTACAACCATCTGTTCCTGTGGCTCACCCAGGCTGCAGCCTGTGAGTGTGGAGTGATGCATCCGTCTCCACTGCCCACTTCTTTGATGGACCCACTATTCTATTGTGGACTCCTGTGCTCCTGTATCCATATTGTCACATGGGTTATGAGAACCCAGACTTAATCATCTGGCTTGAGCACCAAGCGCTTTACCTTCTGAACCATCTCTTTAGCTGACCGTCAGGATCCACTGTCCCCAAGTGCACAGTCTGTACATTTCTGCTGGGTTCCATCAGGTTTGTGTGTGGAGAGACTTTCTCCAGATGGTAGTGTTGTGTTGATAGCCTCCCTGAACACCCGAAGACAAGAAACATCCCAGCGAAGAGGCTCTGATTATTTAGACATGCTCCCATAACCATCCTTGGATGTATTGCTATGGCCAGGGGCCCAAGAAGCACTGACAGGCTGGACCTGACTGTTACATGCCTTCGGCTGTCATTGGGGATAATTAGCATCTCATTAGAATCATGTGACTGATGTGACAGAGAACCATACTTCAAAGGACAGTGTAGATGACGTTGGTGGGGGTCAATTCAGAACCATAGATAAGTAACCATACTCCCTTGGCATGGCAAACCATCTCTGTCAGTCCAGGGAAACATTAGGCATAGCTGTCACTCAAGAGTTTCCTCTCAGAATTAGTGGGCTGGCAGATGAGGTGGAAACTGAGCTCTGAGGCTTTCCTCTCCTCCTCTCTGGCTGCACTTTGTGACAGCCATCATTCCCCTTGTGCAGGTAGCTCCTGATCTCCTGAGGCCCCAGGCTGGGGTGGCAGAAGCTTAGATCAGGACAGCTATATGTAGGGGAGGAGAGAAGAGCCAGCCAGGCTGCTGAGCAGAGAGAGATGAAGGTGCATTGAGGAAGGAGCCTGAGGGCAGCTTGCCCACTTGCTGCCTGAGTGTGGCAGGCAGACTTGGTGCTTTCTGTGGGCCTGTGTTGACTTGCTCTGTGACCCTAGGCTACACACTTAATTGCTCAGGGCCTCTTCCTTTCACTCTCATCTGGCAAGTAGGGGTAGTGACATGACCGAGCTAGCTGAAGCTGTACCTTCCAAGGGGAGAAGCTAATTTGAAACTTGGTGCTATATAAATGGCTCCCAGTCCTCTAGGTATCCCAGGAGCCCCTGGCCTGAAACCCAAAGCCCTGTGGGTAGAAAGCAGCACTCTCTAGATCTTGGTTTAGAATTTGGTGATTTTTAAAAACTTATAGAACCATGGTGCTCTTCCAGCTGGGCTGGAAAATAAATGACCCTTTGCACACTGATAGTTGCAAGTGGGTGTGTGGTTTCCCAGAGGTTACAAACACAAGCTCTAAAGCTGGGGTTTATAATACTGCAGGAGCTCTAGGGGAGTACAGGAGTTTTAAAGTTGGCAATTTTAACACACGTGTGTGTGTGTGTGTGTGTGTGTGTGTGTGTGAAGATGTCTGAAGAATCCAGAAGAAGGCATCAGACCCTCTGGTGCTGGAGTTAGAGGCATTTGTGAGCTGCCTGACATGAACACTGAGAACTGAACTTGGGTCCTCTGTGAGAAGAGAATGACCCCCTAACCACTGAGCATCTTTCCCACCCCAGATGTCAGGTTTTTATAACCCATGTTCCAACAGCCTCTTCTTACCAGATTAAGTGTGAGGAGTGACCACGTGGTGTGCACCCAGAGCAGGCAGACTGCATGTCAGCCAGGGAGATCGGCAAGGCAGGTGGGCAAGGTGGAAGATCACGGCAGGCTTCACACCGTACCTGCCAAGCTCCAGAATCACAGCTCCTGTAACCCAGGATGAGACTCTGGCTTCTTCACCTGGTACAGCTAGAATGTCCTGATCATTGATGAGCTTTGCACACCAGGAGCTAGGTCTGATGGCCGAAACCACCCAACAAACCAATCTAATTCTCTGGATGAATGTGGAGTATCCAGTGTCCACCTCCAACCCCTCCTACTCCTTCTCTTCTGCCTCCCTCTTCATCATGATTTGCTTGCATGTATGTATGTGCATCGTGTGCATGCAGTTCCCATCGGAGCCTAAAGAGGGAGACAGATCCCTTGAGCTGGAGTTACAGTTGTGAGCCACTTCCTAGGCTCTGGAAACCAAACTTTGGTTCTCTGCAGAAGCATCAAATGCTCTTAGCGGCTGAGCCATCCATCTCTGCAGCCACACAATCCAGTTTTCCTATCATCACAGTTAAGGTCTCTCATGGCCCTAGACTATCAGACCTAGACTCCCAATGGCTTTAGTTGTCACCTACTCTGGATCCCTGACATGGTCCTCCATCCTCATCTCTTAGCTTGTGAATTTACTCCTGTGAGGAAAAGGATTCCTTTTTTCCTGTGCCCTTCCAAAATTCCTCTGGCCTTCAAAATTTATACTGAGTCCTCCTCTTCCATGAAGTCTTCCAGGATTTTGCCAGATAGGCAGGGAGAGAGGAGGGGTGCAAAGTGTACTCTCAGAGCACATTTGTCCTCTGTGTTACCTTCCCATGCAATGGGCTTCTGTGCCTGAACAAGAAGAGACTAGAAATAAGACTCAGGAAAGTGGGGTACAGGGAAATTGGAAGCCACATGGCAGGAACCCTTCTCCCTTCCCCACAGCCTTCCCAAGCTCTGACCCCTCTGTCTTAGAACCCCATGATAGCTCTTGGATGGCCCAGTCTAAACCCACAAGAGGGTAGAGCAGACAGAGTCCCCACCAAATGTTTTTAGCATCCCACTTGTTAAGGTTTGACAAGCTGGCTTTTGTCCGAGAGATGATCTGTGCTGGGCGGGGCATGGATGAGAGAGGTCTAAGAGACTCATCTAGCCCCAAGGCACTTTCCTTGCATTAGGGGTGGGGAGGAGGTTTGAGGAGCAGTGAGCACGAGTCTCTCTCATCCTCATCTCTGGATCTGTCAGCCTGACCAGAATGGGCATTCATTCTCAGAATAAATAATCAACTAAAAAAAAATGTACCAAATTCATTTTCAAATTAGCTTGTCAGACGCACGCTTGCCCAAGACAAGTTTGTTGAATAAAATGTATCTTGAGGAGCAAGGTGAGCCAGCCTGTCTCATTCCCTTAGGGACATCCTGTAAATAAGGGCCATTCTGGAGGCTGGAAGCATAGAATTCCCTAGCATAGATTGAATTCTGGCTTTGTCTTAATGAACGTCAATATTTATTACCAAAGGCGTTGTGCTCCTCGGAGTGATAGAGCATTTCCACATGTCAGCTCTTGCCTGTTGCCTTCCCAGGTACCAAATGCTATGTAATTGCTGCTCATAAAGGTGGCAGACAATATTGCCAAGGAAACTCACTCCTGGCTGCAAATCTCCATTGTCAAACACAGTAGGCTTCGCTTCTGGTTTGGACCGAGTGTTCCTGATGCAGATTTTCTGAAGGCTCTACTACAGCAAGGAGATCCTCAAACACTGTTTGGCTTGGGAAAATGAGGGAGGGTGGTCTTTCTGGGACTCCGAGTCTTTATGGGATGGTGACAGAGCCATCAAACAGTAAGGCCTGTGAAACCTGAATGTGTATGTGTGGGTTTACAGGTCCTACCCTGCTAACTAAGGGCTGGTGAGAACTGGTCACTTGTCGTATATTTGAGAGGGGCTTCCACTTTATCCATCCCTGCCACCTCATAATGCAAAGGAAGGCCGCAAGGCTCAGAGAGCTTTGTCAAGGTTATAGAGTCTCCAAGCTGATGCCCTTCACACCTCCTTGGGATCAAGCCAAGGGTTCAGAAGGACTCTCTCTGAACTGGCTTTGGGCTTCAAGATTGATGGCTCCCAGCAGTCGCTGTTCCTGAACTTTTCATAGGTCTGGGTTCTCTTGGGCACCAGGTTTGCTTCCTAAAGTCTGTCTAGACAAGTCGCTCTCCCCAGCTGAAGCAAACAAATAACCTGCCCTGCCCTTTCCTGGGGGAGAAACTCTAGAAAGCAACTCATATTCCACTGCCAAGCCAAACATCCTGGGAATAGCCACCCCAGATGGACAGTTTGCACACAGAAATGGAGAACTCCAGGAAACAACCCACTTGGTGGTACTAGGCCCTTTGTTCTGGGTGCAGCAGAGAAGGCCTTGGGAGGGTGAAGGAAAGTCAGTCATGCCTGAACACTGGCTTCTAGTTCAGCTTCCTTTCTGCCAACTAGCTAAGGACAGAGATGGCCCTGGGGCAGAGGCACAAAATGGGTTTTTGAGAGTGATGTCATATGGTTCTCAGACACCAGATTGCTCTTGCAGAAACTGTCTGGCTGTTGTTCTGGGAGCTCTGCCGAGGAGAATTATAACTTTTGACAATGGACATCTCATCTTGCCCAGATGCATTCTTTATAGAATCTGCCAGCAAGATTACAGCAGCATCAGGGTGTAATGGGCAGAGGAGTCAATAATTCTGGGGTTATTGATTGTAACCAGACCCATTCTTCTTTTTTAATTTATATTTTATCCACTTTTTCAAGCTGTTTTTTTTTTTTTAAAAAACCTGTCCTGACAAAAGGACCTGCTAGATCAAGTACAGTTGATTACATTTTAAAAAAATGATAGGATTAATTTGCTGCCTTTAGGAGAGGCTGGGGCAGGGCAGTACAGTGTGTGTGTGTGTGTGTGTGTGTGTGTGCGCGCGCGCGCACACACATACACATGCACATGCTCATGTGTATGCATGCTCATGTGTGTGCATGCATCAGGCAGAAAGGAGGGAGGAAGGTTTAGGTCATGAGAAGGCACTGAGAAAAGCAGGGGCTTAGACAGGAGTCCCCTGGCTGACCCAGAAGCACAGCTCCCTCCTCCTCCTTCTCCTCCTCCTCCTCCTCCTCCTCCTCCTCCTCCTTCTGAGGTTAGAAGAGGACTCATCAGAGATTCAAATTTCACTGCCCTGCCGGGTGGGCCTTCTAGCATCTCAGGGATGCTCCCTCCCCCAGGCCTCATTTCATCTAGGAAATCTTTCAGATAAGATAAATAGAGACACTAGTGAATCAGAACAGATGAAGATCCACAGAATCCCCCACTCTCCCTCCACACTGAGATGTGTTATGTTGTTGGACTGTATAGGATGGGTTGGTAGCTTGTAAGTTCAAAAAGAATTGATTATACATTTTTGATTTCCCCAATACCCCTTTGTCACCAAGCTACTCCATGGCTTGATAAATCCAGTGGGCAGCTGCTGGGTTGCTGTCAGTGAGTTCCATGCTGGTTGGATCCTCTCTGTCCTTGTGAGGAAGTGGCTAGGGACTTCTCAAGGCATGGCCGCAGTATCCAGTGCAGTGTCTGAATTGCCCTGAAGCTTCTGCTCCATTTGTTTCTCTTCCATTCAATAAGAACCCCTAGACTGAGTTTTACATTTTCATTGATCATGAAGGAGATCAGGGTGTACCCAAGTTCAGAGGGAAGGGGTGCTTAGAGATTACATTGTCTAGATCTCGCCTCTTCTAGAAATGGGAATTTAATGATATTCCAGGAAGATTAAAATAACCTATCCCAGGAGTAGCAGCTGGGTCAAAATAAGGAACAGCTGGCTCAGTGCACTCTGCTAAGGCACACCAACTATCTTTCTGTTCTTGTCACATGTTGTTCTGTGGTAGGGCAACGGCAGGGCCTAGCCACTTACCTGTCCCCCACCCAGACACCATCCCTTCTTCCCAAACTTCCAGGATGTATTTCGGGAATTATTCTTCTTAGTTCTTCTTTTGGTCTGGATGGATCTAAAAGGACCAGGGGATTGACGGATGCCCGAGAAGCAGAAGTAGAGCCAAAAGTAGTCTCATCTTCACCCACTGACACATTGTGTGTGGGCCTGGGCCTCCTTTTTCCACACTGAATAGGGCTGACATTCCATGGGGTCACATTTTAAGGTCAGATACAGAGAAAAAGTAAAACTTTCTCCCATTGTACTTTTCTGGACAGGCAATATATTTCAAATAAACTGTGTCTGTTTTCCACATTTAGGAAGTAGGGGAGATTTGGGAAACCATCCTCCCCCAGAGAAAGGAGAATATTTACTATTCCATGCTAGGGTTTGAGGTCATGTGACTGACTTTGACCAGGATCTTAGCCATTCCCATTCAGAGTTCATCCCTACAAGTGCCCTGGCCATTAGTCGGGGTCCTCACAGGCCTGTTCATATCTCTAACACTGGCTTAATGACACACATGCAGCTTCTGACTCTTGCTCTTGGCAGGAGGGACTTGACTTAATCACCACCTTAGAACCTTACTTATTTTGTGTCTGAAGCAGGTATAATGATGAGATATGTTCTCACCTCATCAAACATCCACACGGACAGCTTGTATAATAGCATGGTATCATTGGGAACATGCCACAGTCACAGAAAAGACTTTCATTTTTAAAGAAAAACTAAACTATTTTAGAACAGGGTTGAATTTACAGGAAAATTGGGAAGACGACTCTGAGGGTTCCCATATGGAAGGCACTGAGCTCCTTCTATTATTAACATCTTACATTAGCACGCTATACTTGTTACAATTAATGAGCCAATATTGATTAATTGTTACTACGACGACCATCCTTTCTTTATTTAGGTTTCCTTTTTCTTTTTCCTTTTATTAAAAATATATTTTTTTCTCTCACATAACTCATCCTGACTATGGTTTCCCTTCCCTCTTCCTCTCCAAGTTCCTCTTACTTTCCCTTCCAGTTGGATCCCCTCCCTTTCTGTCTCTCATTAGAAAACAAACAGGCTTCTAAGGGATAATAATGAACTAAAGCAAAATAGAGAAAGAAAATTCTAACACATCAGAATTGGACAAAGCAAATGAACAGAAGGAGAAGAGCTCAAGAGAAGGCACAAGAACAGAGCCCCACCCACTAGCTCACTCAGGCATCCCAACAGAGCCCCACCCACTAGCTCACTCAGGCATCCCA
>JADRCH010000188.1:2525921-2587846 GCA_019843965.1 Rhynchomys soricoides | reverse complement strand
CAGGCATCCCAACAGAGCCCCACCCACTAGCTCACTCAGGCATCCCATGAAAATGCTAAACTGGGAGGTTTCCTTATTTTTACTGGGATCCTTCTTCTGTTCTAGGATCCCTGCAGGACCACATCACAGTCACACTTAGAGTCAAGCTCTCTTCAGGTCTGTCTGACCTGACGATTCTTCAGTTCTTGCTTTGATGACCTTTCAGTTTTGAGATGCATGGGTCACCTATGCTATGGTATGATCCTCCATGATAATTTGTCTGCTGTCTTTCTCCTGATAGACTGTGTCTGGGGGAGGGCGGAGGAGATTGCACCAACAGAGTGCTGGTTGGTCACATTAGATCAAAGATTCACTACTTCTAAGACTTGCAGGAATCTGTTGATAGTACTTTAGAGTTGTACTTTGTTATTATAAAAGACTGGTGACTTCTGGTGTGTGTGTGTGTGTGCGTGTGTGATATATGTGTGTGTGGTGGCTGTGTATATGTGTATGGTGTGTCTGTGTTCATGTGTGGTGTGTGTTTGTGTGTGTGTGTGTGTGTGTGTGTGTGTGTGTGTGTGTGTGTGGTTTCTGGTCACTGGCTCCTTCCTAGCTCTAGAGTAAGGGTCTTGGATGTTCTTCCTGAAATGTGAGTCTCTTCCCTTTCCTGGCCTGACTTCAATGATCTGTTAATAACTGACCATCACCCTTGCAAATAAAAGGAACCAGGCTGAAACAGAGACACCCAAGGTGGCAGCCACTCCCATCAGTTGTTAAGCAATAAATCATATTGCTTAGTTATTAACCAGCTTACCTGAGGAGCCTCACTAGGTGACCCAATAGGCTCCTTGTGTCAATAACAGTCCAAGTCCCAGGAGATTTAGAGATTCATCTTGAATCTATAACAGGTAGCAGCTCAGTGGAGTCATGTTCTGTGCAACGGTGAAGCAATGTCTTGCTGTCTCTTGTGATTCAGGCTTTAGGAACAGGGTAGTAGATTGATATTTACCTTCCCAGAAAACATTGCACAGAGATTGATGACAAAAGTGAGGGGGATGAGGAGGCTGACAGGTGGCAAGCATATACTTACCCCATGTCCCCCAAGATTACCCTTTGTAGGAAAAGCTGGGGTGTCTCTGGTGGCAGGCTTCTTACATTAGAGGGAATGCCACAGATAAGATCTCCTTTGAAGACCAATGCAAGGCTGAGAAAGCCTCCCTTAGCCCTCAATGGGCCTGCCCTGTCATGCATATCCCCTAGTATGCTCAAAGTATGTCTCATGGAATGGCTTCCAACTTCCTTCAATGTGCAAATTGTTAGATCATGGAGATTTCTCCAGTAGTGACCAACTGAGAATGGCCTCACCCCATGGGTACCTCAGACACTTAGAAGCCACAGAAGATGTAGTTTGGTTAATCACAACTCTCCCCCTCATCATTCTGAAGCACGAAATTGAATAGAAGTCAGGACCTATGCATTGGATGGTGAAAGTGTGTAGACATATAAGACTTGCCAACATGGACATTCTTCTAGGCTGAAACCTCCCATTTTCTCATGTTAGAGTAACAGGCTGACTACTGGCCTGCCTGGGTGAGCTTGCCAAATGAAGGTGCTAAGACTACCGAGGCCTGGGCATTGGCAGATGAGAAAGACCAGAGAGCGTCCAGAGGATACTAAACCTTCCTGGCCTGATGGACAGCTGTAAATCGCTGTGACAGACACTCCAAGGACCATCATGGCTCCTGTCTCCAGTCTCATAACCCCTTAAACAACACATTCCCTTTAATTATGAGCAGGGTGGTGACATGCTTCTAGTCAGCAGATTGTGATAATGGTGAAGGGATGCGGCAGAGATAATAAATGGTTGATTTGGAGATAATCAGGAGGGATATTATCCTTGGCAGTGTTTGATCTAGGAAAGGCCTCCCAAAAGAGGGATGGAGCATTTCCTGAGAGAGGTTCTCCTGGGAGCTTGATGGCTCAAGTTAAGGTAGCCCACGTGCCAGCGAAGTCTCTTCCAAGTACTGTGACCCATGACTTCATACATCCATAAAGACATGAACTTCACCACCAACTGGATGGGCATGGAAACACATTCCTGGTGAACATCCAGAGGAGAATGACTACAGTCAATGCCTTAGCTATGACTATGATAGAGACACAACCAGAGGACCCAGGACTTACCTGTCTTGACTCTTGGCCTGAAGGAAGTTGTCAGGTAACAAATGTATTTTTCAGTTGCTCAGCTTCTGGTATTTTGATATTTGAGAATAGACAATGAAAACTGTGCTCCTGAGACAGGTTAGGGGCACAGTGGAAAAGCAGGTGTGTCTAGACAGGAAGTGGTTCTGGTTGTGTGATCTAGGCATGCTGGGGAAAAGGAGAATGCCATCCTCCCATTCACACACAGGCGCAGGGCTCTGCTGACCTCTCTATCCTTACCACGGTGTCCTCAAGCCATTCCTATTACTTCTTTTTCTGATTGGATTTTTGAAAGGGAGAGTTGATTGGAAAGCAGAGACATGCTGCATTAGTGTCTGCATCTCTGAGGGAGGTTTCATCATGTCTAAGGTCAAGAATCCTTACTTTCCTGGTTTTTCATTTTTCAGTTCTCTCTTCTGTTCCATGAGACGTGTAACCATCAGTCCAGCTTTATAAGACAAGTTATAACAAGCTACCCAGAACTGACTGCTCATCTCCATAACTTAAATATTTTAACGTACGATGCATTTCCCTGCCAGCCTAATTATGTCTAAGTTAGCCCTATCAAACTGCCCATCTCTCCGTTCCTCTAATCTTCTCGTCCTTTCCCCATGATTAATGATCCTGCAGACAAATGGGTCATCAGGCTGAAATATTTTACCTTAAAGTTACCCCTGATAACCCCCAAACTGACTTCTGGGAGGAGGGTAGCTGTTCTTCTATTGTTCTTTCCTTAACTATGAGTTTAGTGTTTTCTAATCCCCTTTCAACCAAACGGAGGTCAGGTTGTGGCTTCCACCAAAGCCTTAAGCATAAGAGAAGTGTGTGGCTTCTTGCTGGCCTGGTAAAGGACGCCAGGGTCCTTACTCTGCTGGATTGCTGCATAGCTGCAACCTGCTTTTATGTTTCGTCCATCTCTTCTGAATGCAGATGAACTGATTCTGATCCCTTAAGTGGTAAAGTAGGGATTTGCTTTTCTTCTCAGTTTTCTTTTTGTTCCTAGATTGTCCTTGGCATAGGTTGATTAATGGTGAAAATGTACATTATATACAGGGTAGACATCACACCACATACTACGACATAGAACATAGAGGAATCCAAGTGTCACTCAACTGAGAGCTTTACCCATGAGAGGCAGAGGACCAGACAAGTCATCATCCAGATTCCCCACTATACAGCTTTGGTCCCCAGTAATGGCCTGCCTGCCAGATACATCTGCCGATATAATAGTTGTAAGAGTAACAAACAACTTTTTAAAAATTGGATTTAAGGCCAAGTTCATGAGCTGGAACCAATACCTGAAAAAAAAAAATTGAAAAAGAAAACCAATTCAGAATGAATAGTATTAAACAGAAAAAAAAAAAAAATCAAAGATTTAACAATTGAAGGATCAACCTTTGGGTATATAAACTACAAGTAGATCTTCAACAATCTTACTGGGTTTTGCCTTCGATTTGCAATAGAAAAGTGCCTGGCGATTATTTTTCCAAGTAAACTGATAAGTTTCCTCACAGTCTATTCTAGTCTCTGGTGGATCCATTGGTTGAGAGCACCTTCTCCTTGAAATTAGATTAAAGTCAAGTTCTGTCTATGCCAAAGACTTATCATATCAGTGTGAGCAGTCACATGTAACCACACTTAAAGCTTGCTTCTACTGCAAAAAGAGCAATGAATCCAGATGAAGTCCATGGCATCTTCTATGGACAGGGTGGGGAACCAGGCGTGAGTGAACCTCACTGCTTCACACACCAGCTGTGCTGCCTGTTTATGTTTTGAGTTGGAATAGTTATGAGCTAGTCACTGTGAGGTCTGTGAAGGATGGGACCTGCCCTGCTAGGTGGAAATGCCACCCTATGGGAGATTTAGCAGTTTGGTGCTAATGTGGACAGTCGATAGGCATCCCAAGTAACTTTCTACCCAAATCGCTTCTCTATTTGGATAGTTGCTTTGCCACATGCTTCATAATGCATTTGAATTCTGCTCTGGCTGTCTGGTCTTTTTGTCTATAGGATCTGGTTCCTGGGTTACGCCCCTTTGTCATTTCTCTATGCTTTTTCTGACTCACTGGGCCATTCATCTTCCCTGCAGGATCTGATTTCCATGCTGCTTGCTATCTCCTGTGAAGCCACTTCCCATCTGGGAACAAGGTCACCTGTGTTGTAGTTAGAGACCAGGGGATTCCAGATTAGCTGGTGTCTCCCTGCTTCCCAAGGAGAACATCTGTCAAAGCCAGTCCTCCTGACAAATCAGAGTCCATGTGTGCCTTATACTCATAGGTTGTCTTGCAATGGCACCCGTTCCTACCTATATCCAGCTGTATTTGCCTGCATGTTCCGTGTGGTGTCAGACAAGCGAGTTAGCTGCCACTGAGGGATGACAGATCCCTTTGTGGGTTTGTCTTAGGTCTGCCAGGATACTGGGCTGAAAGAGAGAAGTGTTCACACCCCATCTGCGCACCTCAGCATCTGTTCTCCATGCTCACCAGTTGCCAGGCTCCTGGAAGGAAGGGAAAAGATGAAACCTTCTTACACAATAGGTTTCCCTCTGCCTTGAGCCTCAGCTGACATCTCCTGTCTTGGTTTACAGCGTATTTACTCCAGTTACTACCGGAAACCTTCACTTCTAACACGCCATCTTCCCTCATTCTTCCAATGGTCCATCATTCCCTAGGTATGGCCATGGCCAAGCTGTTCTCCCAGGCCTATAACTGTTATCTGATAGCTGAGGCACGATGCACAGAGACACAGAACTCTCTCGGAGGGCACAGAACCCACGGCAGAGCAATGCTTTCATTCTATGTGTACCTTTTTCAAGGTCCTTCACATTATTACTCAGCACACAGTCCGCTGCTCTTCCACCCAGGATGAAAGTATCTTCCGGTGAAGAAGCCATGGCCTATACTCAAGGGCCCTGTCGTCTAGTAAGAGGGAAATGCTTTTCAAAAACTCAGTGCAGTGGAGGAATAGCTTGACTCCAAGAAAGCAGTGGATGGGACTGGGTCGCTTTAGAGGCAACTTCATGAAGGAGGTAACTTCTGCTCTGCAGCTTGAAGGATGGGCAGGAGTTGATTGTTTAGACTAGAAAGGAGAGAGAATGCCGGCATGGGAGCACATTGGGGAAAAGCCATGGAAATGAGAACAGCAAACTCCTCTGTGTGGAGCTGAGGAGGGGTTTGGGGTAGGGAGACTGTGGGGACTGTGCAGCAGGTGAGGTATCATTGCTTCATCCTAAAGCAAGAGAGGGATGTTGGCATCTGAGGAGGAGACAGAGGCAACTGTAAAGGTTCCCTAAAATACAAACTGGCGGAGGTATAGAGAAAATTGTGTGTGTGTGTGTATGTGTGTGTGTGTGAGAGAGAGAGAGAGAGAGAGAGAGAGAGAGAGAGAGACAGAGAGACAGAGAGAGACAGAGACACAAAGACACAGAGAGAGACAGAGACACAGAGAGAGAGTTACTAAGTGTGTGTATAAGTGTATTGTAGGCGTGGATATGAGTGTGTATGCATCAGTAGATGTAGATGGGTGTGTGAGTGTGAACATGTGAATGTATGTAGATGTGTGTGTGAAAGAACGAATGAATGTGTGTGAGTGTGTATTTGTGTGAGTGTGTATATATGAGGGTTAGGTGAGTGTGTGAATGTGAGTGTGTAAATGTGTGTAAGAGAGAATGAATGAGTGTGTGTATAAGTGTATTGTGGGTGTGGCTATGCATGTGCATATATCAGTAAGTGTAGGTGGGTGTGTGAGTGTGAATATGTAAACACAGGTAGGTGTGTGTGTGAGAGAGAACACATGTGTATGTATGAGTGCATGTATGTGTATGGGTGTTAATATGTAAAGGCATGTAGGTGTATGTATGTGATAGAAAACATGAGTGTGTGTGTATAAATGCATGTGTGTGTGTGGGTGTGAATAAATGTGTGTGTGTGTACTGAAACAGTGGGCAATAGTTCAGAGGCCTTTTCTAAGCAATTAGTGACAAGGCTGGCTCTAGGCCACAGCAGAGAAAACGAAGACGGGGCAACAGATGTGACAAATGATTGTGTTAGACAACAGAACACACTCAAAGGCAAATTGGTTGTTGGAGGCAGTAAAGAAAGGGGAGGTGTTTGGGGCTGCAATGATGAGGTCTCTAGTTAGAGGACTCGGGAGAATGATGCGCTGTTAACTTAGCTAAGACACGGGAACAATAAGGGTTGTTTCAAATGCACTGGAGATGGGTGGCTGCTGGAGACGGAGGCAGCTCTTTTCTGAAGCTCCTAACATGGAGGAAGGGCACTGCAGGGGCAGGGACCAGAAGAGTAAGAGGGTATCCTGGGACAGGGTCAAGACCCATGATGATGTTCCCAGGGAAAGGGTTAAAGCTTAGGTTGGAACAGTCCCAGCTCCATCTGCAGGGCTGGCCCTGGTTCCCAGATCTCCCGTCACATTGACACCCCTCTCTGCTTGTCACGAGTCAAGCATTGACAGCCTCAATGGTGCTGGTGATTTATCAGAGAGTGGAAAAAAGATAATTGACCATCACCTGGCCTCTCGTCGCCTCGCCTCGGCTCAGCTTCATCCCACTGTAATTCCGTGTAATTCTCCATTTTTCTCTCCCACATTTTTACATGGAAGTTTACAAAAGTGATTGATGATTTGCTATCAAATATAAAAAAAAAAAAAGCTAAAATATCACCGGACAGTTTAACAGCCTTTAAAATATAATGGTTTCTCTGGCTGGACATCCGCAGTTGCCATAGAATCTCAGAAGGTCAAGCTTTAATGAACTGGTTAGAATGAGAGAAGTGAAGTAAGCGATCAGTGCTCAGTGTCCACCGTCCAGTGACCTTGGGGGTGGCGGGGATGAGAGGTGCTATTACTTATAATACCCCTCTGGGAATGCTCCCTGCCACTGAGGAGGGTGGTGAGGTGGCCTGAAAAAGGGAGCCTAGGATCCCTGATTACAGCAAGACGAGGCTGCTTAGCTTGCACTCAGGTTAGCTAGTGTTGAGGCTTCACTCTTTTTGTTTTTGTTTATGTCATTGTTGGTTTTTTGTTTTGTGTGTGTTTTTTTTTTTTTGAAGGATCTTGTTTGGCATTTTTTTTCATACTTTATTTACATTTCAAATGTTTCCCCTTTTCCAGATCTCCCCTTTGGAACTTCCCTATTCCCTTCCCACTCTCCTCGAACTATGGGGATATTCCCCCAACCACCCATCCACCCACTCTTATCTTCCCTCCTTGGCATTCCCCTATACTGGGGGATCTAACACACTCAGGCCTAAGGGCCTCTCCTCCCCCTGATGTCTAACAAGACCCTCCTCTGCCGCATATGTGGCCAGCACCATGGGTCCCTCCATGTGTATTCTTTGGTTGGTGATCCAGTCTCCGGGAGTATCGAGGGGTCAGGCCAGTTGCCACTGTTGCTCTCTCCCTGGGGCTGCAAACTCCCTCAGCTCCTTCAGCTCCTTCTCCAAGTCCTCCATCTGGGACCTTACACTCAGCCCTACAGTTGCTGTGAAGTGAATCTTGGGTATTCTGAACTTTTGGGCTAATAACCACTTGTCAGTGAGTACATACCGTGTTCATTCTTTTGTGACTGCGTTACCTCACTCCGGATCTTTACATGTGTGTTTGCATGTGTACGTGGTTACGTGTGTGCCTCTATGTGAGTGTGCATGTGAAGGCCAGACGTTGACACTGGACATCCTTCTCAGTTGCTTTCCACCTTATTTTTGAGACAGGATCTCTCACAAGACCTGGGACTCACCGATCTGGCTGGATTGTCTGCCTAGTGAACGCCAGGGATGCTCTAGCTTCTAAGCAATGGGATTGCAGGCATTTGCTAACCCAGCTTTTGTACGTGGTTCTGGGGATCTGAACTAAGATCCTTATGATTGTGTAGTAAGCACTTTGCCCACCGAGCCATCGTTGCAGTCCCTCTAAACCAGACACACCTAACCTACAGTCCCAGGGCAATGCTGCCCTTTATGGACAGAGAAGCCAATCTCTCTATCACCGTCAGTTTTGGTCCCTGACTTGCTTCCTTCCCTTTTTTGGCAGTGAAGAATAGCTCCATAGCCTCCTTTGCATACAAACCTCCCAGCTTATTTGTCTATAGGAGGAGGACCAACACTTAGCTCCTGTGTCACCTACTCCAAACCATGCTCTGTGCATGGTCTTGATGAGTGTTCTCCCTTAATTCTTGAGGTGGCCACTGTAATGTTCACCTATAAACAATGAATTAGAGTTCAGAAATCATGGCAAGTGGCTAAAAAGGTTCTCAGTGATCTTTGTTTCTCGGTGTTTGTGCCCTTGTATGACTGTTCTCTTTGGAGGGTGGGCAAGGTGCTGTGACTTGCTTCTAATGTGCAGAATATGGTAAGTGATGGGACATCACTTCCAGGATTAGATTATAAAGTGACTGCCCTCCTCAAGTGTCTCTTTACTGCTTCATGCTTTTGGAAGCTTGCTGCCATGATGTGGCCTGGCAGAACAGCCTAAATGGCAAGGGACCAAAGAAGGCATCCAGCCAGCAGCCTGGGCTGACCTGAAAGATGGCACCGGCTCCATGACAGACCTCAGTTGAGCCTCGAGTGAGACTGCAGTTTAAGCTGTCACCTCGATTGTCACCTGTGACACCCCGAGAAGACCCAGCTAAGACACTCCTGGATCCATGACTCACAGAAACTATATGATGGAATGTGGATGCTGTTTGACAAGGTCATGGTTTATTGTCCCTTGCTATCCAGACTCAAGATTGGGACTGATGGGTGTTAAAGTATCATGATATTTATAGCAACATCATTTTGACTTCAAAAAAGATCAGAGGGACTAGAGAGGTAGCTCAGTGGGGAAAGGTGCTTGCTCCACAGTAGAAGTACTTGAGTCCCCCCATACACACAGAGAGACTGGCATGCACCAGCAGCCCTAAAAGATGAGTGCCCATTGGCTGGCAGAATTCTGAGAGGGGCAGAGAGGCAGGATCTCATATGTCACGTGGTCTTCACCCCACACTTGAGCCTTTCGGTGCAGTTGCAGTGTGAGGACGGTGACTGCTTCTCCACAAAGCTCTTTCCTATTAGACAGACGGTTTTGGAACATCTGCCCAGAAGTAGTCCAGTTGATTTAAGGATCTTTGCTTTTAATTTTTGGTGCCTTTCAGAAGAAAGAGAAAAATAAGGTTAGTTTCCTGAAGTGTAATTGTTTCAGGCAGTTATTTATTAATGAAAGGGAACAACGTGTCAACAAGGCCCAGGCTTGCTTTAGAACTAATGTTAGCTGAGGTGCAGGCTACAAGCAAGGTAAGCCTGCTGTCACTCTGCATTTGTCCAGTTCCGTGGTCACCTATTAATTATCTGTGCACTGGGTTCTGGCAGGGGACAGTCTTCACTTCCTCCCCCACTAAGGGTTACTGAGCTCCAGGAGACATAAGAAGCAACTTCTCTGACGAAGGCCTCCTGGAAGAGTTTCTGGACCTGCGAAATCCTCTCAAGATTCTGCCCCCTGCCCCAGGATGACGAGAAGAAGAAACATGGTTCTGAGGGTCTTTTGTTGAAGAAATGAGGTGCAGAGCTTTGACCTCCATCTCTCCTGTATGAAACAGGATGGTTTTTAGTCAATACCTCAGAGTCCAGCAAAACATCAATGAGATAATGTACTTAAAACTTATACAATATAAAGCACTCTGCAATCTCTCTTTGTGTGTGTTTCCTGTGAATTGAGTCAGCTGTGGTCAGGCTCAGGGAATAATATAAACTATCTAATGAACACTTGACCAGAAATTGCAAAGTGCCTGTCAGAGGTTCTGTAAACTGCATTGACTAGAATTCCTGCCTGACTGTAGTTTTAGTCCACAAAGCTGCTCATGATTCCTCGGCTTGGGTAGCCCCACAGCTCTCTGTTGTGACCAAGCAGTCAGGCATGCCGCCATCCTTTGGGCACGAACTTTGACCTCATTTACCCCACTATACTACGTACAAGTACTCCATTAGCTCTCCCACTTTCTTGTGAAAGGCGATTGTTATGCAGAAGCCCCGAGCAGAATCACTACAGCTGTTCCGAACTCGTCCTACAGATATGGTTCTTGTGTAAAGTCTTGAGAAAGCAAGTATTTTCCTTCATTTGTTATTTCATCAACAGCAGGAAATGAGCAAGAACATCTGCAGAAATCATGTTGATGTTAGTTAGAATAGGAAGGAAACCTAGAGATGATCTGAATTAACGCAGAGGGTTCAATCGCTTATTCAAATTCACCAAGTATATAGGTAGTGAAATAGAGCATTGGCATATTTCACATGGGTTAAAAGGCTTTTGAACCGAAGATATATCTACTTAGGATTTTCAGATCCATCTGTTGCTTCTTTCTACAAAGCTGTATGCTTTTCTCCTTTAGTTTTATTTTCCCATCACGGTTTTTTGAAAATCAAAGCAAATTAACTTGCAGAAGGAACGTGATAAATATTGTCCTCTTGGAGTTGCCTATAGACTTAGAGTGGACAAATTCAGAAAACCCGTACGTGTCTTCACTCCATAGTCATGAAATGTTAACTTAACATGAAGAAACTAAAGGGTTAATTCAGAATCTCCTGTAGACGCTTTAGTAAATGTCCAGGTTCTGCCCATTCCCAAGTTAGGTCCTATGAGTAGGAAATGGATACAATTCCTCTCAACCCAACGTGACCTAACAAACATATAGATTGTGTGTGTGCTATATATGAGATCCATAAATACTGCGTCTCCCCCAAGTGCTCAAGATAATATGGAGGTTGAGTGTTAAAGACATGGTTTCTACACGGGTGCCCCTGGAAGGTAGCAGAACTTTTAGGAGGTGTGGCCTGGAAGAGGTCTTAAGGTTACTATTGGCATGGCCTTGAAGATGCCCTTGAATGACATCATGGGACCTCAGTACCTCCTTTCTCATTTTTCCTTCCTGGTCATAAGATAAATGCTTAGCTTCTCTGTGTTCTCCTGCCATGGCATGTTTCTTTGTTACAGGTCCAAAGTGAGGTTCTCAGGCTATCATGGACTTCAGCCTCACAACCATGAGCTAAAACAAGCTCCTTCTATTTTCAAGTTAGTTGTATCAGGTATTGTGTTATACGCTGCATAGACAACAATATGACCAACTCACTAAGACACTGTACATTAATATTCACTCGAAGAAAAGGTAAAAGGTCAATGGATATCATCCAAGAAGCACTTCTCTGGCCTATGTGTGTATTTGCATGTCTATGCATGCATTTGGAGACTAGAGGCAATCGTGGGTGTCATCCTGAGGAACACTGTCCACCTTTTTAAAGATGGCCTCTTTATGAGCCTTTTAGAGCTCATCAATTAGGCCAGCTTGCCAGTCAAAAGATCCTCCAAGGTTCCAAGGATCCTCCAGTGTCTGCCTCCACAGCACTTTAACACCATGCTGGAAGATAAAACTCAGGTTCTCTGATTTATCTGATTCATCCTCCCAACTTTTAAAGGCATTTATTGTCACCTCTATTGGTTAGCAGAACAGGAAGTCATAAATATCAAAATACTGTCAAGCTTTCTGAGGTAAAGAAACTGACTGGAGAATCCAGGGAGATCCAATATATGATGTAGCTAATATTAAAATTATAGCAGTTAAGAGAAGCAAATCTGCAAAGGGCTGACTTCACTCATAGAAGACATCTTGGGGTAGGAGACCTTGTCGTGGCCTCTGGAAGATGTTAGAGGAACAGGAAAAGCAATAACTGACAGGCAGAACTGAGCAAAGAGTCAGTCAGTTTCAACTGCTTATTTTATTTATTTATTTGTTGTCTATTTCGTTTTTTCATTGGAGTATGTGTAGATGTGTGTTTGCATGTATACAGATATACCTGTGCATGTAAGTGCACATGTGTATGTGTGGGAATGAATATATGCTGAGGGCTGAGATCGACACGGGGAGCCTTCCTTGACCATGCTCCGCCTTACAAGGTTTCTCCGTTGGACCTGGAGCTCATCAGTACAGGAAGCCTTGCTGGCCAGTTTGCTATAGAGATTCTTTGTCTCTGCCTTCTGAGTGCTAGAACTACAGGTGGACTAGTGTGCTTGCCAGGTATTTACGTAGGTTCTGGTGTTCAGAATTCTGGTCCTCACACTTGGGTAGCACATACTTTAACCACTGAGCAATCTCCCTAGCCCAGGGTTTTCTTTGTTTTAAACTTTGTTATCTATTTTACTTTATTCACTCTCTCTCTCTCTCTCTCTCTCTCTCTCTCTCTCCTCTCTCTGTATACATTATGTATGTATGTATGAATGTATGTATGCACATGTGTGTAGCTCATGCTATGACTTGCAGGGGTGTTCTTTCCTTTCATCATGTGGATGGGTTATGGGAATCAAACTTAGCTCATTCAGCACCCTTATGCATTGAGTTATCTTTTTGGCCCCAGGATAGTCTTACATGATCCTAAACTGAATCTTGGCACCAAGAATTTTATCCATTGTGACCATTCCTAAAAGAGAGGAAGTTTTCAATGCCCTGTAAAGAAGTATAACTCCCAGAATTGACTTATTTCCCACCGGAACCCCAGTCTTAAGTCTATAATGTGGATAAAATACTTACCTTTCTCCAGTTCCTAAAAATGTAGATTAAAACCAGAGAGATAAGAATTGCTAAATATGAATGAAGTTTTTGTCATCCAATGTACCATTTTACATCCCAAGAACGATCAGCATGAGATTCTAGTGTCTCCTCTATGTTATCTCTAAACATCCCTTTCAACAATTTTAAGGTATTAAAAACTCATGGGCCAAGCAGTGGTGGTGAACGCCTTTAATCCCAGCACTCAGGAGGCAGAGGCAGGCAGATTTCTGAGTTCGAGGCCAGCCTGGTCTACAGAGTGAGCTCCAGGACAACCAGGGCTATACAGAGAAACCCTGTCTCAAAAAACCAGGAAAAAAAAAAAAAAAAAAAAAACTCATGGAAAGTTCCCAATAAAGATGCAAGGTGCTGAAGGATCGATGCCATTTATTGAGTGCCAATAAATGCTAGTACCATTTTAAAGGCTTTGCCTTAAATGTAGAACTCCAGTAACAAGGAAATGGCCCAGCTGCAGTGGCATTGAACTTCATTTATTATAGCATGGGGGTAGTAGTCTGGGGAAATGCTGAGAGATGCTGTGTAAAACACAGATTTTTATCGTGGTCAGGAAGAGGCTGGACCACGAGACCCTTTTAAATTTCTTCTTTATTCTCCCTGACCACCTCCTGGCAGCCACTTGACAATTCTTCCCCCTTCTAGCTGGGTTTTCCTGATGTCTCTGTTTGAATTCTTTGTGGGCTAAGACTCAATGAAACATCACTCACACCCATTTTCTGGAAGCCCCTCCTTGGGCATGTGGCTCAGTTCCTTGAGTTTCTGAGCAGAGCTGTTACTGGGGTCGTGATATGGCCCAAGGAAGAGTCCACTGACAAGTGCAGAATGGGAACTCTCTGGAACAATGTCTGGTTGTCATGATGGCATGCTGGAAAATTGATCACCTTACTCTGCCTAAAGAGAAACCTCCGCATGTCTCCACCAATCATGCAAACTAGACTCTCAAAATGAGATTAGACCGGAGCGCCACCAATCAGAGCTGGAGTCCCAATTGGTCTATGACTTCATTTAAAGGTCCAGTGCCAGCAGGAAGAAAAGAGAAATCAATAGTACATTTTCTCTGACATCAATTTTGCTTTTTGCTAAATGAAAATGCTTATATTCCTTTCCTTGTTCCCTCTGCTACAGAGGATGTTACTTCTCCCTACCTCCCTATCCTGGCCCTCCACCCCCACCCCAATCCTGCGGTGACAGGTGAACTCATGCAGAGAACCCCCTGCAGGGAAGCCTTTCAAAGTAATGCAGAGGAGAACACCTCAGCCAAATATTTGCAATAACTGCAAGCTTCCCCCAGCAGGCTCTCCCTGCTAACAGTGCCAGGGCCTATCCCTGTTCTATGCCACTGCTGGTCACTGCAGTTGTCAATGACATTAGTCCAATAGACTCTGGACCTCACTAGGGTACCCCAACTCCAAGCACTGTGTCAAGCTGGAGCTGCAGGCCTCATGAACAGGTGTCTGAGAGGACAGATAGATCTTTGTAAACGCACTCTCAGTCTCTGGCTATGGAAGTAGCAAAGAGACTTCACTATAAACCATTCTAACTGTATCAGGGCTGTGGAGATGGCTTAGGCCACAAAGCATGCCCTGTAAGCTTGAGAACCTGATTTCATTCCCTTAGAACCCAGGTCAAAAGGCTTGGCATGGTAGCAGGAGTTTGTAATCTCTGTGGTGGGGAGGGAGAGACAGAGGATTCCTGTGACTTCCTGGGTAGGTAATCTACTTGAATCAGAGAGTTCCAAGTTCAGTGAGAGACCCTGGTTCAAAAAAATAAGGTGCAGAATGAGTGAGGCCGTACAGTGATATCTGACCTCTACACATATATCATTCTCTCTCTCTCTCTCTCTCTCTCTCTCTCTCTCTCTCTCTCTCACACACACACACACACACACACACACACACACACACACACTTGTTCTTACCTTCTGGGCAACAGAAGCACAGAAAGGGGGGCTCCCTGAGAGTCCCTTGGTGGTAACCTTTCTGAGCTTCTGTTAATACTGGCTCCAAGGTGGCCTTAACCCAGGATTTGACTTGCTTCAACATATTTGGAAAGAAAGAAAAAGAAATTGCAAAAGAGGGAAGGAAAAGCAGTTCTTAGGGCTGGGAGCTCATTTCCTGAGGAACAGGTTTCTGTGGCCCTGCTCCCCGGGACTTAGGGAGCTCCAGGAAGCTCGGCCAGTCAGTTAATAAGTCATTGAGGACGGGTGGTTTAATTAACTTGCCCAAAATTTCTCCTTTCCCTTTCTCACTTTTGCTATTAATATTTTTCGATATCTGATAATGCAGTGTAGTTAATTCTTTCTGGCTTTATAATGAACACTGCCATAATGAAAAAGGTTAGCTGTGCTTCAGGCAGCTTTTAATTATCCAGCAGAGCAGGTAAAAGCACTTTATTCTTCTCTTTTTTCCCCCTTACTTAGCAATTAATGGAGGAGCTCCGTGGCACTTACTGTACCTTTTTGTTTTCTAATGGATGATACTGCACCGAGCAGGGAGGCCTTACTGTACCCCACAACTACCAGTTGAAGCCATCTGTGTTAGCGCCTTTCAGGCCTCTGGCTTCAGGGGTGGAAATGCCCTTGTGCTGGTCACAGGTTTATATAATTAAAAAGCTGAATTACCAAAGCATTTTGCTACCGATTCTCTGCTTTGCATTTTCCCGGTTTTGGATCTGTGTCCAGAGGCCCACCAACTGCCTTTAGAGCTGAGCTGGTCTCAGTTTATTGTAGACCTTTTCCTGGCTGGACTTAATAGAGCTATCTTCCTTCTGTTCTCTCTGCTAACAGCAGCCATGGGCTTGTTTATTCTTTACAGGGAGGGAAACCGAGGCCCAAAGGGATTGTCTGCCTGGCAGAAAGCCCGTTTGTCATAGCTGCAGATTCGATCTTTGTATGTGAAGCTTGACGTGGCAAAATAATAAGGCTACCTTATGGCAGGAGGGGAGGAGCTTAAAGGCTGTAGGAGTCACTTCCAAACAGACACCACTGAAGTCACAGGGCCTTTCTGTTTGTCACAGCTAGTACTGTTGTAGGGTCCTCTTCACTCTGCATAGTCTACAACAATTATTCTGGCAGTGTAAGGCATTTGTGTGTTTGTGGTTTTATTAAGCTAAATGTTTTTAGACTCTGTGCACAGATCTCTCGGGAGGAACTGAAGTTACATGTTTTTGTGCGTATCCTATATTCTCATAGAAACCTTTCATAATTTTATAGAAGCCTGGTGTCTTTATGGGGAGGGTGACAGGTACAGCCTGAGCTAGAGGTTAAGGGGAGTGTTGTCTTCAGGTGCGTGGAACAACCCTTGAAAATTCTACCTGAAAGAAAAAATGCTGAAAGCTTCAAAGGGAATGACCTGGGAAGGGGCAGTGGGATCCAGCGACACAAGCGCCTGGGTTCCTGAACAGGCCAGGTATTATCTTTGCCTAGTGATACTTGCTCTGAGAATGAGGACTGTGAATCTAAGGATAAACTGCAAAAGTTGACTATTGGAATGGGAGCCCTTCTAGAAATCAATCACAATGCGAAGCTATCTACCACGAGATAATTGTCCAGATGTTTCCGTCTTTTAAAGCCTTCCTGTTGGTAAGTTTCGTGAAACTAGGAAATTATGAGCAAATATTCTTTGGCCAAACATGTAGTGCTGCCTCACCATATACCAGGCTCCAGAACAGTTGGCCAAATGTCTCCAGTGCCTTTGTGTTAAATAGCATAGATGTAGCAGGTTATTGATTATCACTAGGAAGTTTTGGTTGTCTGAGGCCCCTGGAAAATTGAAATTAAAAGGACAACTTTACTTTTCGTTACTGCCAGCTCACAGATTTGAACTGTAAAAATGGCAATGCTGGATATGCAATGCTACAAGAGGTCCTTGGCCTTTGAGTCTGTCTGTCAAAGTTTTAGGGAATGTCTTAGAACGTTCCTGTTGTATACCACTGCAGTCTCATGTCCACAGGACTATGCAACCCTGGTCTTCTGTGGTACCCACTGGGCAAACAGAACCATGGTGGTGCTGGATTGAGTGATTTCAAACTCCAGTGTCTCATCGACCTTTGGGAACAGGACTGTTCCCACAGCCCAAGTGTCTGCCAGGATTGGGGGCAGTTAGAGAAGGGTGGTGGCACCTGGGTGACATACAGGCTTTTATGTGAAGATGTTGAGTAGGCGAAGTCTGTCAAAACAGTTACCCAAATCCCAACAGTAGTAGTTAGACAGTTCAAAGCAATGGCACATCTATGATGCTACCCTGTTCAAATACTGCATTCAAGTGCCAGTCAGAAAAACATGTCATTCTCCCTGTTTTACCAATTGGACCACCCTCTAACATGGCAAGATTCTCAGCTGGAGGCAGTTTTGCTCCCAGGGGACATCTGGCCACATCTGGAAACATTTGTGGGGAGAGGATAGACCCCATTTACAAGTAAGTAGAGTCTGGGTGGGGGCTAAGCCTCTTAGAATGCAGAGCACAACAAGGCACCTGCCTGGGAGTCACCTTGCCCGAAGTCTCCATCACACAGATGCTGACAAATCTTGCTGAAGGCTACAAAGCTGATTAGTGGGCTGGCTGATAACCTTTAGGCATGGTCTTTCATGGACCACAGTAGTCTCATGTTCACAGGCCTGAGGCCTCAGCTGGTATAAGTCTACTGGGTTCTGAAACCTTTAGGAAGTGTGATCTGGCTGAAAGAAGAAGATTCCTAGACAAGGTTTTTTGTTTGTTTGGTTGTGTTTTGTTGTTGTTTGCTTCGGTTGTTTGTTGTTTTGTATTTATAGGTATCTTGTCCATGGTTCCTTCCTCTCTCCCTTTTCTGTGTTGTTTTTCTCCCTGTCAGGATGGAAGGAAACCTTGGAAGCCTTGCAATAAAGTAAATAAATTCTCCCTTAACTGGTTCTCTTTGACATTTCATTATATCAACACAAAAGTGAAGACTTAGCACCCTCTGTTTGTTAAATATTTTTCACTGATCAGGTGGTTCTTTCCCATCAACTCAACCCTTGATCCCAGATGACTTCACCTCCAAATTCCCAAAGGGTGTGTGGCAGAATTAGTGATAGATTGTATATCATCTTTCCCTGAGTGACAGGTGTCCTATTGTTACCTCTGCACACGGCACCCCACATACTAACACAGCCAAGAAGTGCTAGGTTAGGCCAGCACATGCACTGCACACAACAATGTCCCTTTCTGATTTTACAGGGAACCGGTTAATTGTGCCTGTGTGTCTTGGGGGATATGTAGGTATTGTATAGATTTGTGTGTGCATGTGGAACTAAGAGGTGTCAAGTATCTTCTTCAAATTATTTCACCTTAGTTTTTTAGATTAGGGCTCTCACTCAAACTTGGGCTCTCTGATTTGGCCAGGTTAACCAGCTAATAAGCTCTAGGGATCTCTCTGTCTCTATTTACCCCCTTTCTCAGCAAAGGGGTTTACACAGTCACTTCTATCATGTTTGACTTTTTTACATGGGTGCTGGTGGTCTGAACTCAGGTCTTCAAGTTTATGTAGCAGGGACTTTACCTACCAAGCCATCTTCTCAGCCTTAAAAGTGAGTTTTAAGGTAATCTGAAGTTAAAAGTCTCAGCATAACCACATGCTTTTCATGAATACCCTCCCCTTTCTATTCCTGCCAGGGTACAAATTAAAGATTCATTGAGCCCAATGGCCTCGAAATTTCTTCTTCATTTCTAGTCTTTAACAAACAAAGTGAGTACAAACATTTCATTTGTTCATTCAGACACTCCCACAAAAAATACTTTTATAAACAACTGGCAATGCAAAAATGGAAGAAATACATACAATCTCTAATTCCCAAGTTGCCAACAGTCTATTGGTTCAAACAACCTTTAAAAAAAATCAACACATTTCAGTGCATACAGCAGACTGATCTCTGGAAGCAGGGGTGAGGAATCAGACAAGGCTCCTGACAGCGCTCACTGAGTGCAGGTTGATCTGAAACTCACCAAATAGAAAAGGAGAGAAATAAGTTGAAAGCAGAGAGCTGTGCAGTAATTGCTGAGGACAAGTGGTCCAATGTCACTGGAGTAGAGAGTGCAGTTGGGGAGTGGTGGGCAGTGAGGAGAAGCAGGCAGAAGCCTCCAAGGAGGACTTGTAAATGCACAGTATCCTGAGAAAGAAATGGAGCTTAGTATTTAAGATGCAAAATCTTATGCAGAGCCTTTGTACATTTTCACATGTGTGTTTGTGTGTGTTCATGTGCATATATGTAATTGCACCTGTGTAAAGGCTAGAGGTTCACTCATCACTGTATATCTTATTTTTGAGATAAGGTTTCTCATTTGAGTTGAGGCTTGCAGATTACGCTGACCTGGTCAGCAATCCCTAGGAGTCCTCCTGTCTACATCTCCCCAGATGGGGTTTACAGATGTCTGCCACTATGCTGGCTTTTAAGGTAGGCAATAGGAATGCAAACCATGTCTTCATACTTACATGACAAGCATTTTACTAGCTAAGCTATCTTCCTGGACCCTACATTTCAGGTTAGATGATGACAAATCCACATGAAAGACAAAGCATGGAATTGGCTGGAAGGGTGTCTGAGCCAGGAATGCAAACATGAGCCGTGTGTTGAGGAAGGAAGAAATGACGTAAAAGACATTTTGGAGATAAATCCAGCAGGACTAGTTGTCCAGATTGAACAGGTAAAAGGCAAGGATGAATTACCTCTGGTTTTATTGCATGAACTATGTGTGGGGCATGCAGGCAACTCTGTTCAATGGTCAACTCAATAGAAAATCTTAACCCACAGGGAGAGAGAGTCAGAAGATAGGATTTGAGGGATCATTATTACTAAGAGATGGGAATTACAAGGGAAGTCAGTGGAACGAATCCATGTGGATGTCCACTCCATTCCAGTTATATGTGGTGGAGTTCTGGGGAGATGTATGAACATGGCTGTTAGGCACCCACCCAAAGAGACAGCAGGAGGCATCTAAAGAAGCTGAATGAAGCAGTTAGACTTTGGTCACTGAGTCCACTGCTTTGGGATGCACAGGAAATAGCCTTCTTTCTCCCATTATGAAGAGAATAGCTCTTCTTTGGGACATAAGGTCAGCTATACCATCTTCACTGGCTTAGACTTGGATATTCTTGCTCTGAACACGCACTGTAGGACCATGAGTCCTGGAAAATGCTATCTGAACTCTAGACTCCTGCCGAGGCTTGAATGTTGCTGGATTCTTCTATTGTTCCTTTCTCTACCATGCTACAGTCATTCCTAAGTCACAGAAATTGGATGTGTATGTAGTCAGTCACATGATGTGGACATACAAACAGATGCACACAGCCCCGGCTCCCCAAACCTCTGCACATGCTTTGAGTTAGAACAAAATGTGTACCTCCATATTAACACCTGGCACCTGTTATAAAATAAACCCAGCCTTGGTAATTATTCTAGAGCAGTCCAGCAGCTTTCTTCTGACCAGTGTTGAAGGCTGGTGCCAGTCACTGTAACTAGGTGTGAATTAACACAACAGCATTCGGGCCGCGCAGCCTCCTGGGCTTGTGTTTGAAACACAGGGCTGTGTTTTAGAGCTGCAGATAAAGTTCATTAGTAGGTGCGAGCACAGTTCTCAAAGGGCAGTTCTGCCATATTTCCAGTCACTGTACAGAATTCTCATTAGTCAATTACCTTGCTCCCATCCGCCTGATTCCTGCGGTAATGTGTATTTTAAAGCCGCTGATAAGACACAGCATGTTTTAAATATACCTTAATGTATTGGAAATGCATGAGCCCCCTCGGGTTTATATATCTTAACCACTGGCCAATTTCACAAAGTTATAAATAAATGTTACAGGCCTCAGCTGCAGTTGTACAGAATCAGCTGGGGATATTTAAAAGGCAGTCTACAGTCTAACTTACCTTTAAATCTGAGATATCAAGCATGGGGAGCAAAGCAAGTAGAAATATGCAGATGATTTCCTGGTAATAAAATCAACAACCTTGACATATGAAGTGAGATTGAGTGGGAACAGGACTGGTGGGGCAAGCAGCTTGGTTGAATTAACAAGTAACTGCTGAGCATGGTGGGGAAACTGACTTGGGCAGGTTGTCCAGGAGATTATGAACATGCTCAAGGCAATGATAGAGGAGACAGGGATGCAGGTGAGGACCACTGAAGAAGGACAGGAAATGAAGGGGCCAAATAGGGAGGGGTCCAAGCACCTGTCTTTAGGAGATGGCAGTTGAGGTAAGAACCGAATCCTACTTTATACAGAGAAAGAAAGTGTAGGGTGGGAAACATGGTTCATTGAAAGGTACACAGATAGCTCACTGGGCAGGAGGGTTAAAACGGTACAGGGCACATAAGGGATAAAGATAGAGACATCCAGGAAGTGAGACAAGTTGCTACTCTGATTTGACTGCGCTTCCTAAACCCCGTGTGTTGGAATTTGATACCCACTATAGCCATCTTAGAAAGTGGAACCTCTGGGGAGGTGTTGGCATCACTGGACATGGAGATAGTTGAATGGACCAACTCTATTACCATCATGGCAGGAGTGGGTTCTGTATAAAAAGGGTAAGTTCCTACTCATACCTCTAGATCACTGGCACTCAACCTGTGAGCTGCCATCCTTTTTGGAGTTGAATGAACCTTTCACAGGGTTGCCTAAGACAATCAGAAAACAGAGATATTTGCATTATGATTCATAACAGTAGCAAACTTACAGTTATGAAGTGGCAACAAAAATAATTTTCATGGTTGGAGGTCAGCACAACATGAGGAATTGTGTTAAGGGTCGAAGCATTAGGTAGGTTGTATCCACTGTGTAAGAACTTGTTCTTTCTCCTGTGTGATGCCTTCAGCCATGCCGTCATATTAAGAAATCCCTCACCAATGTTGGTATCTCGACCCTGGATATTTTGGTTTCCATGACTATAAAGAAATCAATTCCTGTTCTTTGCAAATGACTCAGTCTCTGAGTTATCATAGCACAAAACAAGCTAAGATGGCCAGCCACAAACAGAAACTTGAATGGGAAGACAGGGATAATGGAGAGGGTATGAACAGTGAATTAGTTCTTCTGAGAGCTGCATCGGAAGGCAGGGAGATGCACATGGGCTGTCTGTGCATGCTCTACCTAAGGGTGAGCCGAACAGCGTGTTTGTTCTCAGCATAATTCCTAAGGGGAGATATCATTTTGGCCATATTACAGACAGGGAAACTGGGGTTTAGTGAGGCCTACGATGGGTTCAAGGCCACACAGCCAGAAAACAGCAAGCCTATGTTTTGTTCTTCAGTTATTCTTACTCCAAAATGTCTGTTCTTAATCACTGCTAGATCTAAAACATCCCCAGATACCAGAAGAAGGTCTGGAGGATGATGGGCCTTTAGAAAGTGAAATACTGGATTCACAGTTGAATAGGGGATGGATAGAAGAAGAGTGGGCGACACTGAACAGAAGAATGAATGAGTAAATGAATGAATGAATGAATGAATGGTAGAACTTGGGTATCTGGGGGCAACCACGCTTTGTGGGAGACAGGGTCAAGAGAACACAAGTGACACACAGGCAGAATTGACACTGTACTATGCTGAACCCTCGATGTGCAGGCTGGAGAATCAAAACAAATGCTGTCTGAGTGCTGAGTCTGGCTTTCTCGTGCCAGTGGATTAGTCTGTTGGCTTTTCTGTGAAAAGCTGCACTTCCCATGGATCATCATTTGTGTTATTTGCTGGTCCCGTGTAAGCAGTAAACCAAAAGTTGGGGGTCTGATGCTTAATTCTGCTTTCACAAGCAACTTGCTCGTGAGTGTGTTTGGTCATCTATTGTGTCTCTGCAACAAGCATGCTTAGTGGGGCACTTTGCAGAATCTCTCTCTTTTAGCCCGTGTCTGAGGTTCTGTGGGAGGAATATGAACTCAGGTCTTTGTTCCTTGGTTAACTCAGCTTGATTAGTACCCAATGTCGAAGTTTCTCCTCTTAGAAACAGGAGCAGTCTCCTCCTTCATGGTTATCTCTGGAAATGTGATCAGGCCATTGGATGCAGGCCTGGCCAGAACTCCTTGGCAGCCAGTCTTCACTGGTGGGAGATGATGTTCCTCAGAGACAGCTTGTCTGCTGCCTTTTCAGAGCTTCCTGTATATGGGAAATGAAAAGCTTCTCTCCACATCCTGCCTGCGCCTTGGCAGGCTGATCCCTGCCCTCTCTACAAGGTTCCAGGAGTCTGTGATATTATCTGCCAGCTCCCAGGAAAGGCTCTGGATTATGGCTTGGAGCCCTGGAGATGATGAATATGCAGCAAGAGGTGTGGTGCCAGGTAGGGAAACTGCAGTGCTGCTGCAACTGGGTGAGCTGGTCCAGCTATGCAGGCCAGACAGTGCCAAGACCTGGCAGGGATGTGTAAGGTTGATTCCGAGCAACCTTGGTGAAGGCCTGGCACAGGCAGGCCTTTCCCACTCTTAGGAGTTAGGAGCCACCATAGGTAGACTGAATTCTCAGAAATTGAGGATTCAAGAGTTGTACATCTGCATTGTGTCTGATCATTCTCAATAGCTACAGTAAAAGTACCCAACGTGGCCAGCAACTCTGCCTATGTTCAGTACAGACAGCTTGCAACCAGCTGTTCTGGTTACTATTGGCTCTGGCCCACAAAGAATCTGACAAGCCCCTAGTGGCCAAAGAAAGTTGAGAGCAAATTATGTTGGCATCGCTGAACTCTGAGGCTGAGGAGAATATTTAGAGGGGCCTGGTCTGCTCATTTGCCTGCAGGCAGGACTGGACATTAGGCAGCCCAGAAGGATGAGAGTCTAAGTCCATTTTCTATGGGACTTAGAAACCTTTGCTCATAGACAGTCCACGTATCTTCAGTATCTAATATTCTTCAATCTGGACACAATTCTCATTAAAGCTCACCCATATTCCTCCAGCTTCCATTGATTCTTTAATTGTATTTGGGGGATGTGGAGGTAAGAGCCCACCACGATTTGCATATAGTTTGATATTGGGGCCTTCTCCCAGAGGCTTTTCAGAGCTAAGTGTAGATCTCCCTTCCAACAGTAGATTTGGTGACATCACATCGCTATCTTACAGTGGATTGTGGTTTGAATATTTACAATGCAGAAATAGGCAAATACAGTCAACAGTGCTCCTCACCTGCTATGGTTCATATCGACTCTCAATTTGACAGGATTTAGAGTTTCCTAGGAGACAAATGTTCCAGACACACCTATGAACACTTACCTAGAGTGTATTAATTGAAGAAGACCACTCCGAATGTGGGTGACACAATCCCACAAGCTGAGGTCCGGAACTGAATACACTGGAATAAGCAGACTGAGCTCAGACATCCATCTTTCTCTGCTTCCTGACTGTGGAGCCCGACCCTTTGTGTGTTTCATTTAAGTGCCTTTAAGCAAAGCTCACTCACTGACAGGCCTGTGATTCCCCAGAAAACAGAGGCTGTGGCAGTAATCCTCTATGTCACAAACACATAGGACTCCTTACAAAACAGCAATGTGTAGACCCCATGTTAGTGGAGTGAGGGACACACATTGAACCACCAGGTTGAATGGCTCTGGGTTTTCCTTCCGAGTCTTTAATGCAATCTCACAATTCAAGTCAGATTCACCAGCCAGGAGACACTGTTATGTGATTTGACTTCAAGTTGTCTAATTCAATTCATGGAGGATTTACAAGGCATGTACTCAGTGTGCACTCTGTTCTAGGCTCAGGAGCCAGCGAGAGGGGGCTGTTATGAACAGCAGCGAGGCCATCACTTCTGTTCCCAAATAAATATGATTTGACTCAGAAGATAAGCACACACGTGGTGAGTTCAGGATCAATATGAATGTTACAGCCTAGTCATGCTTGAGGGAGTTTGAGTGATCATGAAACGTGGTGGTTATTATTCAGGGCTCTGGGGTCAGATTGCCTGTGTCCAAAACTCCAGACAGCCACTTAGTAGCTACGTGACCTGGGAAGGGTTGCTGTACACCCCCAGCCTTCCCCACCCCAACTCAGATTTCTCCTTCTTAGGGGAATCAATCTCATAAAGCAGATGCCAGATTCAATGTGTATTTGTGTGTAGGGCACATTGACTGGAGTACACTGTGTAGAAAATATGGGTTTCTTTCCATAAGATCCAATGTCTGCTTTTTTGAAAAGGACAAAACTGAGGTCCGGAAGTGGGGAAATGACTCTTTGCCAATTAGTAACAGGTCCCAAATTCACAGCTGAAGCTAATTTGATTGATCAGTATAGATAAGGGGCTGGGCTATGGTGAAAACTATATAAATATGTCACCAACTCTCAGTGTATTGACAACAATGTAACTTCTTGTTTGTGCAAAGTTGGATACGGATGAAGTGAACTTACTCCATTCTGTGGTGACCTCATCTGGACTTTATGGTCTCTGAGGACACTACAGTTGGGCAGATACAGCTGGGGGTACAGGCAGCCCCTGACTACTTTGGTCTATTGTTAAGCAGTGATGCTGCCTCTATACAAACGGAGTCTGGGAACATTGGCTGACAGAAGGCTGTTCAAGGGCTAATCACCACATGGATGGTGCAGGAGATGTCACAGGGCAATATATGAGGAAGTACTTAATAACAGGACATATTCTGTATACGACAGTTTGAGATAACACATCCTAGAGACAGGTTTAGCCAGATGTGGTAGAAGCTTAGAAAAGCAGCAGCCTTGGAAGAAAAAGGGGTTGAGCAACCCTCGTGGATAGGGTAGTACCAACTCAAGATGAATGCAATGAAAAAGGTCGGACAGAATTGGGAGATGGGGAGACATGGGGAAGAGCCTCTCCTTAAATAGCACCGATGAGTTCTGGATGCAGAGAAGGGCCCAAGCATCCTAATGATTGTGACTGTTGGCAGCCTCTTCCCAAGGGCTCAGGCAGGGTGCTGCTGTGATCGGTGGTGATTTGCAATAGTCCAAGCCTTGACTCCTGCTTCTTCCCTTTGCCTCCATTTTAAATTTTCATGGACGCCAACCCTCCTCTCAGTTTTGAGACAAAGGCTTCATGGTAGAACTCACTGTCGTGGAAAGAGATGCAGAATCATTAAATTAAATACAATTTCCTTCTCTTTCCTCATCTATGACAACTGCCGTGACTTCGAGCAAGAATCTCCAGGTCTCTGGCCTGTAGTTCTCCTCGGTAAAATCAAGTTTCCCTAAGCTCCCTTGTAGACCTGATTCTCTGTCCCTGGGCCTCTCATAGCCATCATTTATAGCACAGGGTAAAATTCTTTGGAGGGATAGTCTGGGACTGTCCTCTGGGTACAGATCCAGGGAGAGAGGATTTGACCAGGGATAGAGCAGCTTAGAGGGTGAGCAGGATTGAAGATGGCATATGCAAATCTTTGGTGAGAGGCCAAGCTTACATCAGAGTGGAGACAGGATAAAGAGGCAGCTGGAAGCTGGGCCCAGCCTCATAAATCTCACAGTGACATATCAATCAGTCAGTTCAATCAGTTGCAACATTTTTTTTTTCCTTTAGAAATAAATAAAGATGAAGGCAGAAGATGCCACACAAAGAGGAGCTTCAGAGCAGCGTGGAGAGTCACACTGCCACTGGGGCTGGAGCTGGCTTCTGATTTATGGAGAGGCTGAATTTGATAAATCAGGGACTGTGATCCAATGGGTTTAGGCTCTTGTTTCCTAAATGGGAACTTAATGTTGTTCGCTCATTCATAGGTAGGATGCCACATCAGAGAGCTAATATATAAATCTATTCTTTACAAGGGGTTCCATGTTTGGTTTTTGGAAAGCAAACTTATAAATCATACTCATCTCAGATGGAAAGTTCTCTGGAATGAATTGTCTCTCTCTTCCTATAAATTCCACACTGAGAATCCTGCCTGGCCCGTTAGACCTCACACATTTGGGGTGGGTGAGCTTGTCGTAAACAGGCTGGCTTTTGATTGGGAAAGTTGAAGGGGTGTGGGAGGAGCTTAGGGAATTTCAGAAGTAATCTGTTCCTCATTTAGCCCCAGACACTTTATTTATTTATTTATTTATTTATTTATTTATTTATTTGCCTACTGGTTTTGAGAGTCCACTTATTAAAAAATAAGCAAACAAAACTTGAAGTCAATAAAATATGCAACTAGAGACGGGCCTGTTTATTAGGTGATTTTCGGTATGGCTCCCTAGGGGAGTCCAGGAATCTTCACAACCAGCTGCAGCAGCTGAGGCTAGAGCTAGGTAGGGCTTGTGCACCACCTCCTGTTAACCCTTGAGGTTCCTCAAGTTTCACAGCCTCTGGGGGCCTGGGTTCCTGACTCTCACTTTGTCTAAGGAGTAGCTCTTTCTTCCCATGCCTGGGGGTCACCCCCAAAAGAAATACAGTACACACATTCATCTTTCTCCCTCCCTCTTTGCCTTTAGTCATCTTCTCCAGGAAGCCTTCTACCCAATAACACACAAAGGTGAACACATATCTATTTTTATGTGTATGTGTGAGTGGGGGTGTGTGTGTGCATGCATGTGGAGGGGTGTGTACATGCATGTAGATAGGTGTGCACACTCGTGTATTTGGAGGCCAGAGGTCAACATTGCTTATCTAACCCAGTCTCCACCTGATTATTTTTTGAAACTCAGTTTCTCATTTAATCTGGAACTCACCGATTTCTCCAGAGTCTAGACTCCAGAATGGCTTGTTACTGAGCTCCTGGGATCCTCCTGTCTCTATTTCCCTGGTGCTGGATTATAAGTGTGTGCCACCACACACAGCTTTTTAGGTGCGTGATGGAGATTTGAACTCGAGGTTCATGTTGGTGCTGCATACATTTTATCAACAGAGCCGCCTCAAGGTTCCCATGCCCATCTTTAATTTTGTGGTTCTCGGTGTTGAACCTGAGACTTGGTGTGCTCTAACCAAGTACTCAACAATTGATCTACCCTCCCCCTCCTCCACCTTGATGTTTTATTTTAGGATATGGTCTCGTTACACAGCCTAGCTTACCTTGAATTCACTGCAGGCTAGAAAGGCTTAGAACTTGTGATCATCCTGCTGCAGCCTCCTGAGAATCCTGAGTAGGATGCCGGTTGCATTCATTCTTTCTCTCTCTCCCTCCCTGACTCATCTCATATAGACTGTGATGGCCTTGAACTCACTGTATTGTTGATGATGACTCTGACGTTCTGATCCTCCCTTGTGCTAAATTTTAAGGTGAGTACCCCTTCCATGTACCCACTAGGTATTGAACCCAGCAGACTGTGTGCATGCCAGGCAGGCATTTTAAAGCTGAGCTATACCCCTGTGTGTGGAGTGAGCATTCCAAGACCTGTCTAGAGTATAGAGTGAGGAGCAGCCAGGAAGGTGGAATTTTCTCTTTGGATGGGCAGCTTCCTCTGTTGCCTTTCCCCACTTTCCCTTCATCCACCAGTCCTGAGAAGGACACTATCCTCCAGAGCCTTCTGAGCCCAGACTCACTTTTCCAAGAGCCGTTTAGTCCCAAAGAATGTCTCCATTGAGGTGCTGAAGAGGTTTCATTTGAGCTACAGGGGTTCAAATCAAACCCCACTTAACACACTAAATGGGCTTCTGAAAGGTTGCAAGTGAAATGGTAAAATGGGGCAGGAAAAAAAAAAAACACTTTTTAAAGCACCGATAGAGTTTCCATTTAAAGCAATCTTAGGATAAATCCTTTCGCAAAGAATGGCTCTGGTCATGAGCAGCAGATGGATTCTGTGTTTCTGTTGGACATTTCCACATTGATAACAATGCTGGCTGGGCATTAGTGTGTGTATGTGTTTGTGCATGTACATATGTGTGTGTGTGTGTGTGTGTGTATGACATATAATTTTCACATAACCATACATTGTGTATCCTATGTTATCTCTACCTAAGGGATGAAACTAAAGTACAGAGCAACAGAGTTGACAGATAAGAGACAGCAAGATGGCTTACTATTAGGTCATACTTAAGCCTTAGTCTGTTTAAAATTGCATTCTTCCTTTGCTTTGTGTCTAATGCTACACATTTTTCTAGTTAGTACATTCTTGTGCCAGCTAGTTTTATGTCGATTTGACATAAATTAGAGAGAGTCATTTTAGAAGAAGAAACCTCAATTGAGAAAGTTTGCAAGCCAATGGGGCCATTTTCTTGATTGATGTTTGATATGGGAGGGGCTATCCCACTGAGGGTGGTACCACCCCTGGGCAGGTGGTCCTGGATGCTATCAGGAAATACACTGAGCAAGCTAGGAGGAACAAGCCCGTAAGCAGCAGCCCTATATGATCTCTGCTTCAGTTCATGCCTCCATGTTCTTGACTGGCTTGTGATCTTGTCCTGATTTCCCCTAGTGATGAGAGATTACGTGGAAATAGGAAATGAAATAACTTGCTTGTTCTCCAAGTTGCTTTGGTTTTGGTGTTTTAACACGGCAGTGGGAACCCTAACCGAGACATCTCTGCAACCTTAAAACTTCTTTCTGTGTCCCTGTTCTCTAGTCATGCCCACTCGGTCTGTGGCCTGGTACCAAGAATTTGCCCACAATTCCAATCTTCTAGCTTCTCCTTCCCCTGTTTTGTCTCATTCCCTGCTAATACTTACCTCCGAGTGCTGTCCTGAGTTGGCCTCCCTGTGCTGTGTGTCATTCTTATTTACCTTTAAGGAGATAGAATGGCCTATGGCAAGGACAGCATTTGACAGAAGTCCAGTAGAAAGCAATGAAGCAAAGCCTGGAGACATTTGGGGGGAAATTGCAGTTAAGCAGAAGAAATAGCAGTGCCTCTCCCCAGGTACCAGTTGACCTGGAACATTCAGAGCCTCAGCTGCAGCTCCATCTCCTTCCACTGTTTGTCCCAGGCTTTGGGTTTGTCCTCAGCCTCCTTCTCTCCCTGATTCTGCTGCATTCTCTCCTGTGATGTTCCTCCAAGGATGCTCCTGTCTCTCCCTGCTTTATCTGCCTTACCCTTGCTTTATCTACTCTTTCTGTTAGGTGTTGCAGCCTCTGTTCTCCCTCTCTGTTGTTGGCATTGTCCCTGACAGACCCAGTTTCTACTTTATTTATCGAGTGTCCAGAGAACTCTCTAGCTTTCTGAAAAGCAAATCTCTTTCTGTCCAGAATTATCAACTTGATCTATGCTTTGTATCCTCTTGCTAGCCCCTTAGAGATGGAGCTCTAAAACTGGAATCAACCTTGGGTTTTGTACACAGCACAGTCACTGTCAGTTCTGGGGATCTTACTGGGGATCTTGTGTCAAGTTGACACAAGCTAGAGTCATCAGAGAGTAAGAAGCCTCAGTTGAGGATATGCCTCCATGAGATCCAGCTGTAAGCACTTCTCAATTTGTGATTAATGGAGGAGGGTCCAACCTATTACGGGAGGTGCTGTCCTTGGGCTAGTGGTCCTGGATTCTATAACAAAGCTGGCTGAGCAAACCAGGGGAAGAAAACCAGTAAGCAGCTTAGCATTGCTTATCCTTCATGGCCTCTGCATCAGCTATGGCCTTCAGGTTCCTGACCTGTTTGAGTTCCTGTCCTGACTTCCTTTGATGATGAACAGCAATATGGAAATGGAAGCCAAATAAACCCTTTCCTCCCCATCTTGCTTTTTGGTCCTGGTGTTTCATCATAGCAATAGTAGCCCTAATTAAGACAGAAGTACATGAGATTTAGCCCCTACTTGGAAGGATGAAATGGTCATGGAAAGAAAGTCACAGAGAGGTATAAGTTCATCTCAGCAGTTGGCGAGGAGCTGAGGTCTTCATGTGGAGTTAATAGAGCAGAGGAAGGAGGAATCTAGTCTCTTGTCTCTTTCTTATCCTTGAGTGTGGAGTAGTGTACATGCACTCAGTAGTGTCTCAGAGAATGTTTATTTGATTTGAATATCTCCTTAGTGGCTCTTGCGTTCAAAGATATCTAAAATTATTTGAATAGTTTAACCCAACTTAGGTGTATATCTAACAGGTATTTTTGTATGTTCCATTGCGAGCTAATGGCTGATTGTTGACATATTACTCTGAAAATGTTCTCAGGGTGATTGATGTATTCCTTGTGTACATTTTAAACTCCTAAAGGATTTCTCTATCCTATTCCTTTATCCTCCAGAGAACAGGGGACTGACTGTCAAACTAAAATCTTATCTATATTTATTTATCAGAATAAGGGAGCCAGCCTTCACTCTACTCTCTGTCATCCATGTGTTGACCACGTCTAAAGTCAAAATCCTTCTGTGCAGAATAGAAGGATGGAGAGATAATTAGCTATTATTCTGTAAGATCTCTTGAAAATCAACAAGTAGATGATAGTCATCACTTACCTGTGGCCTTGGGCCCACTGAAGCCTCTTAGTCAAGTTTCCTATAGTATAAAATCCCACTTATCCTCAAAGGCTTCAGCTAGGCAATGTGTGTTACACTGGCTACCCAGAACTTGGCACAGAACCATCATCAAATGACATACAGCCTTGTAACTGATTCCACACTCACTGGATTAGGTTTCGAAGACAGAGCTAATTAGAACAATTTATTTATTTTTTACTAAAAAGAATAGCTAAGTATGTTGATTCTCACACATGATCTCAACTTGAGAAGCCAAGGCAGGAGGATTGCTATGAGTACAAGACCAGCCTGGGATATATAATTAGTTCCAAGCCAACCTTGAGATGGAGAGAGGCCTTTTCTCAAATAACTAAACCAAGCAAAACCATAATCCAGTAATGATACCCCCAGGTGAAAAATGATTCTTGAGCAGTGTTAGGAGATCAATGTCAGCAGGATAAATGGAGAATGTGAAGGCAGATCTGCAAGTTTCCTTGGAGAAAATGATGGTTCATCAGAGATTTAGAAAATAAATAAGTTATCCAATAACAATGGAAAGGACAGGGTAGAGGAAGATGTTCTGGAACAAAAGGAATGCCTATTTTTCAACACATTATCATTCAGTGTAACACGAGAGATTTAAATTAAATTGTGTATCAAAACAACAAAGAAAAATTAAGAGATTTCTTTCTTGAAGATATGCAGTTAAGGGATGGGTACAGCAGATGGGGTTTGGCTCTGCAGTGATGCAGTGGGGATGGATTCAGGGAGAAAGTTGCAACAGAAATACACAGCTCGATAGCTTTCCAACCTAAAAATCCAGTATAACAATCTCCAAGTGAATGTTTTATTCACTGTACCCCAAAACACAAAGCAGTGTTACTCCAGAGGGAACAGAGTTTTGGGTCTGATGCCCTTTCAGATAGGAATCCGAGAAGCTCCCACTGATATAATGGCAGCTCTTGGGGTGCCTTGGATGGCTCTTTGTATGCTAGAAGAGGAACCAGAAAACCTGTTAGAGGCCAAAGAGGTTGATGGCCAGAGAGTGAAATGACTGGTTATGCAGTTCTGCAGTTCTGCAGTAAAATGACTTCTGGGCCAATGCATTTCCCTACATGATTCTTAGGCTTCCTTGAGTGTCTTCTGTCATGAGCTTGTCTGGCCTTCTTTCTAGTGTGCTTATCTTAGTCATTTTCCATTAGTGTCTGCCTATCTTCACCACAACTGTACAGAAAAGCAAATTGTTCAGGTGTATTGGGGACAGTGCTTTTCTTTAGGAGAATAGTGGGCTTCCAATTCAGTTTCCATGGGATGGGGCCCTCTTCTTCCAGAAGAACAAGTCTACCTGTTATAAGATCTCTGGTGCTAATGATTGTTACTTTCAAATAGCAGTCTTTACAGCTGGCATTACACACAGGATCACTGGTTCCTGGGCTCTTCTGTTTGTATTCTGCCCCAAGCTGGTCTGATTTGTGGTAAGTCTATATATTATGGAGCAGAATCCATGCTGAGCCACAGTGGTTTCACTCACAGGATCTACAAACTATATTGTACTGTCTTTAATACTCAAAATTTCCCAATGAAGCTGGTCCCTGTACCTTACCCCACTGCAGTGTTTTTTCTTCAGTTTTGATCTCTGCCTTTAGGGTCTATCTTCTTGTCTTACTAGTTGGCATTTCTAGTAGCTACTAGCAGTAAAATGGAGGGCCCCTTGGTGGACAAGTCCTTGGGGTTGCAACAGAATCCTTTCTTGCTTCCTGTTTCCTCTTGCCTGCCTCTGACAGGACCCTTGGCCCCCAGGTAGTCTGCCACATACCTATTTTCAAGTGCCTCCTGAGGGTGACCAAAGCCCTTTGAGATCTTCCTGGGGAAAAGGTGGATTTTGCTAGCTCATCTCTCTCCTCATACCAACACCTCCCAAGGAGCAAGCATACCTCACTCCATTGGTTCGCCCTTTTCATCCCAATATTAGCATCATATTAGTTCAAGATGAAGGGAGGGTTTACTTGTTTGTTTGTCCACTGTTGTTCAGCAGACCTAGAGTGAATGAAAGTGTCTGTAGTGCCCTACAGACTCTTTCACTTTTTATACTGCTTCATCTTTTCTGGTTTTACCTCCTCCCTTCTTCCAAGTTTTCTTCTGTTTCCAAGACCTACCCCTGGCTCAAGACATCTGTTTTGCTATTCCATCTGCTCAGATGTCTTTCCTCAGAATGGCTCCAGGGTTTGCTGACCATTTTTATATCCATTGTCATTGTCAGTCTAATGTCATTCCCAACCACCCACTTTAATTGGTGACAAACATACTCCCTACTCCAGATTTAGTGTATTTTAATCTGAGACAATTTTCACTACTGGCATACTATGTAGTTTATCAGTTTACTTATTTGGTGCCTTCTCCTGGACTTCAAGCTCTATGAGAGCAGGGTTTGATGCTTTTATTTCTATTTGTAACTCCTAACTCTGGATTCTGAGGGGAACAGTGTCAGCCACAGGATGGGTGCTTATTGAACAACTGCTAAATGAATGCAATAGTCACACTGAGTTTTAACACAGACTCCAAGCTTCCTTCCTGTCAAAATTCAAACTTCCTTCCTGTCAGGCTTCAGGCTTCCTTCCTGCCAGACTCCAAGCTTTCTTCCTATCAGACTCCAAGCTTCCTTCCTCTCAGGCTTTGAGCTTTTTTCCTGTCAGATTCCAAGCTTCCTTCCTGTTGAGCTCCTGACTTCCTTCTTGTCAGACTCCAAGCTTCCTTCCTGTCAGGATTCAGGCTTCCTTCCTGTTGAACTCCTAGCTTCCTTCCTGTCAGGGTTCAGCTTCCCTTCACTTAAATGTCAGCCTTCCTGTGATGCTCCCAGCTATTTTCTTGTTAGACTTTCTAGTCTTCCTTCCTATCAGGCTCCAGGTTTCAGTCTTATCAGGTCCTAGCCTTCCTTACTGTTGGGGCTCTTGGGTTTATTTCTTCCTGTTAGATTCTAGCCAACATTCCCATCTGTCTTAGTCAGGGATTCTATTCCTGCACAAACATCATGACCAAGAAGCAAGTTGGGGAGGAAAGGGTTTATTCGGCTTACACTACCAATTGCTGTTCATACCGAAAGGAAGTCTTGCAGGACTTAAGCAGGTCAAGGAGCAGGAGCTGATGTACAGACCATGGAGGGAATGTTCCTTACTGGCTTGCTTGCTTCTCTTAGCTTGCTCAACTGGCTTTCTTATAGAACCCAAGACTACCAGCCCACAGATGGTACCACTCACAACCCCCCCCCCCCCATCACTAATTGAGAAAATGCCTTACCGATGGATCTCATGGAGGCATTTTCTCAACTGAAACTCCTTTCTCTGTGATAACTTCAGCTTGTGTCAAGTTGACACACAAAACTAGCCAGTACACCATCAGTTTCCAACTTTCTTTCATGTTTCTATTTCTCAGGGCTCCTGGGAGCTAGATGTATAAGATCTGGCATGGAAGTCCAGATTTGACATGTTTATTCTTTTTCACACTGGTTTCCTTTCATTTCTTACTAAACCACCTAAGCAGGCAGTGTGTTAAGAGTGCCTTCCTTCCCAGCATCACTTAGTGCAGAAAAATATTTATTAAGGTTTGATGTTGGCAATACATCAAAATCCAATAACCATACAGTAGTGCAAACGCACTGAAGGGTGTGAGACCCATAACGTAATCTGCACATCAGAATCACAAAGGCGAATCTATAATTTCATTTGATTTATTTTCCTAAAATGTGGCAATCCCACATGTTGCTTGAAATGATGGAAGCTGGGACAAACAGAAACGCAGGAGATTTATGAAGCTTGTCAGCCAAGTCTTGGGGATCCCTATTCTATGCCTGAAAGATAGGCCTGAGTAATTTCCCCTTTTACTGCAGCAATATCTTGTCTGCATTCACCAGAAAGACCCCCGACCTGTAAACATATTAGCAGGCGTGTTCTCTTTACGAGTGTGTAAATTTCCCCACATTGTGTGCCTCCAGGGTCTTGAGGCTGTGTTTATTGGTGTGAGTAGCCCATTCAAGGGAAAGCTCCTGTGTGATCTAGATTTATGCCAAGTAGAAAATGGTGGCAGCCTGAGAAGAGTTTTTTGTTTGTTTTTGTTTGTTTGTTTTTAAATAAAAGAGCAGACTTTTTTTCCTTTTCCTTTCTTTTTTTTTGAATAGCAGGCAGGGATTCACTTAAATGAAATGACAATGACACGCAGTGATCTCCCAGGCATGCAAGCTGTGGTTTAAGTGTCAGTGTGGACAGATTCAAACTTAGCAAAGCTCTCTGAAAGAGTTTTCAAGCCTGGGGGAAACATGACTCCCTCCTACTGTGCTTGAAAGTGTCTCCCTCTCCTAGATTTGCCTTGTCAACCTCCAGGATTTGACAAACCTTGATAGGTACCCTTCTCTTAAAGACAACAATTGCCACTGGTTATTGGAAACCCTGCTCTATAGTGAAGTATGTGAATCCTGATGGCCATCCAGCAGGGAGATATGTTGTTCTCAGAGTTTTGCAGGAGATCTTGAAGCTCCAAGAGGTCAATGACAGAGAAAGTGTTTAAGATAGGATGTAATCCAAAGTCCACACTCCTTCTCTGTCACTGTGTTAGGGACATTATACTTGCTACCAGTAAAGTTCTTAGCCCTACCCTGCCAGGTCCTTTACTCTAAGATCCATGTATTGAAGGTCCCAGAACTGATATTTCTTGTGTCCTGACCTTCCCCATATTTTAGTGCCCATAGAACATGACAAACTGAGTCTCACACACCTCCTTTATGATTGAGTTCCAGGTCATTGGACCTCCCATATTTCCTCTTTGTGATCTTGTACCTTCTTTCAGTACCCATTCAGTCCTCCTTCCAGGGTGTAACATTCCCTAGCCCTAGATTTGAAGGTTGGACAAGGACCAGTAATTTGAATGTAGGATGAATGAATGGAGCTTAGACATGTACATGGGGCATTCTGTGTACCCATTCAGGGCTTCTTCTCAGGCATGATGGCATCAAGTATGATATGAGAAGGCAGTGAACCATATCTGGGGGCCACCCTTGTATCCGTGGCTGCAGGGACACAGATGCTGCACTCACCGTTTATGCCTTTAGTATGTGTCCTTTGCACAGTTGCTCCAGTGCTCAAAACTATACAGAGTTGGAGGAATCTGAGAATGCAGGAGAATTCACAAGCAGCCCCATGACTGGATGGCATCATGTAAGAACGGGATAATTCTTCATCTTTCCCACCATCTTTCCTTTATAAACTATGAAGAAATTCATTTGTATATTGAGGCAGGGCTCTTCAGAACTGGCCCCTACCCTGATACCTTCAATTTTGCCAATCTGATAGTAAGATCTGAGGATATAGACTTCTGGGAGTCTTGCTTCACAACCTGGAGCAGAGGATCTGCCACTCAGATCACAGGGAAAAGTAGTAGCCGAGGGGACTCTTTCTACAGGACCTGGACCCCACCCCTTCTCACTGAGCTTTTCTCTGGTGGCCCATTTACAGCCCAAAGAACCTTAGTTCTCATGCTGTAGTAGAATCTGGCTACAAGGGGCTCCTGAACTCCACACATGAAGAAACAGATTGTTTAAGCTGTGGTAGGGAGGTGCAGTCAGGTTCATCCCAGGTGGCCATGTCCTCTTCCTGACTTTCATCTCTCTTGAATTGTCCAGCTAGACTCTATATCAGCTACACTAGTTTCTTTAAGAACAATTATTAACATTTAGCCATTATATAAGGTGATTGGTTTTATAACATTTTCTTTTAAAAATAGCATGTACTTTAAATATAGTCACCATAGATTACCCATTTCTATACCCCTATGCTTTCCTTCCACCTCACTGGTGTGTGTGTGTGTGTGTGTGTGTGTGTGTGTCTGTCTGTCTGTCTGTCTCTCTCTCTCTCTCTCTCTGTGTGTGTATGTGTGTCTGTCTCTCTCTGTCTCTGTCTCTGTCTCTTTGTGTGTATGTGTGCATATCTGTGTGTTTGTGTATATGTGTGTAAAATCCAGATTTCACATGTGACAGAAATGAAATATTTGGGTTTCTGAGCCTGACTTCTTTTGCTAAGTACAACGCTTTCCAGTTGCATCCATTTTCCTGTAAATGACATTTCATTCTTCTGTGGGGCTGACTAAAACTCCATTGTATAAACATACTGTATTTAATCCATTCATCTGTTGATGGACACCTAGGCTGATTGCATAATTAGGCCATTTGTGAATGATGCAGCAATAAATGTAAATGTGCAGGTCTCTGCGGTGGGCTGACTTGGATTCCTCTGTAAATGTCCCCACGAGTGGGATACCTGGGTCACACAGGCCTTCTGTTTTCAGTTTTGCTGAGGAATCCCTACATTGATCCCCAGAATGTCTGGACCTATTCATATCCCATCAACAGGGACCAAAGCTTCTCTTCCACACACCTGCCACATGCTCAGCCTTTACTGTCACTTATTTTCTGTGTGGGAGAGGATCGCAGTGTAGTTGTGACTTGCATTTTCTTCATGGTGAAAGAAATTGGACAAATTTTTCATCCATCTGTTGGCCATTGGTACTTCATTTTCAAGAATTGTCCATTCATTTCATTTGCCAATTCATTGGCTGAATTATTTTGCTTTTTTTCCCTTTTGGTTATTTCTGTATTTTTGTTACAAATCCTCTGTCCAGTATATAGCAGGTAAAGATGCCCCCCATTCCGAAGGCTGTCTCCTCACTTTGTCAGCTCTCTACTATGCAGAAGTTTTACTGGTTTGTATAGTCTCACTTTTCAGTTCTTGCTATCATTTCTTGAGCGCCACCCTCCCCCCCCCCAGCCCTTTTAGAAAGTCCTTGCTTATGCCTGTGTCTTAAAGTGTATCTCCCATGTCTCTCCCTAGAAGGTTAAGAGGTTCAAGTTTTGCATTAAGATCTTTGATCCATTTAGAATTGATTTTGATACAAGGTGAGAGATACAGATCTAGTTTTATCCTTCTAGAGGTCAATATGCTGTTTTCCCCAGCACAATTTTTCGAAGAGTCTGTCTTTTCTCCAATCATACTGTGGATACCTTTGTCAAAATTCAGGTGGCCATAGGTAGGTGGGTTTACTTCTGATCCTCAGTTATATTCCACTGGTCCGTGTGTCTGTTTTTGTGACCCTGTCACACTATTTTGTCATTATGACTCTGTGGTATAATTGGAAGTGAGGTATTGCTGGACTGACTTCTTTATTGACTAGTCCACACAGTCACTTTCAAAAATCAATCTCATACTTAGACCACTGTTCCCACTGAGCAGGCATGTATGATTTCTTCCAGTTTGTAAGTTTTATCTGTTTATTTCTAAGCCTCCCTTAGTTGTCCACATCTGAAATATGGCAGAGGAAAGTGTAGTGGCCTAATCTTAAAAGAAAGACAAGATAGAGAAAGATATCAATGCTGACTTTAAACACAAAGGGTCACCATGTGGGAAGATGGTATGTATGTGACCCCAGAGCCAATAGCTAAACAGTTAAGCTCATGATACCAGAGATATAGGGAACAAAAGACACTCACAAACTGAAGAGTACCACCTGCCTGATCAGAGAGCTGCTATGTTCAGTGAGCAGGTTCTTTGGTGGGCTGATGAGGAGCCTCAAGCTCATGCATAGGATGGACCTGTTGGTTTCTTTATCCACTGCTGTCCTCACAGAGAGTTATTTCTCTGGGCAGATTGAAACAGGGACCTTTATATTTAGTCTTTGTTATCGTATTTTCTTTGTTCATTTTGTTCTTTTGAGACAGGGTTTCTCTGTGTGTATGTAGCCTGGCTGCCCTGGAATTTGCTCTGTAGATCCAGCTGGCCTCAAACTCAGAGATCCTCCTGCCTCTGCTTCCCAAGTGCTGGGACTGAAGGTGTGAGCCACCACTGCTCAGGTGTTATTTTATTTTCTGTGGAGATGGAAATCTCTGTAACTTGACATCTACTATCAGTTATGCTAGTTAGGAAACATATCTTAGATGGTTTCCTTCTTTACTATAGTAAGAATGCATAATAAATTCACATTTAAAAATAATAACTTTTCTAATTATAGAACTTATTTATATTTACTTAGGAGAACCCACAAACTTATAAAACGTATGAGAGTTAACATAAAAATCAGTCATAAGCTCATTACCCAGGAACAACTATTGATAAATATATCTATGTATTTCCTTACTGCCACCAATAATATTTATTTTTCTGAGGAGAGCACACCTGTAGGGGAAGTTTATACTTTTCAAGTTTAGAAATGGATGGTAATAGGCTCAATGGGCTCCTGGGGAAGTCCTAACTTTATCCAGAAACTCTGTTACTGGAGGGTCTCTGAGAATAGGAGACAGGAGGAGTTGTCAAATTACCACAGGCTTCCAGCTCTTCTAGATGAGGCACCTAAGAATTGCTTAAGAAGGTGTCCTTTCTGCTGTCTCTTTGTCCTCCAGCTCTAAGATGTTACCCATGGTCATAGTCCTGCTCTCATCCCCTACAATAACCAAGGGTTTTCCATGGGGATGATTGAGGGGGTTGGAGGTATGTGTGTGTGTGTGTGTGTGTGTGTATCTCTAGGTATATGTGTAGATGCATGTGCATATGTGTGCTTATGTGTGTGTATGTCTATGTATATGTGTAGATGCATGTGTATATGTGTGCTTGTGTGTGTGTGTGTGTGTGTGTGTGTGTGTGTGTGTGTGTTCCTTTCTCCCTCACTCACTGAGAGTTTGGCAAGTCCAGACGAGAGGCAGCTGATTATTTTTAGCCCCTTGTGCATAACAAAAGAATGCTAATGCTCAGTGTCTTTATGAAAGCTCTCGAGTTCATCAGCTTTGCAAAGAAGTGAAATTAAATCAAGATTTAATTGGGATATGCATGTTTTATTCATGCTACTAACCACAGGAGAAGCCAGCAAGCTGAAGGTAAAAAAGAGGGGAAAAAATCTTTTGAAAAGTTGTTTCTCTCTGATTAAATAGAGATAGTTTCCAACTTCAAAGGGAGCAGGCCTTTAATGTATTTTAAATACTCAACTAGGCTTAGCCTGGCTAGCTCTGCTATGGCTGGGCAACATAAACCAAGGGTGCCCTTGATGCCTAGGATGTCATATACTAGGTTCTAAGGCCAGGTCTGACTCCTGATCCTAGCTTCTGTACTTCAATACAAAGCCTTAAGACAATGTTCCGGGCTTTGAGGAGGAGTGGGCACAGGCTGGAATACCTGTTGTTACCCTGTGAATCTGAGCTCATCTCCTATCACAAGATGAAGGAACAATAGCTCCAAGGAACAATGTCTCCCCTGCAAAGGGACACTTATCAAGTATCCAGCAAACTATGTCCTGTCTGAGCTTCATGCACTTGACATGTTAGGACAAGAAATAAAAGACCCAGATTACATCAGAAATAGAGAACGAGAAGCCGACGTTGCAGGAAAGGTTTCAGATACTCTGAGAGATCCAAAGAAGAAGTAATATGACAGGAGACAGAGGAAGCCTAGGAGAGAAGATGGGAGAGTGTCTAGAATTTCTGCATATGTAAACTCCTGCAAGTGTTCCAAGGAGGGGCACAGGTTATGGGAGAGTATGGAACAGATACTGGAACAGGGGCACAGAGAGCTTTAGATTCAGGTTGAATATGGTGTACGTTTTGGAGGTTAAATAAAGATACAATTTAAAGGTGTGTTAGTGTTAACTATCAACTCAACACACCCTGAACCTCCTGGGAAGAAAGTCTTCATGAGAAAGTATCTATCAGGTTTGCCTGTGGGCATGTCTGTAAGGGATTGTTTTGAACGTTAACTTATAGAGGAAGACACAATCTCTTGTATGTAGCATCCTTCCCTAGGCTGGGGGCCTTGAACCTGTCTAGGGGAGGGGAAAGCTGTCTGAAAGCAAGCTAGCAGACCCCCAGACATTTATTTCTCTGAGCTCTTGACTGTGGATGCGGTGTAATTAGCCACTTGAGTTTCTGCCTTGACTTCCCCTCAATGATGGACTATAATATAATATAGCAAATTAAATAAACTCTTTCTCCACTAAGTTGCTTTTGGTCCAGATATTTTATCATAGCACCAGAAACAAAACTATAGAATGAAGGAGAGGTGGCTGTAGTTATAAAATTTAGAATACCTTAGAATTGCAAGAGATTGTCAACCTATGTGGTTCAGGAATTGCTTGCCCATGACACAACCACTCTTGTGGCCATGGTGCATACTGTCTACACCCTGGCACTCTTTTCTGATCCATATGGGAGTTTATAGTGCTTGAACAAGTGAAAACAGCACACTACCAGATTCGAGCTATCTGAATCACCTTTTCTGTTATTCTCAAATATTCCAGACCTTGAGGTGAAGGGCACAGGCGCACATAATTTTATAAACTCAATTTCCAAGGGAGAGGAGAAGACAGCCACATCTATGTTTAGTTTACTGGCTAGAATTTGGCAATTTTGGAGTTAGAATGATGTAGATCCAAAGCCAGAATTATTCTGAGATGTGTATTAAAAAAAAAAAATCAAATCTGCTTTTCCTTCCCCAGTCCCTGCTCCCAGGATGATGACTATGAGACAAATTATTTATTATTAAATGCATTGGCCACAAGCTTTGCTCATTCCCTGACTAGCTCATAACAGTTAACCCACCCAAACTATCCTGTCTCTACCACTTGGTTTGTTTCCTCTCCTTCAGTCCTAGCCTGCTTCTTCTTTTGTGTGTCTTTAGCGTCTCACTGAACTAACACCCCCCCCCATCTCCCTGTGTCTCCTTTAATTCTCTCACTATTTCCCAGAATCCTCTCTTCCTGCCAAGGTCCCACCTCCTATTTCCTGTCTCAGCTCATTGGCCATCAGCTTTTTTATTGACAGGTGATGCATACATGCATACAAGAGATTCTCTCTACAGAAATGTGTTTAGTCCTCCTAGAACAGCCATTTATTGCCAAACCCTGTATCTGACCTAACATTCTTTCACCAAACTAAAGCTAAGAATGCCATCAGATAGCATCTGAGTCTATAGCAGGGTTTCCTTGGCTTTATTGTAGCCTGCCTACCTGCTATCCCCAACAATGCATGCAGAAAATGCATTGATTTATGACTGACATTCGTTCTGCAGCTACATAAATTCATATAACCACTTGCAGCATGGAATATTTCCTTCAGACCAAGGCTGATTGTGTGTTCCCAGGCCATGGTCACTCACATTCGGCTCAGTGGTTAAGAGCACTGGCTGTCTTCCAGAAGAGCTGGGTTCAAGTCCCAGTCCCCCCCCCCATGGTATGTGTGTGTGTGTGTGTGTGTGTGTGGTGTGGGTGTGTATGGTGTGTATGTGTGGTTTTAGAGTCCTTATTATGTTCCATTGGTCTAGTCAATCTAGTGCCTACTATGTATTTACATGTGATATTTACAATCAGTTTCTTTGTATCTACAACAAAAAGCCTTTGAGGTTATAAAATATGGAATATATTGAATATACTTGAATATAATTTTGAGCATAGGTCTTGGATATTGCAGCCCTAAAAATCCTACTGATTAATTACACTTTCATAGGTCCCAGCTCCCTGCATAGATAATCACGTTGTGTGAATGAAGATCAGTGTGAGCATCTATAGAAACCTGGATGCTTTTTTATTGCCTTTCCCTTTTCTTGCTCTATCCATCGGGTTAGAAATCCTTTGGTGGAAGAGTGACATGTGTACATACAATCTCACTGGGGAAGCCTTTCATTATTATGAAAAAATACTTTAAGATGTCCTTTATCCACTGTTGGGAGCATCACAGGAAGGTCCTTGTGCCCAGAATTCTCGAGAGAAACAATGAGTGTTAAGCACACAGGATCCAATTGGAAAGGTGAAACACCTGTTCTTCCATTCAGAAAGCTGAGAGCTAGAGGTGATTAACAGCCTGGTGGTCTGTGTCATCTGTTGGACCAGCCATATCAAGCTCCTACAACCAGGACCAGAGGTGGGTAGTCATCTAAATGACCCTCATAGCCAGAGGCTCCCACAACCAGGACCAGAGGTGGCTAGTCATCTAAATGACCCTTATAGCTAGAGGCTCCCCCAACCAGGACCAGAGGGGGCTAATAACCTAAATGACCTCTGTACTATCTGTATGACTGAGACCAGGCCAGACCTTTTGGCCCTTGAGCTAGCACAGGTAACCTATCTCTAGAACCCATCTTCTTAGAAGAAATGGCAGTTACCCTGAGTTGAGTTTCAATGTAATTATGCTTCCTTGTGCAGTGGGGATTGTATTACACCAGGAAACCTTTTTTCCAATTATACTGGGCCTAAATGCATTGGGAATAAACCACCTGTTATTAGATTCCCTGAAGTCTGATCCAGGTTGGCAAAGTGCCCCTGCACTGGGTTTTCATCTTACCTCTTTGAAGAGTTTGCATCCCTGTCTAGATACCTACAGGGAACCCCTCAATCCACTTGAAGAATTTACTTTTAACTAACTGTTCTCTAAGAGGTTTTTTTCTTTCTAAGAAGAAACAAAAACTACATTAGCGAAATGCTTCTCTTTGAACCTAGTTAAATAAGCAGGTGATATTTCTTTATAAAACATTATTCAGTTTATTTATTTTTTATATTTATTTACTATCATATATGTCATTATATGATAATAAATATATAAAATATTATATACATATAAGCATCTACTTTATAATATACATATACTAAAATTAAATATATCATATACAAAAATTACATATTTATTTACTTAGTATCATATATGTCAGGATGCAAGAAGAGGTCAGAGTTCAACCTGCAGGAGTCAGTTCCCTCCACCACATGGGTGCTGGGAATTGAGCTCAGGATATCATGCTTGGAAGCAAGTACCCTAAACAGCCATCTTGCCAGCCATTTAAATTTTCTTAATTATATTTTTAACAGATGGGTTTTCTGTTTTAGTTTGTTGATACAGTGAATTATCTTGATTCCTTTAAAAAATATTAAATTAACTGCACTTATGAGATAAATCTTCTTTGGCTGTGGTAAATTATTGATTTGACTACTAAACTGTTGTTTATAATTATGACTTGTATGTTTATGAGAGAAATCATTCTGTGGTTTTCATTTCTAATGTTATTTTTGCCTTGTTTTTGTATCATACTATTGTGCTTTCTAGGATGAGTTAGGAAGTATGCCTTCCTTTGCATTTTTCTGAACCTTTGGACAGAATTCATCTACGTCTTCGCCAGTGTTTGCCAGAACATATACATGCAGACATTTGGGCTGGAGTTCGCTTTGTTGGAAGAATCTTATTTACAAATTCAATTTATTTTGCAGATAAAAGGTTATTCGGGTTATTTCTTCTTGAATAAAGTTTGAGAGTCTGTAACTTTGGAAAGATATTGTTTTTTTTATCATCAAATTTATTATCACAAACCTGTTACCAGTAGTTCCCCGTTGTTGTGTAATGTCTATAGACTGTGTTGTGAAGTCACGGGATGTGAAGTTTTTCATGTGCACGTTGGTAACTTATGTCTTCTATGATAAGTCTGATTTATTGGTTTAATTATTACTATCTTTTATACAAAATTAATAAGAATAACTTTATTTTTAATTACTAATGATAATTAATAAAATATTAAGAATACGTATCACCAGTTAAATAGAAATGAAAGATGATGTTGTTTTGTTGATTTAAAAGTATTTGGTATTTGATTGATTTTGACAATCTTGATCTTTTCCTTGTCTCCCACTTTTTCTTTCTAAAAGTTTCTTAAAATTAACACCGTAGTCATGGATTTGAGAATTCTCTTTTCTGACATGGGCATTTAGTGGTACTAACTTCCCTGTAGGTATTTTGCAGTCCTATATATCAGTTTTGACATATTTTATTTTAATTTAGTTCAGAATGCTCTGGCTTTCTTTTTTTTGTTTCTTCGTTGACTCACAGGCTATTAAAAAGTATGCTATCTAGCTTTTTGATATTTTATAATTTCTTAAATATTTTTCTTTTGTTGATTTCAAATTTACTTCCAATTTGTTCAAAGAACATACATTGCATAACTTTAGTTCTTTAAAATCTTCCAGAGATGTAGTTTGATAGATGATATATCCTGACAAATATGCTATGTGCATTTGGGGAAAAATATGTATTTTCCTGTTGGGTAGAATAGCCTACTTATATCAGGTCAAATTGCTGGATACTCTTAATCAAATCTTCTGTATCATTTCTGGTTTTCTGTTATTTGTTTTATCAAGTGTTAAGAGAAGGCTATTGAAATATACAAGTATTCTTGTGGATAAGGCTATTTCTCATTTCAATTCTATCCATCTTTGCCTCATGGATTTTAACATTCTATTATTGGGTGCATAAATATTTAGCATTGTTATGTCCTATTGATAAATTGACCCCTTAATCATTATGACATAAAGGTCTTTAAGCACGGCAATTGTCTCTACTATGATGTATGTTTTGTCTGGTACTGATATAAGCACTTTAATTTTCTTATGACTAGTTTTGGCACAATACATTTCTTTATTTTTTAAAGTAAAATTTGCTCTTCATTCATAATGGAAAATGTTAAGACAAATAGGAATAGTAACTGTTTAACACTATGAAGCGCATTTACCCAAACCTAGAGCAAACATCATGTTCCATGCTGAAGCTCTGGGAGCTGTCCTTTTCTTTTATGGTGCTGGGAACCAAATCTAGAGCTTCTTGTGTGCTACAGAAGCACTTTCTCACTGAGTTACACCCAGCTCTTTGGTTTTTGGTGTTTTGGGCTTTGTTTCTGTCACAGGGTCCCAGGTGTTCCTGGCTGGATGCAAAGTGTATCCAAGGATGATCCTGAACTCCTGGTTCTCCTGTCTCTGCCTCCTGAGTGCTGGGATCACAGGCTGCATCATCATCCATGGCCAGAACCTTCCTTTGTAGCAGAAGGACTATGACACAGAGTTGTACTGTTCCCTGTTCTGTCATGTCACCACTATCCTGGAGATTTGGCTGGTGCAGAAAGGACTCTTTCTTCTCCTCCTTCAAAAAAATAAAAAGATCAAACATGGAAAAAAAAGTGATGACTTAAAAGTGATATATCTGTATGTATGGAAAATTCAAAATGACTCTACAGATACATTTTTAAACTTAATAAGGTATTTTAAACAGGTTTGCTGGATAAAAAACAAACATAAAAAGTGTGAATATTTGTATCATCATATAAACATTTATTATAAAACTGTGATAAATCAGTATTATATTGGTGCAGGGATAATATCATAGAGCAACTGTAATAGAATAGCGAGCCAAGCAATAGACTCTTGATACAATACAGAGGTGAGCCCCGCAGAGCATTGGAGAAAAGGCAGACTTTTCAAAAACTGTGCCAAGACAATTTGATATCCATATGGGAAAAAAAAGAAATTAGATTTCTGTCTCACATCATACAGCAGAATCAATTTCAGATGGATTAAAGACCTGATTGTGAAGTCAAAATTATATTGCTTTCTGGAATTTCAGTTCCAGAGCACGCTGGTGGAGGTTCAGTTTCCACTGCTCCTGCTCTCTTAAATATAACTAAACACTCAATAGTCGTTAAAGAGATAGTGATGAGAGGGCCCTGAAAGCTGAGGGGAAAAAGGCAAACTAGATACATACCTCAGGACTTGAGAAATGAGGATATGAAGATGGAGCAGACCTTCTTTTGTGTCGTATGCTACTGCATAGGGCACTGGAGAGCCTTAACAAGAACAAGCATACACAGTAATAACAAGAACAAAGGAGAGCCTTCATTCTAGCCAACAGACTAAGGGGAAAGGACCAACACCAGGGACCTAGTGGGAAAACTCAGCCTCTTTCTAGACTTGGGGACTACGGTAGTAATATCAACTACAGTCCTTAGCAGTGATGGTGACAATCCACTTATACCAACCCCTGACCTATGACCTTCTGATGGAAAAGATGATCTGCTTGTGGTATTATTGTTGTCATTGTCATAATTGTCATCGTCATCATCATCATCAGCAGCAGCAGCAGCAGCAGCAGCAAGAAAGCTCTAGGGAAGAACACTTGCCAGCTATATGGTTAACTCCTGGATATTTGCCAACAGGGCTCTAAGTTAGTGGATCACAGAAACACTTGAGCATTAGTGTTTCTGCTCACAAGCTCGTGATAGCAAGACACCACCCTAGATATCCAACAACAGGGAAATGAATAAAGAAAATGTGGTTTATACACACTCGGGTTTTTTCATCCATAAAGAAGAATGAAGTTATAGCATTTTTGTGAAAATGGGTGGAACTGGAGAGAGAGTCATATGAATTAAGCCAGTTTCAGAAAAACAAATATCATTACTTTTTCATTTGTGCTTTCCATGTTTTATGGAGGTTTTTAAAAGTTGCATGTATATGTCCTAGAAGTAGAAACAGAGCTACTTAGAGGAACAAAAGACTAAGGAAAAAAAGGGATGGGGAAAAGGAGGGAGGTGCACAGGGTTGAAGATGCTCAATATACAATGTCTACTTATATAAGAAAGTTATAAAAATAGCAGTATCCAAAGAAACCACAATAAAAATTTTTTGAAAAAGAAAGCCCCAGACCCTCTACCCTCTGTTTCAAAAACCAGGCTCAGATTGTCACCCACGGGCCACATGAAACCCTTAATTATCTAAGCTTCAACTATGGTGCTGAGCCACTGTGGGGCCATCACATGCACCAACAGCAGATACAATGGATCTTCTTCTACTCAACAGCTAAGGGAGTCCCAGGCCAAGTGTCTCTCCTCAACTCTTCACCAAAGCTCTACCAGAGGCAGTGGTTGCAGTAGTAACGTCTACACTGCCGAGGGCTCCAGAGAGCATTGCACAAATTGCCCTATAGCACTGAAGTCCAGAATAGGTCAGATTACACTGTGTGGGCTCAGAACACTCAAGTTCCATTAGAATTAGAGATACAGAGGTAGGGAGAAACTGACATGCTAACCTGAAAGGGACGACTTCCTGCTCAAGTAAATTTAGGTGGAACCAAGACCTCTCCCAGTGACCAAAAAGTCCAGGCTACAAAAAAAGACATCACTCTCCCTACTCAGATCCAGAAATTCACCACTGGAAAGAGAAAAAGATGCTGATGGTGAGAGGAACCAGATGCTGGGACGATCTGACTGGAATTTTAAAGTATTTTTCATGAAATGCTCCAATAATCAATTATAAATTCTCTTGAAATAATGAAAAGATAGAAAGCCTCAGAAAAGAAGATAGAAGCTACAAAAAAGAAACAAGCAGAAATTATAGAGCTCAAAAATACAATAACTTAAATAATAATAATAATAAAAACCCTTGCTGGAGAGAATTAACAGTACAGCAGAGTCGACGCTGCCTAGAATCCTCGAGGTTGAAGAGAAATCAATGAAATGTATTCAGTCTGAACAACAGACAGAAAATAGACTGCGAAAATGAATAGTTCCCGAATTTATAGAACAAATATCTGGCATTCGCACTGGAGGCCCGGAACGGAGAATAGTTGAAAACTTTATAAATTAGCAAAAAGACAGATCTATAGATCTGAAAACCAATGAACCACAAATAGAATAAACCAAAAGAAATCCACACCAAGAGACATAATTAAATGTCTGAAAACTAATGTAAAAGGGGGAAAAAAACTTAAAAAAACAGCCAGAGAGAAATAAAATATTCTCTATTTTTTTTTTTAAAAAAATGAGTGACAGGTGATTTCTCATCTGAAATCACATGCCTAATATGAAAAACATTCTTGCCAGTTCTGGAAAGAATACAAGTGTCAACCCTGAATATTAGTGAAAGGCATGGAAAATTTTTAAAAATCACTCTAGATATTAAGAGAGCATTAAGAAACTGTCATACAAAAGACAACCAAAAGTTTGCTGGTCAGAGACCTGTCTGTAAGGAAGAAAGGAGACCCCCAAACATAAGAAAATAATAACAGAAGGCTTGGGTCTTCAGAAAAAATGATTATGATCAGTGAAAATGGAATTGGACACAATATACCATTACCCATGATGCCTCTAGTCATATTTTATGGATGGATCGGTTGGGAAACTTAGCATCACCTACTGTGTTAGCCAGTGGACATAGGAAGTAAGAAGGCTGTATTTTTAAAATTGAAGAGGGCTAAAGGATTTACATTGACTTGAGATTTCTCTATATGAACTAGGCACCAGGAGATCGAGGTGTCTACTTATATATCTGTCTGCCTGTCATTTATTTCTCTAACCCATCCACCCACACATCTCTAGAGTAATACCAATAGCAACCCCTATAAATTACCCATACAGAGTGCTGCACCTAACACACTTAAAATGTTCAACTAACTCACGTGAGGGCAGAGGAATGGGAACAGAAGTAGAAACAGAGGGAACAGGCAGAAAACAAACAGCAGAATGGCAGCCTAACCCTCAATTCATTAATAATTGTGCTTTGTTTGCCTTGTTTGTTTTAAGCTTCTCTCTCTCTCTCTCTCTCTCTCTCTCTCTCTCTCTCTCTCTCTCTCTGCATGTAGGTGTGGGCACATGCATACCCTCACACACATTCAGGGAGGCCAGAGTACAGCTTGAAGTGCTCAGCTCTCTCTTCCCCTTGTGTAGGCTCCAGAGATAAAATTCAAGCCATCAACCTTGGCTGTAGGCACCTTTAGTTGCCAGCCCTTCCTTTAATTTTTTTCAATGTAATGCATTATTATTGTGTACATGAATGTGCATGCACATGTGCCAAAGAGTGTGTGTGAAAGTCAGAGGACAACTGCCAGGAGCTGGTTCTCTCCTTCCACAGTGGGTTCCCAGGATTGAACTCAGCTCATCAAGCTTGTGTGGCAAGTGCGTTAAAATCAACAACAACCCCACAATCAGAAAAAACCACCACCACCAATAACAAACCTGCTGAGCCATCTCTCTAGTTCTGTCTCAATAAATTGTCTTAAGTCTACATGTTCTAAATATGCCAATTGAAAGACAGCATTGGTAGAGTGAACTGGGCACTATGTGAATATGAGTTTCAAACCTATGAGTTCAAAAACACAAACAAACCCCACAGCTTAACTCCATGCTGTCCATATAAATTTGTTTCAAGATGCTGACATCACTAAGTTGAAAGTCAAAGAAATTGACGGCTATTGAGGCCACACAGTATATTCTCCAGGATCAAGAGAGTCCACGTAGAAATCAATAACAGAAAGATGATACCAACATATTCAAACAGTAGGAAATGAAACAACAGACTTTTAAATAATCCCTGCATCAAAGAAAAAAATTCAAGCAAAAAATATAAATTCATTGGGTTGATAAAGAAGAAAAATTGAATTTAATAAGCATAGGGGTAGCATTTTAAAAGTGTGAGTAGGGAAAACTAAGCATTAAGTACTTATAGGAGGAAAGAAAAATCTAGAAAATAGAAAAGAGAATCAAAATAAAATCAAGCAAGCAGAAGAAATAATTAAAACAGGCACGGCCATTGCAGCATCATTAACAATAGTCCAAAGCAAAACAACCCAAGTGTTTTTTACTGGAAGAATAGGCAAACACATGTGACGTATACCCATGCCTTTTCATATAAAATAGTATTCATATGCATGCTACAATGTGGAAGAAACTTCAGGGTACTCTGCCAAGGAAAGTACTCACACAAGGAGACCTATGGCACCATTCCATACGCATGAAGTACCCAAAGCCTTCAAATCTGTGGTGACATCGGGTAGAATGGTGATTTCCAAGAGCTGGAAACAGGAGGGGGTGAAAGGGAAGGAGATGGGAAGATGGCACCATTCTGCTAATGGAGCCACAGCAGTATGTGTTTGTGTGTTTATGTGAGTGTGTATGTGTGTGTTTGTGTGTCTATGTGAGTGTGTATGTGTGTGTTTGTGTGTTTATGTGAGTGTGTATGTGTGTGTTTGTGTGTCTATGTGAGTGTGTATGTGTGTGTTTGTGTGTCTATGTGAGTGTGTATGTGTGTGTGTCTATGTGTGTATGTATGTGTTTGTGTGTCTATGTGAGTGTGTATGTGTGTGTTTGTGTGTATGTGTGTGTTTGTGTGTCTATGTGAGTGTGTGTGTGTTTGTGTGTCTATGTGAGTGTGTATGTGTGTGTTTGTGTCTGTACTCTGCACCACAGAATCATACATGCAAAATAGTTAAAATGGCAAATTTTATATTACTCAAACAAAAATAAGAACATAAATTAATAAGATTACATGTAAGGGAATGATAGAGAAAACCAATATATAAAAAACAAATTCCTTAAAACAATAAACAAAATTGAAACTCAAGCAAGAGTGACCAAGATCAAACAAAAACTACAGTACCAGGGTTGAAATGATGGCCCAGTATTTAAGAACGTGTACTTACTGCTTATGTAGAGGATCTGAGTTTAGTTCCCAGCACCCACAATGGGAAGCACCCACACCATAACTTCAGTTTCATGGGATCCAATGTCCTATGGCTTCCATTGGTCCATTTATGAGCAGTATCGGTGCAGAGAAGCCCATGCAGACACATCCACATAAAGAAAAATATAAAATACATCTTTTAAAAAGTCACCAGTATTGTGAATTGACAGTGAATATATCCAAGATCTCATATCCATTCAAATATCAAAGGGGCCTAGGGAGATGGCTCATTTAGGGAGGTGTCTGCTGCATGAGGATCTGAGTTTGGATCTTTAGCACCCGCATAAAGCTATATGTGACCATGGGCATGCTGTATGCAACATATTTATACCCCAGCATGGAGTGGGGGCAGAGACTGGTGGGTTCCTGGAGTTCCTTTATCAGCCAAATTCATGAGCTTCAGGGTCAGTAAGAGAACTTGTCTCAAAACATAAAGCTAAGAGTGTTTGAAGAAGACACCAAACACTGACCTTGGCCTCCACACTCTTGTGAACACAATGCATGTGTACATACAAACAACACATGTGCACATACAGCAACACATGTTCACATACAATAGCACATGTGCACATACAAATAATACACGAGTACATACAACAACACATGTGCACATACGAACAACACATGAGTACACACAAACAACACATGTGCACATACAAACAACACGTGTACATTCAACACACACATAAATAAATGAATATTGCAAACAGCTTGACACTCAGAAAGTTAACAGCCTGGAAAAAATAGACCAGTTTCTCAAAAATCAAATATTACCAAAACTCTGCCAAGTTAAAAAAACCTAGTAACCTGAATAAGAAATTAAAAAAAAAAAAAAAAAGAACCAGTAATTTACATACTGCTCAAAAAGAAATTTCTAGTCCAGATGGTTTTATTGGAGAACTTTATGAATATTAAAAAAGATTAATACCAATTTTACATAAAATCTTCCCAAAACAAAACGAGAAAGAACCATTTTCAGCTGAATTTTCTGAATGTGGTATTACTGTGACACCAGAGCCACATAAAGATTGCTTAAAAAATTATACATTGATATTCTGGGATAGCTCCTCAAACCACTCTTGAACAAAGTCTGTCCATGAAATTCTAACAACTTAACTATGACAACATATAAAAAAGACACTTATTTTAGGTATAGAACCCTAGTTGACATTTGAAAATCAATGGAACTCCCATATCAACAGGGTAGAGAAGAAACAGCACATAATTGGGTCAGTTGATGTAAACTTTTGTTTGCAAAACTCAACGCCATTCACAACACTTTTCAGTACACTCAGGATAGAAAGGCATGTCCTCAGTGATACAGGAACCATCAAAGAAGGGTGTATCCTCTGTGACAGGAAACATCTATGAGGGGGACCATCCTCAGTGACAAGAAACATCTATGAGGGGACCAACCTCAGTGGCAGAGAACTTCTCTGAAAAGTCTACACTTAACAATTATAGTCAGAGTCAAAGACTGAATCTATTCCTCTTCCCAGAACAGGGGAAGATTTCTGCCTTTTTCTTGTTAGGTAACAAAGTATTGAAAGTTCTAGCTGTGATAGACATAAAAGAGCTAAAATGAATTCAGGTCAGAAAAGAAGCCATGATTACAGATGCATAAAACTCCCAAGCAACCTAACAATGCTAATAAAAAAGAAACGAAAACCCTCATAAAATCCCAAAACTAGTGGGCATTTTTCCGTGTCACAGGACGTAAGCTTAACAAAAAGAATTTCATTTCTTCCTGATGGCAATTAACAAGTAGAAACCACAACACAAAAATAAATGCATTTATAATAGGTCTAAAGCAAATGAGATATCTAGATCCAGTTTTCACAGAAGTTGCACATAATCTGAATGATAAAAAATTACAAAATGTTGATGGAAAAAAATCCTAAAGCTGTAAGGACTTTAAAAGGCATACCATATTCATGAACTAAATGACTCAACATGGTAACAGCAGCAGCTTTACCGACCTCATCTACAAGTTTAATATAATTCCTGTCAAAACCTAAGCAAGAAGTTTTACATAAACACAGATAAGCTTACTTAAAATTATTCATGGAAAGGGAAAGATGTTATAGTAGTCAAAATAATTTTGAAGAAAAACAGAATAAAGTAGAAAATAATCACTCTTCCAGTGTTAAGTGATTTAATGTTTAGGGTTAATTGTCAACATGACAAGATTTAGAATCACCTTGGAAATGGGGCTCTGAGAAGGCCAGTAGGGTATTAGCTTGTGTTAGTTGAGGTAGGATGTCCCGCGCTACCGTCTTGCCAGCAAGAACGACGCGGCACACATAGGATCCTTCTGCAGTAAAGCTTTAATGCATCTTGAGAGGGAGAGCATAAGCTTGCCACGAGTGGAGACCCCAAACAATAGAACGCCCGTCCCTTATATAGGTCACAACGCTTGCCTGGGACGTGGAGCTTCTCCACTGGCTCCCGCACACCAGGCCAGATGCCGCCACGAGAGAGGCTGAGACTCTGAGGTGGAAAATTACCAGGTGCATGCGCACTAGCCTGTTTACAACTTGTCCTCGGCCGAATGTAGGCGCCATCTTGTAATGGCGAATGTGGGTGCTCAGGCGGCTCCCCACAGTAGGAAGAACCTCCCACTGTGGGCGGTATCATTCCCTAGGCAGAGGATTCTGGCCATAAGAGTGGAGAAAGAGAGCTGAGCACTAACGTACATGCATTCATTGCCTTTTTCTTCTAACTGAAGATGTAATGTGACCAACTAGTTGCTTCAAGGTCCTGATGCCTGACAGGAAGGACTGAAGCTTGGAACTGTGAGTTAAAATAACCTCTTTTCCTTTCAAGTAGCTTTTGTCAGGTTTTTATTACAGCAACAAGAAAAGAAACTAAGATAAATGGCTACTTAGTCAATGGATATAAGCAATGCTGATATGACTAGGGTATTTAAAAAATGAGAGATGGGACATAAGATCAAGAAGATATCCACACAGATACAACCAAAAACCAAAAGAAGTTCACACACAGGGACAATCTTCTCAATAAATGGTGCCAGACTATCTATAGACATAAATTGCATCTCTTTTTAGGCCATACAAATTTTCAGTCAAAATGGGTCATGAGTCAAATTCTAGACAAAAGCATTAAAAAATACTTTTAGGTTCAAAGGCTAGATAGACAAAGAGTTCTTGGATTTGATAACAGAATCATGATCCATAGAAGGAAAAATAATGAATTGGACTTTATTTAAATTTGAAACTTTTTACAAAGTATTCTGTTCAGTGGATAAAACAAACATAGATAGGAAGGTAACAGTTGAAAATCATGTGCCTAACAAACGACTTGTATTTAGAACTCACGAAGAACTAGAGGAGTTCAACCCTGGAAACAGGTTCAGAGCTGGCATGTTGATGCGGGCCTTTAATTCTAGCATTTGGGAGTTAAAGGAAGTTAGACTCTGTGAGTTAGGAGCTAGCCTAGTCTACATAGTGAGTTCCAGGCCAGCTAAGGGGAGACTGTTGAGAAGCTGTTGACAGTTGATAGCTGCTGGGAGGGGAACTTCTCTAATTTAAGAAGGTATCCCCCTGACTGGTAGACCGTGCTCCAGTGCACGACCACATATCTTAGAATATATGGGTAGAACAAATCAATAGGTTTACAATCAACACATAATGGAAACAATGCTCAGTGGGTACGAAAGAGGGCATGGACCTCAAGAGAGGTTGAGAAAGGAGGAAATAAAATAAAATAAATCCCCCAATTAGAAAGCAGATAAAAGGCATCAATAGAGATTTCATTATAGGTCATATACAGATTATAATTAAACATTGATGCTGAACATTCTTAGCCATCACAGAGATACAAATCAAAACTACAGTGAGGTAACACTATACAGCTCTCTTACTTAGATTTCCACTGCTGTGGCAAATGCCATTTCCAAAACTTGAGGAGGAAAGAGTTTCTTTCATTTCTATATCCTGAGTCCCAGTCCACTGAGGGAAGCCACAGCAGTAACTCAAGGAGTCAGGACCTGAAGCAGAGACCACAGAACAACAGTGCTGACTGGTTTGCTCCCCATGGCTTGCTCAGCCTGTTTTCTTGTACAATCCCAGACCACCTGCCCTTGCACATCCAGCATTAATTAAGAACCCCCTACCCCCACAAACTTACCTACGGACAAATCTGATGGAGACTTTTTTTTTTTTCAATTAAGGTTCTCCCCTTCCAGATGACCTTGGCTTGTGTCAAGTTGACAAAACAACCTAAGCAGCACTATGGTCATCAGAATGGCTAAAAAGGTTTTTAAAAAGTGATAAAACTAAATGCTGGAAAGGATGTGAAAGAATGGGCAATTTATATAAATTGGGGGGGGGGGACTAACAGCCACTCTGGAAAGTAACTTGGTATTTCTTATAAAAAGTACAATAGGCTTACTCACCTGAGTCAACACATACTTGCTTACATACTCACCTTGAAGAAATGAACTCATTTTTGATACTAACGTTTATGTGAGAAGATTCATAGCAGTTTTATTTGTAATAGCTTCAAACTAGAAAGGACTCCAATGTCACTCAAGGGGTGGTGGATCAAATAAACTACTGTCCAATCACAGCAAGGTTTACTGCTTAGCAACACAAAGGAGGAAGGCGGCAATGAGGAGGTTACACTGAGCTAAAAGTCACTGCTGGAAGAATGCATGCCACATGCTTCCATTCACGTAGCCTTGGTGAACTAATAGTAATCATGGAGATGGAGAACAAATCAGTAGTTGCCTAGAGATAAAGGTTTGGAGTAGGAGGCAGCTTGGATGGGTAGCATAGCAGAGACCTGGCATGATGGTGCAGGTATATTGGTCGTGGTAGCTTCGTGAAGTTCTATATGGGACCAGATTGGATAAGGTTAGTTAAAGGCACACCTGTATGTACCAATGCATGTGTATGAGAATACATGTAACTGGTGAAATCTGAGATCATTCTGTGATTTTCTGTGGTGTCAACTTCTGATCCAATATTGTACCAAGTCAAACATAATGTTATTAATGGGGTAGCTTGGGTAAATTATATATAGGGGCACTTTCTCACACATTCTTTCCAGTAGGATCCCATACAGCCCAGGCTGATCTTCAGCTTACTGTATAGCTGAGGATGGCTTTGAACTTCTGATCTCCTGATTCTATCTCCTGCTGGCATTACAGGCATTCACTGTCATACCTGCCTTATATAGCACCAGGGATTGAGCTGAGGATTTCCTGTATACTAGACATACTTTACTAACTGAGCCACATTCCCAGTTCCTTGTACATTTTTAAAAGTATCTGTGATTCCAACATTGTCTTAAGCTTAAAACATTCTTACAATAATGCTTTTAGACAATAAAATTCATTATTCTGATGCTAAGGTAAGAAAAAACTTAATAAGATACAGGAAAATGCTAGATATTAAAGACATTTCTTCAGGCTCTAGTCCTACTCAAACTTCCTATAAGACTTAGGATTCACCCTCAACACTCATTTTGAAATTCAAGTGTGGCTTCTCTAGCACCTACATGTACTAGCTCCCCTTTCTCCACTCCCCTCTAATTTCTGTGTTCACTAAGTAACAAAATACTATTCAGCACCTGTGTATGAGCCCAAAGAGCTCTGAGGTCTGGGATCAAGTAGTGGTTTAAGGTTCATTATAGTGAAAAATGAGTAGATCATACAGTATGACATACAGTATGACAGCAGCAGTTAGTCTGATGGCAAATGTTAAAGGAAAAATGAGTCATAAAAGAAGCATAAGGATGCTGGGGTGGTGGGCAGTGGTAAGGGGAGGCCTCATGGCAAATCTGAGCAAAGAATTGGAGGAAGTCAAGAGCATTCCATGAACCTCTCGGAAGAGGAGTGTTCAGAAAGGAGAGATGAACAAGAGGAAGACTGGATGGTAGGTATATGCTTGGCCTCTTCAGAGACAGGTAAGAGGCCAACGTGTCTGAAATTAAGCAAAGGGGTTAGTACTAGAAAAGTGATCAATGGTTTTGAGGCAAGGTCTCCATGGTTCATAAAGACTTGAGGACCATTGTTAAACTTCTTCATACATCAGAAGTAGAATGGCCCTGCTCCAGTGAAAGATCATACATCTTGGTCATGATGTCTCATGACGGCAACAGAAAAGCAACCAAGATAACACTCTCTATTCAACTTATTCTTTGATGCTTTGTAGAGAAATATCACCATGGCTTCATCTAGTGAGAATGTGCACCTAATTTGGTACTTACTACCTATAATGTGTGACCACCTGCTGAGTTTCTGAAGAAGTTTAAAATGCCTGCTTCTGGATTCCATCACCTCATGACCCATCAACCTCTTGTGCCCAGGGTCAGGTATGCCTGACTCCAAAGGCCACTTCAAAATATTTTATTGGGCTTGGAAGATAGTTCAGTCATCACAGTGCTTGCCTTGCAAGTGCAAGGAGCTGAATATGATTACCAGAATCCCTGTGAAAATGTTGGGTCTGGTAGTATGCCATTGGAATTCCAATGCTAGGGGAACAGAAAAGGGTAGCTCCCTGGGACATGTTGCCAGGCAGCTAAACCTTCTTGGTGACTTCCAGGTCAGTAAGAGAACCTGTCTCAAAACAAAACAAAAATCAAAGACAAACAAAACAAACCCCAGAAACCAAAACAAACCAACAAAATCCAAGGTGAATGGCAGCTGAGAGTGAACACTGAGGCTGTCCGCTGGCCTCCACATTCCCTTCTGTACATACTTTTATGCACATACATCCCCCACACATGAAGCTTCACACACACAGACTTGTACACGTTACACACACGATTTTGTCATTTATTATCCCCAGACAGGATGGTTCAGCTAGAATGACAGGTCTGTCACTTTGCAATGGTGATGTATGGTTTTACTCAACTTCCAGTGGGGCTGGGCTTCGTGGGATCAGTACAGCCAGTGAATTGGTGAGCCTCTAGCTGCTTCATTTGTTAATGTTCCCAGTGACAGGGGATGAGAGCGGAATGAATGTTTGTAAGAATTGCACACATCTCTGTTGATGCTATTTGTTTGAAATTAATCTTAGAGTTTCTACAACATGGAATGCTAAACACATGTCACTTATTTTGAACTTAATCCAGCACATGGAAATATTTATAAGAATTAGTGCGCTCCAGACTCAGTCACAGAGATAGACTATTGACAAAATCTGCCTATGCCTTCTGAAACCTGTGTTCGTCATGGACAAGTGGATGCTGTTCTTTGAAGAGTTCAACTGCTAAAATCATTATTGTGTCTGAGAAAAATGAGATTGTTAATTATGTTTACAATAAAACTGTGAATAAATAAATAAAGAACATTAATATTTTATCCTAAGTGTTAGGATTTGCTGGGACAGAATCCATCACATTGTACCCAAGTGCTATTGATTGTTAATGGCTGCCTGAAGCTGTGGCTTCCGAGACAAAAGGGGTCATGTTTGGTGAGAGCTGCCTACCACAGAAGTGGGATTGGTGGGGAGTCAGGGCCCCCTAATGTCTGAGTCTTCCATAGAAGTGAGAGAGGATGAGCTTCATCGAGTGTTCCAACAACCATTCAAAATTTCCAAGACCAGTGGCCTTGCTTAGCTCCCATTTGAAGGTGCTAGCCATCTTTCCTTGGGACTTCTCTCAGAGCTCCATTGCCTTCTGGTTGCCATTCCACGTAGCACAATTCTCTGGTTTTTGGTCCACAGCCTCATGACATGTTATATTGATGCCTCCCAGAGCATCTCCCTTCTTCCAGGTTAGTCATATTTCCTTGTCCTCCTGGAAATGGTGTATCTGAACATTTGCTTACATCTGACAGTCCAATTCAAACCATGCACACTTCTCTCCCATGTCTTTTTGGTCACTATCCCACTTTTAAGAGATTGTTCAGCCTTTCCTAGGCTACTGAGTCCTTCTTGGTTTCGTTAACATTTTCCCTCAGACTTGCCAATTCTCAATTTCCTACAAATCTGGGCTAGTTTCACATAAATAGAAGCATATCACTTCCACTGAAAACAAAGCAAAACCCAAACCAGGTGAGATATTGAGCACTAATGGAAAATCTCATGGACCTTGCTCCAGGCTGCCCTTCTAGAAAAATGTGTACAACCCCATGAACTAACGTCTGGGAGGCAGAAGAAGTGGAAATAAAACACCCTAAGCTACTTGGTTTTAGGGATATACCATTTTAGGCAAAGTCCAGGGACCAACACATCATGCCTTTTCTCAAGGACTACCTTGTTTCTGCTGGATCACAGTTGAGGGAAAACATGGACATCTTTTGACATGCAAGAAGCTAGCAAGTAGGTCCTAGAGAGCACTGCACACCATCATGGTTCAAGGTTCATCTACCAACTAAACACAGCAGATCCCCAAAAGATTGCCCTGTTTCTCTTCTAAGTCTTGCGCAAGTGGTTTGACTGTCTCAACCTAAATCTTAACACTCAGCCCAACACAGCTTGAGAAAAGTAGGTTTTCTCATGTTCCCAAGAAGCCTGTATCATGGGTAAGCATGCTCTACCATGTGTATGGCACCCATCACATCTTGCTGTATCTTAGGATTGTGAGTTCATCCCTCTTAGTACCCTGTCAGATTCATTGACACCCTCTTCATCACCTGCTGCAAGGGTCTCTAACCCAGTGGCATGGCATACAAAGGGTCCCTCCTATGCAAGTATGACATGGATGTGTGGACCCTTGGAGCAGCTTATTTGGGGAGGGGCCAGGCTGGCATTGCTTTTCTCACTTGTAAGCACTGAAGTTCCCTCATCTGTTTTATAATGGGCTTAAATCTTTGTCTTTCTCATAGTTAATGTCCTGGTTTGGAGCATCCCTTTGCTTTTATCTGAAGTTTCTCCCATTTGGGCTCCACTTGTTTTTTGTCCTATCAAAGTTTAGTTGCTTCTCTGCAGGGTTTATCTTATAAATAAGATTTAACTGGTGCATTTTAAAAGGTTGCAGGGTCCGGATTGGTTAAGAGCCTCCTATCCTTACAGCTCCCTGCTCTCTTGTACTCAGCCACTAAGTGAATTCCTTCCCATTTGAAGGAACTGTTTTCAGATTGGGCTTCCACGTTCCTATTGGCATTTTGGGGACTCCCATACTCTTGGAGACCTTCTTTCTCGTACAGATGGTGGCTTGTGCCTATGTATCTGGGTATTAATTAAGATACCAGAGCTTCTACTTTCATTGCGTTTCATGCAGCCTTGGTTCTGACATACCAGTTGCTATGCCACTTTCCATAAAATGGGAATGTCATCATCTTATGTGTAAAAATCCTATGAATAGGGCAAGGGAGATGGCTCAGCAAGTACAGGGCTTGCTTTGCAAGTATGAGGACATGGGCTTGGTCCCCAGAAGTCCCATAAAATGCTAGCTGTGATGGTGTCCACTTGTAATCTCAACATTCAGATGAAACAAGTAGATCCTGGAGCTCCTCAGCCAGCCAGCCTAATGCGAGGAATAGGTCTTAGGCCAATGAGAGACCTTGTCTCAAGACTAAGATGGATTGTGCCAGAGGAATGCCAGCAAAGCAATCAACTGACCTTGACATGCTCACACACACATGCACATTCATATGCACACATCTGCTATACAAGCACATGCTATAAAACCACATACACACAAAAAAATCATATGAGTAAATAAGAAATCACTTATGACTTGGAATTTATCCCTAGTCTTGTTACAAAAAAGAATGTTGATAGAGTCTTAATGTCAGAACAGGTCCCCTCTGACAACAACCCAACACCCTCACAACACTGGCATTTTTGGATATGCCTCACTCCTCTCTAGATCTTTAAATTAGGCAAAACACAGCCTCTGGCCACCCACTGCCCTTTTGCTGGGGAAATAAATGTCACTTTAATTCTGTAGAGAAAAGAATAAGAGAATTTGTAGGTTGCAATGTGCAGGCCACTTTCTGGACAGTGAGTGACATCAGTGATGCAAATGAGCTCTAAGCATCCTTTATCCTGTGCCACTCACTCTAGTCTTCTGGTCTGAGGAAGGATGAGTCAGCAAACCTAGGGTTGTTTCTGTGAGCTGTTTGATTGGAAACAAGATGAAAGAAGCAAAGGAGGTAATACTAAAAGTCAGACTATAATGGGCACTTCTGCAATAATCAGAAGAGAAATCTGGCATTGCAAAGGGTAAGGAAAAGGTTTATTTCCACTGGATGGATTCTTTGGCTTGGCCCAAATCCAGGTCTAATCTCTTAAGTATAAATCTTAACCACTAGGAAGGAAGGAAAGAAGAAAGGAAGGAAGGAAGGAAGGAAGGAAGGAAGGAGAAATGTAAGGATAGAAGGTTTCAGCCAAAGCAACTGTAGTTCACAGACCCATAACCACATCCACTCTGTCCCAGAGGTAGACGGCCTGAGATCTTGCTATTCTGAACTTCCCCCAGAGGACTTCTGGTAACGGTGTTTTACTCTTACATACAATCTACTTTGGAAGCTAGGTAGCACCCCAGTGCATCGTATACAATTATGACAAAAATGAAAAGAAGATAGAAGAGAGATTCATGACTCCATAAAGAGAGAAATACAGAGAGACCACAGCTATGCCCCACAGCCATC